>JADEYB020000045.1:39931-69575 GCA_015832495.2 Alces alces
AGGGTCTATAACAATTTCTATGCATAAGAAAGGCTTTCCACAAATACATTCAAAAGGGGACAGTCCCTCCTCATTAAAGCTATGCGTAGAACTGTAAACCAATTGCCCTGTGTCTCGAGTTAGTTTAGGCAGATGTCTTTTGATAATGTCATTAGCTGTTTCAACATTCCCGAAAGATTGGGGTTAACAGGAACAGTGTAAGTGATATTTTATTCCTAGAGCTTTAGAAACCCTCTTAGTTACAGAAGATTCAAAGGAAGAACCATTGTCACTCTGAAAGCTCTGTGGCAATCCAAACCTGAGGATAATTTCATGGATTAAAATCTTTATAACATCCTTAGCTTTATAACATCTCAATGAAAGATGAGGCCCGATTCCCCTGCATTGTGTGCAGAGCAATTCCGTGTTCCACATCAAACATGAAAGGAGCCTTGGCTTCCTTAATGGAACTCCAAAGAGTCTCCAAGAAAACTGTCACAAGTCTAGAGGTACCCTGAGGTCATTGCAGTAACAAGAAAGAGCTCCGTGTACCACAAATCAACTTGAGGTGAGAGCTGATTCCCTGGCTTTGACTCAAGAGGAATGCCAAATTTCCACAAGCTTCTCTCAGCTAAATGTATGTGAGAGGGACCCAGAGTTTGCTGCCTCAAGTGGAATGGACCCCGAGATGCCCTAACTCGAAATAAGGCCGGATTTCCCTGCAGTAACTTGAATTTAGGCTCGTCTTTCATCTCACAAGATGAAGGGATATCTGAATCCCCTGTGGAGATCCAGAGAAAGCCCTAGTTCCCCACCTCATCTCGACAGGAAGCCTCACATTCGTTTGAAAACTCGAGAGGAATGCAGAGGTCAAGGCTTCAAAAGTACACGATGGCTGACTCCTCTTGAGAATTGATGGGAAACCCAATATCCCTGTGGCAACTGGAAAGGGAACCTGGGTCTCCTGGCTCACCTCGAGAGGCGTCCCTATTGCCCTGCCAAGCCTCGAAGAAAATATCGAGGTGTCCCTTGCAACTAGAAAGGAGTCATGACATCTCTGAACAAGCACGAGTTTTGAAGGGCCCTCCCTGTCATGACTCAAGAATATACACCAGGTTCCCACCGCAAGTCGAGAAAAACCATAAGACATCTCACTCACCACGAAATGAGGGCCGATTCCCATGTACTGCATGCAGAGCAATTCCATGTTCCACATCAAACACAAGAGGAGCCTTGACTTCCTTGATGGATCTCCGGAGAGTCCCCACGAACACTGTCCCAAATCAGGAGGGACTCTGAGGTCACTGCATCAACATGAAAGAGACCGTGTTCCCCAAATCAACTCGAGGTGTGGCCCGATACCACTGCATTTGCTCCAGAGCCATCCCGCATTCACCATCAAACACGACAAGTAGCTTGACTTCATTTAGGCAACTCCAGAGATTTCTGGAGAACACCATCCAAGTCAAGAGGAACAAAAAGTTGAACAAACACGAGTTTTGAAGGGCCATCCCCGGCGGTTCCCGCCACAACTTGAGAAAAGCCATGAGACATCTCCCTTGTCGTCAGATGAGCACCGATTCCCCTGTATTGCATACAGAGCATTTCCGAGCTCCCCATTAAATGGGAAAGCAGCCTTGACTTCCTTGATGGAACTCGAGAGAGTCCCTAAGAACACTGTCACAAGTCTAGAGGGAACCTGATGTCACTGCAGAAACACGGAAGAGCTCCGTGTACACCAAAGCAACTCTAGATGAGGCCCAACTCCCTGCATTGGCTCCAGAGCCATCCCGCATTCCCCATGAAACACGACAAGTGGCATGACTTTCCTTAGGCAACTCCAGAGATTCCCCAAGAAAACCGTCCCAAGTCTAGAAGAACAGCAAGTTCAGCACAGCAACCCGAGAAAAGCTTGGTGTAGCCCAAATCATCTCTAGATCATAGAGTATTCCCTGGCTTTGACAAAGATCAATGCTAACTTTCCAAAAACACCTCAAGAGGAGGCTACTCTCAGCTCTAGGTAGGTCAGAGGAACCTTCAGTTTGCTGCCTCAAGTGGAATGGGCACCAGGATGCCCTGACTCGAAATAAGGCCGGATATCCCTACAGTCACTTGAACGCAGGCTCGTATTTCATCTCCCAAAATGAAGGCATGTCTGAAAGCCCAGTGGAGGACCTAGAGAAAGCCCTAGGTCACCGCCTCATCTCGACAGAAGGCCTCATATCCCTTTGAATACTGGAGAGGAACATGGAGTTCAATGCCTCAAAAGAAGACTATGCCTGACTCCTCTTGAAAATGGATAGGAATCCCAATATCACTGTGGCACCTGGAAAGGGACACTGGGTCTCCCATCTCACTTCGAGAGGCATGCCTATTTCCCTGCCAAGCATCGAGAAGAATCCCGACATGTTCCTCCCAACTAGACAGGAGTCCTGACTTCACTGAACAAACACGAGTTTTGAAGGGCCAACCCATTCGTAAGTCGAGAATATATCCCAGGTTCCTGCTGCAACTCGAGAAACACCATGAGACTTCCCCCTCTCCACCAGATGAGGCCCAATTTCCCTGTATTGCATGCAGAGAAATTCCACGTTCCACATCAAACGTGAAAGGAGCCTTGACTTCCTTGATGGAACTCCAGAGAGTCCCCAAGGACACTGTCACAAGCCTAGAGGAAGCTGGAGGTCACGGCAGCAACAAGAAAGATCTCCGTGTACCCCAAATCATCTCAAGATGAGGCCCAATTCCGTTGCATTGTCTCCAGAGCCATCCCGCATTCCCCATCAAACATGAGAAGTATAATGACTTCGTTTAGGAAACTCCAGAGATTCCCCATGACCACCATCACAAGTCTAGAAGAACACCAAGTTCAGCACAGCAACTCGAGAAAAGCTCCATGAACCCCAAATCATCTAGAGATTAGAGCAGATTCCTTGGCTTCGACTCAACAGGAATGCCAACTTTCCACAAGCATTTCAGCAGGATGCTTCTCTCTGCTATAGGTATGTGAGAGCAACCCTTAGAGTACTGCCTCAAATGGAATGGACACCGAGGTGCCCTGACTCGAAAGAAGGCTGGATTTCCCTGCAGTGACTTGAACGCAGGCTCGTCTTTCATCTGCCAAAATGAAGGCTTGTCTGAATGCCATGTGGAGACGCTAGAGAAAGCCCAAGGTCACCGCCTCATCACGACAGGAGGCCTCACATCCGTTTGAGAACTAGAGAGAAATGTGGAGTTCAACGTTTCAAAAAGATACGAGGCCTAACTCCTCTTGAACATGGATAGGAATCCCAATATCCCTGTGGAACCTGGAAAGGGACACTGGATCTCCCGCCTCACTTCGAATGGTGTCCCTATTGCCCTGCCAAGCCTCGAGGAGAATCCTGAGGTGTGCCTCGCAACTAGGCAGGATTCCTGACACAGCTAAACAAACATGAGTTTTAAAGGGCCATCTCCGTCATAATTCGAGAAAATACACCAGGTTCCCCCTGCAACTTGAGAAAAGCCATGAGACATCCCCCTCGCCACCAGATGAGCCCCGATTTCCATGCATTGTTTGCAGAGCAATTCCGAGTTCCCCATCAAATGCGAAAGGAGCCTTGACTTCCTGGATGGAACTCTAGGGAGTCCCTACGAACACTGTCACAAGTCTAGAGGGACGTTGATGTCACCGCAGAAACACGAAAGAGCTCTGTGAACCCCAAATCAACTCTAGATGAGGCCTGATACCCTGCATTGGCTCCAGAGACATGCCGCATTCCCCATGAAACATGAAAAGTCGCATGACTTCCTTTAAGCAACTCCATGGATTCCCCGAGCAAACCGGTCCAAGTCTAGAAGAACCCAACTTCAGGACAGCAACCTGAGAAAAGCTCAGTGTACCCCAAATCATCTCAAGATCAGAGCGGATTCCCTGGCTTTGACACAAGATGAATGCCAACTTTCCAAAATAACCTCAAGAGGAGGCTTCTCTCAGCTCTAGGTATGTGAGAGGGACAATGAGTTTGCTGCCTCAAGTGGAACGGGCACCGAGATGCCCTGACTCGAAATAAGGCAGTATTTCCCTGCAGAGACTTGAATGCGGGCTCCTCTATCATCTCCAAAGATGAAAGGATGTCTGAATCCCCTGTGGAGACCCTAGAGAACGCCCTAGTTCTCTGGCTCATCTCGACAGGAGACCTCACATCAATTTGACATCTTGAGAGGAATGTAGAGTTCAGTGCTTCAGAAAGACACAATGCCTGTGTTCTGTTGAAAATTGATAGGAATCCCAATATCCCTGTGGCAGCAGGAATGGGACAGTTTTTCTCCCGCCTCACCTCGAGTGATGTCCCTATTGCCCTGCCAAGCCTCTAGGAGAATCCCAGGTGTGTCTCGAAACTAGACAGGAGTCCTCATGTCGCTGAACAAAAATGAGTTTTGAAGTGCCATCCCCGTCTGAACTCGAGAATATACCCCAGCTTCCCGCCTAAACTCGAGGAAAGACATGAGACTTCCCCCAGCTGCCAGATGAGGCCCAATTCCCCTGCATTGCATGCAGGGCAATTCTGTGTTCCACATCAAACACGAAAGGAGCCCTGACTTCCCTGATGGAACTCCAGAGAGGCCCCAAGAACACTGTCATAAGTCTAGAGGGACCCTGATGTCACCACACAAACATGAAAGAGCTCCGTGTACCGAAAATCAACACGCGGTGAGGCCCGATTCCCCTGCATTGGCTCCAGAGCCATCCCCCATTCCTCATCAAACAAGATAAGTGGCTTGACGTTCTTTAGGGAACTCCAGAGATCCCCGAGAACAGTGTCACAAGTCAAGAGGAACACCAAGTTCAGCACCGTATCTCAAGTAAAGCTCCATGTACACAAATCATCTCGAGAAGAGAGCTGATTCCCTGCTTCAACTCAAGAGGAATGCCAACTTTCCACATGGACCTGAAGAGGAGGCTTCTCTCAGCCATAGGTATGTGAGAGGGATCCCGAGTTTGCTGCCACTAGTGGAATAGACACCTAGATGTCCTGACTCGAAATAATGCCGGATTTCCCCGCAATGACTTGAATGCAGGCTCGTCTTTCATCTCCCAAGATGAAGGGATGTCTGAATCCCCTGAGGAGACCCTAGAGAAAGTCCTAGTTCCACCGCTCTTCAAGACAGGAGACCTCACACACTTTTGACAACTCGAGAGGAACGTGGAGCTCAATGCTTCAAAAGGAGCCGAAGCCTGACTCCTCTTAAAAATGGAGAGGAATCCCCAAATCCCTGTGGAACCTGGAAAGGGACACTGGGTCTCCCGCCTCACTTCGAGAAGCATGCCTATTGTCCTGCAAAGCCTCGAGGAGAATCCCGAGGTGTGCCACACAACTAGACAGGAGTCCTGACGTCGCTGAACAAACACGAGTTTTGAAGGCCATCCCTGTCGTAAGTCAAGAATATACCCCTGGTTCCCGCCGAAACTCGAGAAACACCATGAGACTTCCCCCTCTCCACAAAATGAACCCCGATTACCCTGCATTCCATGCAAGGCAATTCCGTGTTCCACATTAAACAGGACAGGAGCCTTGACTTCCTTGATGGAACTCCAGAGAGTCCCCAAGAACACTGTCACAAGTCCAGAGGGACCCTGATATCACCGCACAAACATGAAAGAGCTTCGTGTACAAAAAATCAAAATGACATGAGGCCCGATTCCCCTGCATTGGCTGCAGAGCAATCCCCCATTCCTCACCAAACAGGATAATTGGTTTGACTTCCTTTAGGGAACTCCAGAGATTCCTGGAGAACACCGTCCCAAGTCGAGAGGAACACGAAGTTCAGCACCGTAACTCCAGTAAAGCTCCGTGTACACAAATTATCTGGAGATGAGAGCTGATTCCCTGCTGCAACTCAAGAGGAATTCCAACTTTTCACATGCACCTGAAGAGGAGGCTTCTCTCAGCCATAGGTATGTGAGAGGGACCCTGAGTTTGCTGCCTCAAGTGGAATGGACACCGAGATGTCCTTACTTGAAATAATGCTGGATTTCCCTGCAACGACTTGAATACAGGCTCGTATTTCATGTCCTAAGATGAAGGAATGTCTAAATCTCCTGTGAAGACCGTAGAGAATGTCCTAGTTCCCCGGCTTTTCAAGAAACGAGGCCTCACACCCTTTTGAATACTCGAGATTAACGCGGAGTTCAATGCTTCAAAAGGAGACGATGCCTGACTCCTCTTGAAAACTGACAGGAATTCCAGTATCCCTGTGATAAATGGAAAGGTTCACTAGGTCTCCTGCCTCACCCCGAGAGGTGTCCATATTGTCCTGCCAAGCCTTGAGGAAAATCCCGTGGTGTCCCTTGCAACTCGAGAGGAGTCGTGACATCTCTAAACAAGCATGAGATTTGAAAGGCCCTTCCCGTCATGACTGGAGTATAACCCCAGGGTCTCGCCGAAACTCGAAAAACACCATGAGAGTACGCCTTCGCTGACAGATGAGGCCCGATTCCCTTGCATTGCGTGCAGAGCAATTCGTGTTTCACATCAAACATGAAAGGAGCCTTGACTTCCTTGATAGAACTGCAGAGAGTCCCCAAGAACACTGTCACAAGCCTAGAAGGACACGGAGGTCGACACAGCAGTACAAAAGAGCTCGATGTACATCAAATCAACTCGAGATGAGGCCCAAGGCTGAATTTCCCTGCAGTGACTTGAATGCGGGCTTGGCTTTCATCTTCCAAGATGAAGGCTTGTCTGAATGCCCTGTGGAGACACTAGAGAAAGCCCGAGGTCACCACCTCATCACGACAGGAGGCCTCACATCCCTTTGAGAACTCGAGAGGAATGCGGAGTTCAATGCTTCAAAAAAAGACGAGGCCTGACTCCTCTTAAAAATGGATAGGAATCCCAATATTCCTGTGGAAACTGGAAAGAGACACTGGGTCTCCCACCTCACTTCGAGAGGTGTCCCTATTGCCCTGTCAAGGCTCAGGGAGAATCCCGAGTTGTGCCTCACAACTCGTCAGGAGTCCTAACGTCTCTGAACCAAAACGAGTTTTGAAAGGCCATCCCTGTCCTAATTCAAGAATATATCCCAGGTCCTGCCCCAACTTGAGAAAAACAATGAGACTTCCCCTTCGTGACAAATGAGGCCCGATTCCCCTGCATTGTGTTCAGAGCAATTCCGTGTTCCACATCAAACAAGAAAGGAGCCTTGATTTTCTTGATGGAACTCCAGAGAGACACTAAGAACACCGTCACAAGTGTAGAGAGACACTGATGTCACTGCAGATACATGAAAGACCTCTGTGTACCCAAAATCAACCCGAGAAGAGGCCCAATACCCCTGAATTGGATCTAGAGCCAACCCCTGTTCCTTATCAAACACGACAAGTCTCTTCACTTCCTTTATGGAACTCCAGAGATTCCCCGAGAACACCGTCCCAAGTCGAGAGGAGCACCAATTACAGCACCGCACCTCAAGAACAGCTCTGTGTACACAAATCATCTCGAGATGAGAGCAGATTCCCTGCATCAACTTAAGAGCAATTCCAGCTTTCCCCATGCACCTGAAGAGGAAGCTTCTCTCAGCCATAGGTGTGTGAGAGGGACCCTGAGTTTGCTGCCTCAAGTAGAATGGACACTGAGATGCCCCTACTCGAATGAAGGCTGGATTTCCCTGCAGTGACTTGAATGCAGGGTCATCTTTCATCTCACAAGATGAAGGCATGTCTGAATCCCTTGTGGAGAACACAGAGAAAGCCCTAGGTCACCGCCTCATCGCGACAGGAGGCTGCACATCCCTATGAGAACTCGAGAGGAACGCGGAGTTCAATGCCTCAAAAGAAGACGATGTCTGACTCCTCTTGAAAATTGATAGGAATCCCAAAATATCTGTGGAAACTGGAAAGGGACACTGGGTTCTCCGCCTCACCTCGAGAGATGTCCCTATTGCCCTGCCAAGCCTCGAGGAAAATCCAGAGGTGTCGCTTGCAACTAGAGAGGAGTCTTGACGTCTCTAAACAAGCACGAGTTTGGAAGGGCCCTCCCTGACATGACTCGAGAATATCCACAGGTTCCCGCCGCAATTGGAGAAACACCATGAGACTTCCCCCTCGCCGACAGATGAGGCCCGATTCCCATGCATGGCGTGGAGAGCAATTCCGTGCTCCACATCAAACACGAAAGGAGCATTGACTTCCTTGATGGAACTCCAGAGAGTCCCCAAGAACACTGTCACAAGCCTAGAGGGACCAGGAGGTCACCGCAGCAACACAAAAGAGCTTTGTGTACCCCAAATCAACTCGAGATCAGGCCCAATTGCCCTGCATTGTCTCCAGAGCCATCCCGCATTTTCCATAACACACGACAAGCATCATGACTTCCTTTAGTTAACTCCAGAGATTCCCAGACACCACTGTCCCAAGTCTAGAAGAACACCAAATTCAGCTCAGCAACTCGAGAAAAGCTCCATGACCTTCAAATCATCTCGAGATGAGAGCAGATTCCCTGAATTCCACTGAAGAGGAATGCCAACTTTCCAAAAGCAACTCAACAGGATGTTTCTCTCAGCTATATGTATGTGAGAGGGACCCTGAGATTACTGCCTCAATTGGAATGGACACCGAGATGCCCTGTCTCGAAAGAAGGCTGGATTTCCCTGTAGTGACTTAAATGCAGGCTCGTCTTTCATCTCCCAAGATGAAGGGATGTCTGAATCCCCTGTGCAGACCCTAGAAATGCCCTAGTTCCCCATGTCATCTTGACAGGAGACCTCACATCACTTTGATATCTCAAGAGGAACGCAGAATTCAACGCTTCAAAAAGACATGATACCTGACTCCTCTTGAAAACTGAGAGGAATCCCAATATCCCTGTGGCAGCAGGAAATGGACACTTTGTCTCCCGCCTCACCATGAGAGGCGTCCCTATTGCCCTGCCAATCCTCGAGGAGAATCCCGAGGTGTGTCTCACAACTAGACAGGAGTCCTGACGTTGCTGAACAAACACGAGTTTTGAAGGGCCATCCCCATCGTAACCGAGAATATACCTCAGGGTCCCACCGACACTTGAGAAAAGCCAAGAGACATCCCCCTCTCCACCAGATAAGCCCTGATTGCCCTGCATTGCATGTAGAGCAATTCCAAGCTTGCCATCAAATGTGAAAGGAGCCTTAACCTCCTTGATGGAACTCGAGAGAGACCCTAAGAACACTGTCACAAGTCTAGAGGGAACCTAAGGTCACCACAGAAACACGAAAGAGCTCCGTGTACCCCAAATCAACTCTAGATGAGGCCCGAATCCCTGCATTGGTTCCAGAGCCATCCCCCGTTCCCCATGAAACACGACAAGTGGCTTGACTTCCTTTAGGCAACTCCAGAGATTCTCCGAGAAAACCCTCCCACGTCTAGAAGAACACCAAGTTCAGCACAGCAACCCAAGAAAAGCTCAGTGTAGCCCAAATCATCTCGAGATCAGAGTAGATTCCCTGGCTTTGACACAAGATGGATGCCAAATTTTCAAAAGCACCCCAAGAGGAGGCTTCTCTTAGCTCTATATATGTCAGAGGAATCTTGAGTTTGCTGCCTCAAATGGAATGGACACCTAGATGCCCTGACTAGAAATAAGGCCAGATATCCCTGCAGTGACTTCAATGCAGGCTGTCTTTCATCTCCCAAAATGAAGGGATGTCTGAAACCCCAGTGGAGACCCTAGAGAAAGCCCTAGGTCACTGCCTCATCTCGAAAGCAGGCCTCACATCCCTTTCAGAACTCGAGAGGAACGCGGAGGTCAAAGACTTACAAGTAGAATATGCCTGACTCCTCTTGAATATGGATAGGAAGCCCAAAATCCCTGTGGCACCTGGAAAGGTAATCTGGGTCTGCTGTCTCACGTTGAGAGGCATCCCTATTGCCCTGCCAAGCCTCGCGGAGAATCCCGAGGTGTCCCTCGCAACTAGACAGGAGTCCTGATGTCACTGAACAAACATGAGTTTTGAACACCCATCCCCGTCGTAATTCAAGAATATACCCCAGGTTCTGCCGCAACTCGTGAAAAAACAATGAGACTTCCACCTCACCGATAGATGAAGCCCGATTCCCCTGCATTGCCTACAGAGCAATTCCATGTTGCACATCAAACACAAAAGGAGCCTTGACTTCCCTGATGGAACTCCAGAGAGTCCCCAAGAACACTGTCACAAGTCTAGAGGATCCCTGAGGGCACCACAACAACAGGAAAGACGTCCGTGTACCCCAAATCAAGTCGAGTTGAGGCCCGATTCCCTTCATTGTCTCCAGAGCCATCCCATGATTGCCGTCAAACACGACAAGTTGCTTGACTTCCTTTAGACAACTCCAGAGAATCCCCGAGAACCCCGTCCCAGTCCAGAGGAACACCAAGCTCAGCACAGCAACTCGAGAAAAGCTCCGTGTATCCCCAAATCATCTCGAGATGATAGCTGATTCCCTGGCTTTGAATCAAGAGGAATGCCAACTTTACAGAAGCACATCAAGAGAAGGCTTCTCTCAGCTAAAGATATGTGAGAGGGACCTTAGTTTTTTGCCTCAAGTGGAATGGACACCGAGATTCCCTGACTGAAAAGAAGGCTGGATTTCCCTGAAGTGACTTGAATGCAGGCTCGGCTTTCAGCTCCCAAGATGAAAGGATGTCTGAATCCCCTGTGGAGACCCTAGAGAACGCCCTAGTTCCCCGACTCATCTCGACAGGAGACCTCACACCTCTTTGACAGCTCTAAAGGAACACAGAGTTCAATGCTTCAAAAATACATGATGCCTGACTCCTCTTGAAAATTGATAGGAATCCCAAAATCCCTGCGGCACCTGGAAAGGAGTCTTGGACTCCCGTCTCACTTCGAGAGGCGTCCCTATTGCCCTGCCAAGAGCCGGGGAGAATCCCGAGGTGTCCCTCACAACTAGACAGAAGTCCTGACGTCAATGAACAAAAATGAGTTTTGAAGGCCCATCGCCATCGTAATTCAAGAATATAACCCAGGTTCTGCTGCACCTCGAGAAAAAAAATGAGACTTCCCCTTTGCCGCCAGATGACGCCCGATTACCCTGCATTGCTGGCAGAGCAATTGCGTGTTCCACATCAAACACGAAAGGAGACTTGACTTCCTTGATGGAACTCCAGAGAGCCCCAAGAACACTGTCACAGCCTTTAGGGACCCGGAGGTCACCGCAGCAAAATGAAAGAGCTCCGTGTACCCAAAATCAACTAGAGATGAGGCCAAATTCCCCTGCATTGTCTCCAGAGCCATCCCACATTCCCCATCAAACACGACACGTATCATGACTTCCTTTAAGAAACTCCAGAGATTTCCCAAGACCACTGTGCCAAGTTTAGAAGAACAGCAAGTTCAGCACAGCTACACGATTAAAGCTCTTGAACCCCAAATCATCTCGAGATGAGAGCAGATTCCCTTGCTTTGACTCAAGAGGAATGCCAACTTTCCACAAGCACCTCAACAGGAGGCTTCTCTCAGCTATAGATATGTGAGAGAGACCCTGAGACTGCTGCCTCAAATGGAATGGACACCGAGATGCCCTGACTCGAAAGACGGCTGGCTTTCGCTGTAGTGACTTGAATGCAGGCTCGTCTTTCATCTCCTAAGATGAAGGAATATCTGAATCCCTGCTGAGACACTAGAGAAAGTCCTAGGTCACCACCTCATCTCGACCGGAGGCCTCACATCCCTTTGAGCACTTGAGAGGAACGTGGAGTTCAATGCCTCAAAAGTAGACGATGTCTGTCTTCTCCTGAAAATTGATAGGAATCCCAAAATCCCTGTGGCACCTGGAAAGGGAATCTGGATCTCCCGTCTCACTTCGAGAGGCATCCCTATTGCCCTGCCAAGCTTTGGGGAGAAACCTGATGTGTCCCTCACAACAAGACAGGAGTCCTGATGTCACTGAACAAACATGAGTTTTGAAGGCCCATCCCGGTTGTAATTCAAGAATATAACCCAAATTCAGCCGAAACTCGAGAAAAACAAGGAGACTTTCCCCTACCCGACAGATGAGGCCCGATTTCCCTGCATTGCATGCAGAGCAATTGCGTGTTATACGTCAAACATGAAAGGAGCCTTGACTTCCCTGATGGAACTGCAGAGAGTCCCCAAGAACACTGGTACAAGCCTAGAGGGACTCAGAGGTCACCACAGCAGTAGGAAAGAGCACTGTGTACCACAAATCAACTCGAGATGAGGCCGAATTCCACTACATTGTGTCCAGAGCAATTGCGAATTCCCCATCAAATATGACAAGTATCAAGACTTCCTTTAGAAAACTCCAGAGATGCCCCAAGACCACTGTTCCAAGTCTAGAAGAACACCAAGTTCAGCACAGTGAATCGAGAAAAGCTCATGAACCACAAAACATCTTGAGATGAGAGTGGATTCCCTGGCTTCAACTCAGAAGGAATGCCAAGTTTACAGAAGCACCTCAAGGGGAGGATTCTCTCAGCTCCAGGTATGTGAGAGGGACCCTGAGTTTGCTGCCTCAAGTGGAATGGACACCGAGATGCCCTGACTCGAAATAAGGCCATATTTCCCTCCAGTGACTTAAATTCAGGCTGGTCTTTCATCTCCCAAAATGAAGGGATGAATGAAACCCCAGGGGAGACCCTAGAGAAAGCCCTAGTTCCCCGCCTCATCTCGACAGGAGGCCTCATACCCCTTTGAGAACTCAGGAGGAACACAGTGTTCAATTCTTCAAAAAGAGACGAGGCCTGACTCCGCTTGAAAATGTATAAGAATCCCAATATCCCTGTGGCACCTGGAAAGGGATACTGGGTCTCCCACCTGACCAATTTCCCTGCCAAGCCTCCAGGAGAATGCAGACATGTTCCTCCCAACTATACAGGAGTCCTGACTTCGCTGAACAAACACGAGTTTTCAAGGGCCATCCCCTTCGTATGTCGAGAATATACCCCAGGTTCCCGCCACAAGTCGAGAAACACCATGAGAATTCCCCCTCACTGCCAGATGGGGCCCGATTCCCTGCATTGCATGAAGAGCAATTCCACGTTCCACATCAAACACGAAAGGAGCCTTGACTTCCTTGATGGAACTCCAGAGAGTCCCCAAGACCACTTTCTCAAGTCTAGAGGGACCATGATGTCACCTCAGAAACACGAAAGAGATCCATGTACACAAAATCAACTCGAGATGAGGCCCGATTCCCCTGCATTGACTCCAGAGCCATCCCCTGTTCCTCATTAAACATGACAATTGGCTTGATTTCCTTTAGGGAACTCCAGAGGTTAGCCGAAATCACTGTCCCAAGTCGAGAGGAACACCAAGTTCAGCACCACAATTCGAGTAAAGCTCCATGTACACAAATCATCTCGAGATGAGAGCAGATTCCCTGCTTCAACACAAGAGGAATTCCAACTTTCCACATGCACCTGAAGAGGAGGCTTCTCTCAGCCCTAAGTATCTGAGAGGGACCCTGAGATTATTGCTTCAAATGGAGTGGACACTGAGATGCCCTGACTCGAAAGAAGGCTGGATTTCCCTGCAGTGACTTGAATACAGGCTCATCTTTCATCTCCCAAGATGAAGGCATTTCTGACCCCCTGTGCAGACCATAGAGAAAGCCCTAGGTCACTGACTCATATCGACAGGAGGCCTCACATCCCTTTGAGAACTCGAGAGAAATGCGGAGTTCAATGCCTCAAAAGTAGACGACATCTGACTCCTCTTGAAAATGGATAGGAATCCCCAAATTCCTGTGGCACCTGTAATGGGAATCTGGGTCTTCCATCTCACTTCGAGAGGCGTCCCTATTGCCCGTCCAAGCCTCGCGGAGAATCCTGAGGTGTCCCTCACAACTAGACAGGAGTCCTGACATCACTGAACAAACATGAGTTTTGAAGGCCTATCCCCGTCGTAATTCAAGAATATACCCCAAGTTCTGCTGCAATATAAGAAAAACAATGAGACTTTCCCCTCGCTGCCAGATGAGGCCCCATTCCCCTGCACTGCGTGCAGAGCAATTCCGTATTCGACATCAAACACAAAAGGAGCCTTGACTTCCATGATGGAACTCCAGAGAGTCCCCAAGAACACTGTCACAAGTCTAGTGGGACCCTGATGTCACCGCAGAAACATGAAAGAGCTCCGTGTACCCAAAATCAACTAGAGATGAAGCCAATTCCTCTGCATTGGCTCCAGAGCCATCCCCCTTTCCTCATCAAACATGATAAGTTGCTTGACTTCCTCTAGGGAACTCCAGAGATTTCCCGAGAACACCGTCCCAAGTCGAGAGGAACACCAAGTTCAGCACCGCAACTTGAGTAAAGCTAAGTGCACACAAATCATCTCGAAATGAGAGCTGATTCCCTGCTTCAACTCAAGAGGAATTCCAGCTTTCCACATGCACCTGAAGAGCAGTCTTCTCTCAGCCATAGGTAAGTGAGAGGTACCCTGAGTTTGCTGCCTCAAGTGGAATGGACACCGAGATGCCCTGACTCAAAAGAAGGCTGGATTTCCCTGCAAGGACTTGAATGCAGGCTCGTCTTTCATCTCCCAAGATGAAGGCATATCTGAACCCCTGTGGAGACCATAGAGAAAGCCCTCGTTCCCGCCTCACCTCGACAGGAGGCCTCACATCCCTTTGAGAATTCAAGAGGAACGCGGAGTTCAATTCTTCAAAAAGAAATGAGGCCTGATCCTCTTGAAAATGGATAGAATCCCAATATCCCTGTGGCACCTGGAAAGGGACACTGGGTCTCGCGCCTCACTTCGAGAGGCGTGCCTATTGCCCTGCCAAGCCTCGAGGAGAATCCCGACATGTTCCTCCCAACTAGACAGGAGTCTTGACTTCGCTGAACGAACAGGAGTTTTGAAGGGCCATCCCTGTCTTAAGTCGAGAATCTACCCCAGGTTCCCGCCGCAACTCGAGAAACACCATGAGACTTCCCCCTCTCCGACCGATGAGGCCCGATTACGCTGCATTGCGTGCAGAGCTATTCCATGTTCCACATGAAACACGAAAGGAGCCTTGACTTCCTTGATGGAACTCCAGAGAGTCCCCAAGAACACTGTCACAAGCCTAGAGGGACACGGAGGTCACCTTAGCAAAACGAAAGAGCTCCGTTTACCACAAATCAACTCGATATGAGGCCCAATTCCCCTGCATTGCCTCCAGGGCCATCCCGCGTTCCTCATCAAACACGACAAGTATCATGACTTCCTTTAGGAAACTCCAGAGATTCCCCAAGACCACTGTCCCAAGTCTAGAAGAACAAGAAGTTCAGCACAGCAATGTGAGAAAAGCTCTGTGAACACCAAATAATCTCGAGATTAGAGCGGATGCCCTGGCTTCGAATCAAGATCAATGCCAACTTTCCACAAGCCCCTCAACAGGATGCTCCTCTCAGCTATAGGTATGTGAGAGGGACCCTGAGGTTACTGCCTCAAATGGCACGGGGACCAAGATGCCCTGACTCGAACTAAGGCTGGATTTCCCTGCAGTGACTTGAATGCAGGCTCGTCTTTCATCTCCCAAGATGAAGGCATTTCTGAACCCCTGTGGAGACCATAGAGAAAGCCCTAGTTCCCGCCTCACCTTGACAGGAGGCCTCACATCCCTTTGAGAACTCGAGAGAAATGTGGAGTTCAATGCATCAAAAGTAGACGATGCCTGAATCCTCTTGCAAGTGGATAGGAATCCCAAAATCCCTGTGGCAGCTGTAATGGGAATCTGGGTCTCCCGTCTCACTTTGAAAGGCATCCCTATTGCCCGGCCAAGCCTCGGGGAGAATCCTGAGGTGTCCCTCTCAACTAGAACGGAGTCCTGACATGGCTGAACAAACATGAGTTTTGATGGCCTATCCCCATTGTAACTCAGAAATATACCCCACGTTCTGCCGCAACTTGAGAAAAACAATGAGATTTCCCCCTTGCTGCCAGATGAGGCCCGATTCCCCTGCATTGTGTGGAGAGCAATTCCATGTTCCACATCAAACACAAAAGGAGCCTTGACTTCCTTGAAGGAACTCCAGAGAGTCCCCAAGAACGCTGTCACAAGTGTAGAGGGACCCTGATGTCAACACAGAAGCACGAAAGAGTTCCGTGTACCCAAAATCAACTCAAGATGAAGCCCAATTCCCCTGCATTGGCTCCAGAGCCATCCCCCATTCCACCTCAAACACGACAAGTGGTTTGACTTCCTTTTGGAAACTCCAGAGATTCTCCAAGAACACCGTCTCAAGTCGAGAGGAACACCAAGTTCAGCGCCTCAACTCGAACAAAACTCCGTGTACACAAATCATCTCGAGATGAGAGCTGATTCCCTGCTTCAACTCAAGGGAATTCCGACTTTCTACATGCACCTGAAGAGGAGGCTTCTATTATCCATAGGTAAGTGAGGGGGACCCTTAGTATGCTGCCTCAAGTGGAATGGACACCGAGATGTCCTGACTCAAAATGATGCCGGATTTCCCTGCAATGACTTGAATGCAGGCTCGTCTTTCATCTCGCAAGATGAAGGCATTTCTGAACCCCTGTGGAGACGGTAGAGAAAGCCCAAGGTCACTGCCTCATCTCGACAGGAGGCTTAACATCCCTTTGAGAACTCGAGAGAAATGCGGAGCTCAATGCATCAAAAGTAGACGATGTCTGAGTCCTCCTGCAAGTGGATAGGAATCCCAAAATCCCTGTGGCAGCTCTAATGGGAATCTGGGTCTCCCGTCTCACTTCGAGAGGCGTCCCTATTGATCGGCCAAGCACGGGGAGAATCCTGAGGTGTCCCTCACAACTAGAATGGAGTCCTAACGTAGCTGAAGAAACATGAGTTTTGATGGCCTATCCCCGTCATAATTCAGAAATATACCCCAGGTTCTGCCACAACTCGAGAAAAACAATGAGACTTCCCCCTTGCTACCAGAGGAGGCCCGATTCCCCTGCATTGCGTGGAGAGCTTTTCCATGTTCCACATCAAACATGAAAGGAGCCTTGACTTTCTTGATGTAACTCCAGAGAGTCCCCAAGAACGCTGTCACATGTTTAGAGGGACCCTGATGTCACCGCAGAAGAACAAAATATTTCCGTGTACCCAAAATCAACTCGAGATGAGGCCCAATTCCCCTGCATTGGCTCCAGAGCCATCTCCTGTTCCTCACCAAACACGAAAAGTGGCTTGACTTCCTTTAGGGAACTCCAGAGATTCCCCGAGAACACCGTCCCAAGTCGAGAGGAACACCAAGTTCAGCACCACAACTCGAATAAAGTCCATGTACACAAATCATCTCGAGATGAGAGCTGATTCCCTGCTTCAACTCAAGAGGGATTCCAACTTTCCATATGCACCTGAAGAGGAGGCTTCTGTTAGCCATAGGCAAGTGAGAGGCACCCTGAGTATGCTGCCTCAAGTGGAATGGACACCGAGATGTCCTGACTCAAAATGATGCTGGAATTCCCTGCAATGACTTAAATGCAGGCTCGTCTTTCATCTCCCAAGATGATGGGGTGTCTGAATCCCCTGAGGAGACCCAAGAAAAAGTCCTAGTTCCCCGGCTCTTTAAGACCCTTTTGAAACTCGAGAGGAACTTGGAGTTCAATGCTTCACAAGGAGACGGTGCCTGACTCCTCTTGAAAATTGATAGGAATCCCAATATCCTTGTGGCAACTGGAAAGGGTCACAGGGTCTCCCGCCTCACCTTAAGAGGCATCCCTATTGCCCTGTCAAGCCTCGAGGAAAATCCTGAGGTGTCCCTTGCAACCAGAGAGGTGTTGTGACGTCTCTGAACAAGCACGAGTTTTGAAGGGCCCTCCCCATCATGTCCTGAGAATATCCCCAGGTTCCCGCCACAACTCGAGAAACACCATGAGACTTCCCCCTCGCCAATAGATGAGGCCCGATTCCCCTGCATTGCATGCAGAACAATTCCGTGTTCAACATCAAACATGAAAGGAGCCTTGACTTCCTTGATGGAACTCCAGAGAGTCCCCAAGAACACTGTCACAAGGGTAGAGGGACCCTGATGTCACCGCAGAAGCACGGAAGAGCTCCGTGTACCCAAATTAACTCGAAATGAGGCCCAAATCCCCTGCAGTGGCTCCAGAACCATCCCCTGTTCCTCATCAAACACGAAAAGTGGCTTGAGTTCCTTTAGGGACCTTCAGATATTCCCCAAGAACACCGTCCTAAGTCAAGAGGAACACCAAGTTCAGCACCACAACTCGAGTAAAGCTCCGGGTACACAAATCATCTCGAGATGAGAGCTGATTTCCCCCTTCAACTCAAGAGGAATTCCAACTTTCCACATGCACCTCAAGAGGAGGCTTCTCTTAACCATAGGTAAGTGAGAGGGACCCTGAGTAGGCTGCCTCAAGTGGAATGGACACCGAGATGTTCTGACTCGAAATGATGCAGGATTTCTCTACAATGACTTGAATGCAGGCTCGTCTTTCATCTCCCAAGATGAAGTTATGTCTGAATCCCCTGAGGAGAGCCTAGAGAAAGACATAGTTGGCCGGCTCTTCAAGACAGGAGGCCCCACATCCCTTTTGACAACTCGAGAGGAACGAGGAGTTCAATACTTCAAAAGGAGACGATGCCTGACTCCTGTTGAAAATTGATAGGCATCCCAATATCCCTGTGGCAGCAGGAAAGGGACACTTGGTCTCCCACCTCACCTCGAGAGGCATACCTATTTCCCAGCCAAGCCTTGAGGAGAATCCCCAGGTGTACCTCGCAACTAGATAGGAGTCCTGACGTTACTGAACAAAAAAGAGTTTTGAAGGGCCATCCCCGTCTGAATTCGAGAATATACCCTAGCTTCCCGCCTCAACTCGAGAAAAGCCATGAGACTTCCCTCTAGCCGCCAGATGATGCCCGATTCCCCTGCATTGACTGCAGAGCAACTCCGTGTTCCATATCAAACACGAAAGGAGACTTGACTTCCCTGATGGAACTCCAGAGACTCCCCAAGAACATTGTCTCATGTCTAGAGGTCCCCTGAGGTCACTGCAGCAACAGGAAAAACATTCGTGTACCTCAAATCAAATCGAGGTGAGGCCCGATTCCCCTTCATTGGCTCCAGAGCCATCCCACGATTCCCGTCAAACGCAAGTGGCTTAACTTCCTTTAGGCAACTCCAGAGAAACCCGAAGAAACCCGTCTCAGTCCAGAGGAACACCAAGTTCAGCACAGCAACTAGAGAAAGTTCCGTGTACCCTAAATCATCTCGAGATGATAGCTGATTCCCTGGCTTTGACTCAAGAGAAATGCCAAGTTTACAGAAGCAACTCAAGAGGAGGCATCTCTCAGCTATATGTATGTGAGATGGACCCTGAGTTTGCTGCCTCAAGTGGAATGGACACCGAGATGCCCTAACTCAAAATAAGGCCGTATTTCCCTGCAGTGACTTGAATGCAGGCTCATCTGTCTTCTCCCAAAATGAAGGGATGTTTGAAAACACATTGGAGACCCTAGAGAAAGCCCTAGTTCCCACTTCATCTCAACAGGAGGCCTCACATCCCTTTGAGAACTCAGGAGGAATGCAGAGTTCAATTCTTCAAAAAGAGACGAGGCCTGATCCTCTTGAAAATGGATAGAATCCCAATATCCCTGTTGCACATGCAAAGGGACACTGGGTCTCGCACCTCACTTCGAGAGGCGTGTCTATTGCCCTGCCAAGCCTCGAGGAGAATCCTGACATGTTCCTCCCAACTAGACAGGAGTCTTGACTTCGCTGAACGAACAGGAGTTTTGAAGGGCCATCCCCATCGGAAGTCGAGAATATACCCCAGGTTCCCACCGCAACTCGAGAAACACCATGAGACTTTCCCCTCGCCGACCGATGAGGCCTGATTGCCCTGCATTGCGTGCAGAGCTATTCTGTGTTCCACATGAAACACGAAAGGAGCCTTGACTTCCTTGATGGAACTCCAGAGAGTCACCAAGAACACTGTCACAAGCCTAGAGGGACCCGGAGCTCACCGTAGCAAAACGAAAGAGCTCCGTTTACCCAAAATCAACTCGATATGAGGCCCAAATCCGCTGCATTGGCTCCAGAACCATCCCCCGTTCCTCATGAAACACGACAAGTGGCTTGACTTCTCTAAGGAACTCCAGAGATTGCCCGAGAACACCGTCCTAAGTCGAGAGGAACACCAAGTTCAGCACCGCAAATTGAGTAAAGCTCCAGGTACACAAATCATCTCGAGATGAGAGCTGATTCCCTGCTTCAACTCAAGATGAATTCCAACTTTCCACATGCACCTCAAGAGGAGACTTCTCTTAACCATAGGTAAGTGAGAGGGACCCTGAGTAGGCTGCCTAAAGTGGAATGGACACCGAGATGTCCTGACTTGAAATGATGCCGGATTTCTCTTCAATGACTTGAATGCAGGCTCGTCTTTCATCTCCCAATGAAGTTATGTCTGAATCCCCTGAGGAGAGCCTAGAAAAAGACCTAGTTCGCTGGTTCTTCAAGACAGGAGGCCTCACATCCCTTTTGACAACTTGAGAGGAATGCGGAGTTCAATGCTTCAAAAGGAGACAATTCCTGACTCCTGTTGAAAATTGATAGGTATCCCATTATCCCTGTGGCAGCAGGAAAGGGACACTTGGTCTCCCATCTCAACTGGAGAGGCATCCCTATTTCCCAGCGAAGCCCCGAGGAGAATCCCCAGGTGTGCCTCGCAACTAGACAGGAGTCCTGACGTCACTGAACAAAAACGAGTTTTGAAGGGCCATCCCCGTATGAAATCAAGAATATACCCTAGCTTCCGGCCTCAACTCGAGAAAAGCCATGAGACTTCCCTCTAGCTGCCAGATGATGCCCGATTCCCCTGAATTGCCTGCAGAGCAACTCCGTGTTCCATATCAAACATGAAAGGAGACTTGACTTCCCTGATGGAACTCCAGAGAGTCCCCAAGAACATTGTCTCATGTCTTGAGGTCCCCTGAGGTCACCGCAACAACAGGAAAGACATTCGTGTACCTCAAATCAACTCGAGGTGAGGTCCGATTCCCCTTCATTTGCTCCAGAGCCATCCCACGATCCCCGTCAAACACGACAAGTATCATGACTTCCTTTAGGAAACTCCAGAGATTCCCCAAGACCACTGTCCCAAGTCTAGAAGAACACCTAGTTCAGCACAGCAAACGGAGAAAAGCTCCGTGAACCCCAAATCATCTCGAGATTAGAGTGGATTCCCTGGCTTCAACTCAAGACCAATGCAAACTTTCCATAAGCCCCTCAACAGGATGCTTCTCTCAGCTATAGGTATGTGAGAGGGACCCTGTGCTTACTGCTTCAAATGTCATGGGCACCGAGATGCCCTGACTCGAAATAAGGCTGGATTTCCCTGCAGTGACTTTAATGCAGGCTCGTCTTTCATCTCCCAAGATGAAGACATTTCTGAACCCCTGTGGAGACCATAGCGAAAGCCCTAGGTCACTGCATCATCTCAACAGGAGGCCTCACATCCCTTTGAGAACTCGAGAGAAATGCGGAGTTTAATGCCTTAAAATTAGACGATGCCTGACTCCTCTTGCAAGTGGATAGGAATCCCGAAATCCCTGTGGCAACTGTAATGGGAATCTGGGTCTCCCGTCTCACTTCAAGAGGAGTCCCTATTGCCCAGCCAAGCCTCGGGGAGAATCCTGAGGTGTCCCTTGCAACTAGAACAGAGTCCTGACACCACTGAACAAACATGAGTTCTGATGTCCTATCCCCATCGTAATTCAGAAATATACCCCAGGTTCTGCCACAAATTGAAAAAAAAAAAAATGAGACTTCCCCCTTGCCACAAGATGAGGCCCGATTCCCCTGTAGTGCATGCACAGCAATTCCGTCTTCCACATAAAACAGGAGAGGATTCCTGACTTAAATGATGGAACTCCAGAGACTCCCCAAGAACACTGTTACAAGTCTAGAGGTTCCCTGAGGTCACCACAACAACAGGAAAGAACTCCGTGTACCTCAAATCAACTCGAGTTGAGGCCCGATTACCCTTCATTGGATCCAGAGCCATCCCACGATCCTCGTTAAACACTACATGTGCCTTGACTTTCTTTAGGCAACTACAGAATATCCCTAAGAACACGGTCCCATTCCAGAGGAACACCAAGTTCAGCTCAGCAACTCGAAAACAGATCCGTGTACACAAATCATCTTGAGATGATAGCTGATTCCCTGGTTTCCACTCAAGAGGAATGTCAAGTATAAAGAAACACCTCAAGAGGAGGCTTCTCTCAGCTATAGGTATGTGAGTTGGACCCTGTTTACTGCCTCAAGTGGAATGAACACCGAGATGCCCTAACTCGAACAAAGGTCGTATTTCCTGCAGTGACTTAAATACAGGCTCATCGTTCATCTCCCGAAATGAAAGAATGTCTGAAACCCCAGGGAAGACACTAGAGAAAGCCCTAATTCCCCGCCTCATCTTGACAGGACGCCTCACATCCCTTTGAGAACTCAGGAAGAAAGCGGAGTTCAATTCTTCAAAAAGAGACGATGCCTGACTCCTCTTGAAAATGGATAGGAATCCCAATATCCCTGTGGCAACTGAAAAGGGACACTGGGTCTCCCGCCTCTCTCTGAGAGGCGTGCCTATTGCCCTGCCAAGCCTCGAGAGAATCCTGACATGTTCCTCCCAACTAGACAGGAGTCCTGACTTCGATGAACAAACACGAGTTTTGAAGGGTCATCCCCGTCTTAAGTTAGGAATATACCCCAGGTTACTGCAAGAAATCGAGAAACACCATTACTTCCCCCTCAACGACAGATAAGGCACGATGACCCTGCACTGCATGCAGAGCAATTCCGTGTTCCACATCAAACATGAAAGGAGCCCTGACTTCCCTGATGGAACACCAGAGAGTCCCCAAGAACACTGTCACAAGCCTAGAGGGATCAGGAGGTCACCACAGCAGTACATAAAAGATCCGAGTACAACAAATCAACTCGAGATGAGGCTCAACTCCCCTGAATTGGCTCAGAGGCATAACGCATTCCACATCAAACACGACAAGTACCATGACTTTCTTTAGAAAACTGCACAGATTACCCAAAACCACTGTCCCAAGTCTAGAAAAACACGAAGTTCAATACAGCAACTCGTGAAAGATCGTGAACCCAATTTCATCTCGAGATGAGAGCAGATTTCCTGGCTTCGACTCAAGGAGAGTATCAACATTCCACAAGCAACTCAACAGGAGGCTTCTCTCAGCTGTAGGTATGTGAGAGAGACCCTGAGATTACTGCCTCAAATGGAATGGACACCCAGATGTCCTGACTCGAAAGCAGGCTGGATTTCCCTGCTGTGACTTGAATGCAGGCTCAGCTTTCATCTCCCAAGATGAAGGTTTGTCTGAATCCCCGTGGAGACGCTAGACAATGCCCAATGTCACCGCCTCATCACGACAGGAGGCCTCACATCCCTTTGAGAACTCGAGAGGAACGCGGAGCTCAATGCTTCAAAAAGAGACGAGACCTGACTCCTCTTGAAAATGGATAAGAATCCCAATATCCCTGAGGAACCTGGAAAGGGACACTGGGTCCCCTGCCTCACTTCGAGAGGCATCCCAATTGCCCTGCAAAGCCTCGAGGAAAATACCGAGGTGTGCCTCGTAACTAGTCAGGATTCCTGACGAAGCTAAACAAACATGAGTTTTGAAGGGCCATCCCCGTCGTAACTCGAGAATATACCCCAGTTTCCCGCCACAACTTGAGAAAAGTCATGAGACATACCCCTCGCCGTCAGATGAGCCTCGATTTCCGTTCATTGCGTGCAGAGAAATTCCGAGCTCCCGATCAAACGCGAAAGGAGCCTTGACTTTCTCGATGGAACTCGAGACAGTCCCTACGAACACTGTCACAAGTCTAGAGGGACCCTGATGTCACTGCAGAAACACGAAAGAGCTCTGTGTACCCCAAATCAACTCTAGATGAGGCCCGATACCCTGCATTGGCTTCAGAGCTATCCAGTGTTCCCCATGAAACACAGTAAGTGGCAAGACTTCCTTTAGGTAAATCCAGAAATTCCCCGAGTAAACCGTCCCAAGTCTAGAAGAACACCAAGTTCAGCACAGCAACCAGAGAAAAGCTTGGTGCAGCCCAATAATATCGAGATCAGAACGGATTCCCTTGCTTTGACATAAGATGAATGCCAACTTGCCAAAACCACCTCAAGAGGAGGCTTCTCTCAGCACTAGGTATGTGAGAGGTACCCTGAGTTTGCAGCCTCAAGCGGAATGGGCACCGAGATGCCCTGACTCGATATAAGGCCGGATTTCTCTGCAGTCACTAGAATGCAGGCCCGTCTTTCATCTCCCAAGATGAAAGGATATTTGAATCCCCTGTGAAGACCCTAGAGAACGCCCTAGTTCCCAGCCTAATCACGACAGGAGACCTCACATCACTTTGACATCTTGAGAGGAATGCAGAGTTCAGTGCTTCAAAAAGACACAATGTCTGACTCCTCTTGAAAATTGATAGGAATCCCAATATCCCTGTGGAAGCAGGAAAGGGACAGTTTTCCCCCCGCCTCACCTCGAGAGACGTCCCTATTGCCCTGCCAAGCCTCGAGGAAAATCCTGAGGTGTGCCTTGCAACTAGACTGGAGTCTTCACGCCACTGAACAAAAATGAGTTTTGAAGAGCCATCCCCGTCTGAACTTGAGAATATACCCTAACTTCCCGCCTCAACTAGAGAAAAGCCATGAGACGTCCCCCTAGCCAGCAGATGAGGCCCGATTCCCCTGCATTGTATGCAGAGCAATTCTGTGTTCCACATCAAACACGAAAGGAGCCCTGACTTCCCTGATGGAACTCCAGAGACTCCCCAAGAACACTGTCACAAATCTAGAGGTTCCCTGAGTACACCTCCACAAGAGGAAGGCAATTCCTGTACCTCAAATCAACTCGAGTTGAGGCCCAATTCCCTTTCATTGGCTCCAGAGCCATCCTACGATCCCCGTGAAACATGAAAAGTGGATTGACTTCCTTTAGGCAACTCCAGAGAATCCTCAAGAACACCGTCCCAGTGCAGAGGACCACCAAGTTTAGCAGAGCAACTCGAGCAAAGCTCCGTGTAATCCACATCATCTCTAAATGGTAGCTGATTCCCTGTGTTCGAATCAAGAGGAATGCCAAGTTTACAGAAGCACCTCAAGAGGACGCTTCTCTAAGCTATAGTTATGTAAGAGGGACCCTGAGTTTGCTACCTCAAGTGGAGTGGACACCAAGACGCCCCAACTGGAACTAAGGCCGCATTTCCCTGCAGTGAGTGAAATGCAGGCTCATCTTTCATCACCCAAAATGGAGGAAGTCTGAAATCCTAGTGGAGACCCTAGAGAAAGCCCTAGTTCCCTGCCTCATCTCGACAGGACGCCTCACATCCCTTTGAGAACTCAGGAGGAATGTGGAGTTCAATTCTTCAAAAAGAGATGAGGCCTGACTCCTACTGAAAATGGATAGGAATCCCAATATCCCTGTGGCACCTGGATAGAGACACTGGGTTTCCCGCCTCACTTCCAGAGGCATGTCTATTGCCCTGCGAAGCCTTGAGGAGAATCCCGTAGTGTTCCTCCCACTACACAGGAGTCATGCCATCGCTGAACAAACAGGAGTTTTGAACTGCCATCCCTGTCGTAAGTCAAGAATGCAACCCAGGATCCCGCCGCAACTCGAGAAAAACCAGGAGAGTACCCACTCGACGTCAGAGGAGGGCCGATTCCCCTGCATTGCGTGCAAAGAAATTACGTGTTCCACATCAAACATGAAAGGAGCCTTGACTTCCTTGATGGTATTACACAGAGTCCCCAATAATACTGCTGCAAGCCTAGAGGGACCCGGAGGTCACCGCAGCAACATGAAAGAGTTCCGTGTACCCCAAACAACCTCGAGATGAGGCCCAATTCACTTGAATAAGCTCCAGAGCCATCCCGCATTCCGCATCAAACACGGCAAGTATCATGACTTCCCTTAGGAAACTCCAGAGACTACCCAAGACCACTGTTCCCAAGGCTAGAAGAACAACAAGTTCAGCACAGCAACTGGAGAACAGCTCGTGAACCGCAAACTATCTCCAGATGAGAGCAGATTCCCTGGCTTCGACTCAAGAGGAATGCCAACTTTCCACAAGCACCTCAACAGGAGGCTTCTCTCAGCTATAGGTATGTGAGAGAGACCCTGAGACCGCTGCCTCAAATGGAATGGACACTGAGAAGCCCTGACTCGAAAGAAGGCTAGATTTCCCTGTAGTGACTTGAATGCAGGCTCGGCTTTCATTTCCCAAGTTGAAGGCTTGTCTGCATCCCCTGTGGAGACGCTAGAGATAGCCCTAGGTCACCGCCTCATCATGACCAGAGGCCTAATATCTGGTTGAGAACTCCAGAGGAATGTGGAGTTCAATTGTTCAAAAAGAGACGAGGCCTGAGTCCTCTTGAAAATGGATAGGAATACCAATATCCCTGAGGAACCTGGAAAGAGACACTGGGTCTCCCGCCTCACATCGAGAGGCATCCCTATTGCCCTGCAAAGCCTCGAGGAAAATCCCGAGGTGTCCCTTGCAACTAGAAAGGTGTCGTGACGTCTCTGAACAAGCTAGAGTTTTGAAGGGCCCGCCCCATCATGACTCGAGAATATCCCCAGGT
The DNA here is from genome assembly GCA_015832495.2 of Alces alces. NCBI lineage: Eukaryota > Metazoa > Chordata > Mammalia > Artiodactyla > Cervidae > Alces > Alces alces. Next base: position 66,518 of record JADEYB020000045.1, read on the forward strand.
TACTGCCGAAACTTGTGAAACACCATGAGACTTCCCCCTTGCCAAAAGATGAGGCCCGATTCCCCGGCAGTGCCTGCAGAGCAATTCCGTCTTCCACATGAAACACGAAAGGAGCCTTGACTTCCCTGATGGAACTCCAGAAAGTCCCCAAGAACATTCTCACAAGTCTAGAGGTTGCCTGAGATCACCGCAACAACAGGAACGAGCTCAGTGTACCCCAAATCAACTCGAATTGAGGTCCAATTCGCCTTCATTGGCTCCAGGGTCATCCCACGATCCCCGTCAAACACTACAAGTGGCTTGACTTCCTTCAGGCAACTACAGAGTATCCCTAAGAACACCGTCCAATTCCAGAGGAACACCCAGTTCAGCACAGCAACTCGAGAAAAGCTCCGTGTACCCCAAATCATCTCGAGATGATAGAAATTCCCTGGTTTCTACTCCAGAGGAATGTCAAGTATACAGAAGCCCCTCAAGAGGAGGCTTCTCTTAGCTATAGTTATGTGAGTTGGACCCTGTTTGCTGCCTCAAATGGATGGACACCAAGATGTCGTAATTCAAAATAAGGTCATATTTCCCTACAGTGACTTAAATGCAGGCTCGTCTTTCATCTCCCGAAATAAAAGGATGTCTGAAACACCAGCGGAGACCCTAGAGAAAGCCCTAGTTCCCCACCTCATCTCGACAGGCAGCCTCACATCCCTTTGAGAACTCAGGAAGAATGCGGAGTTCATTCTTCAAAGAGAGAGGATGTCTGACTCCTCTTGAAAATGGATAGGGATCCCAATATCCCTGTGACAACTGGAAAGGGACACTGGGTCTCCTGCCTCACTTCAAGAGGCGTGCCTAATGCCCTGCCAAGCCTCGAGGAGAATCCCGACATATTGCTCCCAACTAGACAGGAGCCCTGACTTCCCTGATGGAACTCCAGAGAGTCCCCAAGAACACTGTCACAAGTCTAGAAGTTCCCTGAGGTCACCGTAACAACAGGAAAGACATCCATGTACCTCAAATCAACTCGAGTTGAGGCCCGATTCCCCTTCATTGGCTCCAGAGCCATCCCACGATTCCCTTCAAAGATAAGTGGCTTGAGTTCCTTTAGGCAACTCCAGAGAATCCCCACAAACCCCGCCCCAGTCCAGAGGAACAACAAGTTTAGCGCTGCAATTCGTGGAAAGCTCCATGTACACAAATCATCTCGAGATGAGAGCTGATTCCCTGCTTCAAGTCTAGAGGAATTCCAACTTTCCAGATGCACCTGAAGCGAAGGCTTCTCTCGGCTGTAGGTATGTGAGAGGGACCCTCAGTGTGCTACCTCAAGTAGAATGGACACCGAGATGTCCTGACTCGAAATAATGTCGGATTTCCCTGCAATGGCTTGAATGCTGGCTCGTCGTTCATTTCCCAGGATGAAGGGATGTCTGAATCCCTTGTGGAGACCCTAGAGAAAGTCCTATTTTCCCGGCTCTTCAAGACAGGAAGCTTCACACCCTTTTGACAATTGGAGAGGAACACAGAGTTCAATGCTTCAAAAGTAGACGACGTCTGACTCGTCTTGAAAATTGATAGAAATCCCAATATCCCTGTGGCAACTGGAAAGGGACACTGGATCTCCTGCCTCACCTCGAGAGGCGTACCTCTTGCCCTGCCAAGCCTCGAGGAAAATCCCGAGGTGTCCCTTGCAACCAGAGAGGAGTCATGACGTCTCTGAACAAGCACGAGTATTGAAAGGCCCTCCCCGTCTTGACTCGAGAATATCCACCAGGTTCCCATCGAAAATGGAGAAAAACACTGAGAAGTCTCACTCGCGGCGAAATGAGGGCCGATTCCCCTGCACTGCGTGCAGACCAATTCCATGTTCCACATCAAACACGAGAGGAGACTTGACTTCCTTGATGGATCTCCAGAGAGTCCCCACAAACACTGTGACAAATCAGTAGGTACTCTGAGTTCACCGCATCAACACGAACAAGACCGTGCTCCCCAAGTCAACTCGAGATGTGGCCCGATACCACAGCATTGGCTCCAGAGCCATCCCGCATTCACCATCAAACATGACAAATAGCTTGACTTCCTTTAGGCAACTCCAGAGATTCACCGAGAACACCATCCCAAGTCAAGAGGAACAAAAACGTTAGCAGAAGAACTCGAGAAAAGCTCGTGTTCCCAAATCATCTTGAGATTACAGCAGATTCACTGACTTTGACTCAAGAGGAATGCCAACTTTCTACAAGCACCTCAACAGGAGGTTTTTCTCAGCTATAGGTATGTGAGAGAGAACCTGAGCCTGCTACCTCAAATGGAATGGACACCGAGATGCCCTGACTCGAAAGAAGGATAGATTTCCCTGCAGTGACTTGATTGCAGGCTCGGTTTTCATCTCTCAAGTTGAAGGCTTGACTGCATTCCCTGTGGAGATGCTAGAGAAAGCCCTAGGTCACCGCCTCATCATGACCAGAGGCCTAATATCTCGTTGAGAACTCCAGAGGAATGCAGAGTTCAATGCTTCAAAAATAGACGAGGCTTCACTCCTCTTGAAAATGGATCAGAATCCCAATATCCCTGAGGAACCTGGAAAGAGACACTGGATCTCCCGCCTCACTTTGAGAGGCACCCCTATTGCCCTGCCAAGCCTCGAGGAAAATCCCGAGGTGTCCCTTGCAACTATAGAGGACTCATGACATCTCTGAAAAAGCTCGAGTTTTTACGGCCATCCCCATCATGACTCGAGAATATCCTGAGGTTAGTGCCACAACTCGTGAAACACCATGAGACTTCCCCCTTGCCACAAGATGAGGCCTGATTCTCCTGCAGTGCATGCAGAGCAATTCCGTCTTCCACATGAAACATGAAAGGAGCCTTGACGTTCCTAATGGAACACCAGAGAGTCCCCAAGAACCCTCACAAGTTTAGAGGTTTCCTGAGGTCACCGCAAAAACAGGCACGACCTCCGTGTACACCAAATCAACTCGAATTGAGGCCGAATTCGCCTTCATTGCCTCCAGAACCATCACACGATCCCCGTCAAACACTACAAGTGGCTTGACTTCCTTTAGGC
>JADEYB020000046.1:34873-66617 GCA_015832495.2 Alces alces
CAAATCTAGAGGAACACCATGTTCAGCACAGCAACTAGAGAAAATCTCCATGTACGCTAATTCATCTCGAGATGAGATCTGATCCCCTGGCTTCGAATCAAGAAGAATGCCAATTTCCACAAGCACCTCAAGAGGAGGCTTCTCTCAGGTATAGGTATGTGAGAGGGACCCTGATTCTGCTGCCTCAAGAGGAATGGACACCGAGATGCCTTGACTCGAAATAAGGCCGGAATTACCTGCAGTGACTTGAAGGAAGGCTCGTCTTTCTTCTCCCAAGATGAAGGGGTGTCTGAATCCCCTGTGGAGACACTAGGGAAAGCCCTAGTTCCGCACCTCATCTCGCCAGGAAGCCTCATATTCATTTGACAACTCGAGAGGAACACAGAGGTAAATGATTCAAAAGGGGACGATGCCTGACTCCTCTTGAAAATTGATAGGAATCCCAGTATCCCTGTGGCAACTGGAAATAAATTCTGGGTCTGATGCCTACCTCGAGAGGCATCTTTATTGTCCTGCCAAGCCTCAAGGAGATTCCCGATGTGTCCCTCGAAACTAGACAGGTGTCCTGACATCGCCAAACAAACACGAATTTTGAAGGGTGATCCCCATCATAACTCTAGACTATACCCAAGATTCCCTTCGAAACTCGAGAAAAAGGATGATACTTCACCCTCATCACGAAATGAGGCCTAATTCCCCTTCATTGGCTCCAGAGGTATCCCTTGTTTCCTATCAAACTCGACTAGTGGCTTCACTTCTTCAGGAAACCCCAGAGATTCAACAAGAACACCGTCGCAAGTCTAGAGGAACGCCAAGTTCAGCACAGCAATTGGAGAAATGCTCCATGTACCCCAAATCATCTCGAGATGTGAGCTGATGCCCTGGCTTTGAATCAAGATGAATGAAAACTTTCCACAACCAATTCAAGAGGAGGCTTCTCTCAGCCAAAGGTATGTGAGAGGGACCCTGAGTTGGCTCCCTCAAGTGTAATGGGCACCGAGATGCCCTGACTAGAAATAAGGCCGGATTTACCTGCAGTGACTTGAATGAAGGCTCGTCTTTCATCTCCCAAGAGGAAGGGATGTCTGAATCCCCTGTGGAGAAACTAGAAAAAGCCCTAGTTCCCTGCCTCATCTCGCCAGGGTGTCCCACATTCATTTGACAAATTGAGAGGAACACGGAGTTAAAGGCTTTAAAAGGGGACGATTCCTGACTCCTCTATAAAATTGATAGGAATTACAATATCCCTGTGCCAAATGGAAAGGGACCCTGTTGCAAATGCCTCACCTCAAGAGGCGTCGCTATTGCATTACCAGGTGTCGAAGACTATCCTGAAGTTTCCCTCACAACTAGAAAGGAGTCCTGACGTCACTGAACAAATACGAGTGTTGAAGGGCCATCCCTGTCGTAACTCGACAATATACGCCAGGTTCCCGCCGCAATTCGAAAAAAAAACAATGAGACTTCTGCCTCACTGCGAGATGAGGCCTGATTCCCTTGCATTGCGTACAGAGGAATTCCGTCTTTCACATCAAACACGAATGGAGCCTTGACTTCCTTGATAGAACTCCAGAGAGTCCCCTAGAACACTGTCACAAGACTAGAGGGACCCTGACGTCACCACAGCAAAACCAAAGAGCTCCATGTACCCCAGATCAACTCGAGATGAGGCCCGATTCCCCTGCATTTGCTCGAGAGCCATCCCTCCTTCCCCATCAAACACAACAAATGGCTTGACTTCCTTTAGGCAACGCCACAGATTCCCCGAGAACACCGTATCAAGTCCAGAGGAAAACTAATTTCAGCAAAGCAACTCGAGAAAAGCTCTGTGTACCACAAATCATCTCGAGGTAGAGCTGATTCCCTGGCTTCAAATCAAGAGGAATGCCAACTTTCCACACTCACCTCAAGAGGAGGCTTCTCTACGCTATTGCAATGAGAGAGGGACCCTGAGTTTGCTGCCACAAATGGAATGGATAGCAAGATGCCCTGACTCGAAATAAGGCCGGATTTCCCTGCAGTGATTTGAATGCAGGCTAGTCTTTCATCTCCCAAGTTGAATGGATGTCTGAATCCTCCCTGGAGACCCTAGAGAAAGCCCTAGTTCCCCGCGTCATCTCGAGAGGAGGCCTCACATCCCTTTGACAACACGTGAGGAACACAGAGTTCAATGCTTCAAAAGGACACGATGTCTGACTCCTCTTGCAAATTGATAGGAATCCCAATATGCCTGTGGCAACTGGAAAGAAATCCTGGGTCTACTGCCTTCCTCGAGAGGCGTCTCTATTGCCCTGCTAACTCTCGAGGAGATTCCCGATGTGTCCCTCGAAACTACACAGGAGTCCTGACATAGCTGAACAAACACGCATTTTGAAGGGACATCCCTGTCGTAACTCGAGAATATACCCAAGGTTCCCTTTGAAACTCGAGAAAAAGGATGAGACTTCACGCACAACACGAGATGAGTCCCAATTCCCCCGCATTGCTTGCAGAGCAATTCCGTGTTCCACATCAAACACGAGAGCAGCTTTGACTTCCTTCATGGAACTTCAGAGTCCCCAAGAACACTGTCACAATTTTAGAGGGATCCTCAGTTCACCGCAGCAACACAAAAGAGCTCTGTGTACCCCAAATCATCTCGAGATGAGGCCCGATTCTCCTGCATTGGCTCCAGAGCCATCCTGCATTCCCCATCCTACAGGACAAGTGCATTGACTTCCTTTAGGAAACTCCTGATATTTCCCGAGAACACCGTCCCAAATCTAGTAGAACAACAAGTTCAGTACAAAACTCGAGAAAAGCTCCGTGTACACCAAATCATCTCGAGATGAGAGCAGATTCCTGGGCTTTGACTCAAGAGAAATGCCAATTTCCACAAGCACCTCAAGAGGAGGCTTCTCTCAGCTATAGGTATGTTAGAGGGACCCTGAGTTTACTGCCTCAAGTGGAATGGACACCGAGATGCCCTGACTCGAAATAAGGGCGGATTTACCTGCAGTGACTTGAAGGAAGGCTCGTCTTTCATCTCTCAAATGAAGGGATGTCTGAATCCCCTGTGGAGACACTAGAAAAAGCCCTAGTTACCCGCCTGATCTTGCCAGGATGCCTCACATTCATTTGACAAATCGAAAAGACCACGGAGTTAAATGCGTCAAAAGGGGACAGGAATTACAATATTGCTGTGGCGAATGGAAAGGGACCCTGGGTCACACGCCTCACCTCAAGTGGCATCAGTATTTCACTGCCAGGCCTCGTGGACTATCCGGAAGTTTCCCTCACAACTAGAAAGGAGTCCTGAAGTCGCTGAACAAACACAAGAGATGAAGGGCCATCCCCGACATAACTGCACAATACACCCTAGATTCCCGCCGCATCACGAGAAATTCCATGAGACTTCCCCCTCACCGCGAGATGAGGCCCAATTCCACTGCATTGGCTCCAGAGCCATCCCTCGTTCCCTATCAAACACGACAAGTGGCTTCACTTCTTCAGGCAACCCCAGAGATTAACGAGAACACCATCCCAAGTCTAGAGGAACACCAAGTTCAGCATAGCAACACGAGAAATGCTCCATGTACCCCAAATCATCTCGAAATGAGTGCTGATTCCCTGGATTTGAATCAAGATGAGTGCCAACTTTCCAAAACCAATTCAAGAGGAGGCTTGTCTCAGCTATAGGTATGTGAGAGGAACCCTGATTTTGCTGCCTCAAGTGGAATGGACACAGAGATGCCTTGACTCGAAATAAGGCTGGATTTAGCAGCAGTGAGTTGAAGGAAGGCTCGTCTTTCATCTCCCAAGATGAAGGGATGTTTGAACCCCCTGTGGAGACACTAGAGAAAGCCCTAGTTCCCCGCCTAATCTCGCCAGGAAGCCTCATATTCATTTGAGAACTTGATAAGAACACAGATTAAATGCTTCAAAAGGGGACGATGTCTGACTCCTCTCAAAAATTGATAGGAATTACAATATCCCTGTGGCCAGTTGAAAGGGACCCTGGTCACATGCCTCACCTCAAGAGGCATCAGTATTGCACTGCCAGGATTCGAAGGCTATCCTGAAGTTTCCCTAAGGACTAGAACTGAGTCCTGACGTCACTGAACAAACACGAGTGTTGAAGGGCAATCCCCGTCGTAACTCGACCATGTACCCCAGGTTACCACCGCACCTCGAGAAACACCATGAGATGTCCCCATTGCCAACAGATGAGGCCCGATTTCCCTGCATTGCATGCAGAGAAATTCCGTGTTCCACATCAAACACGAAAGGACCTTGACGTCCTTCATGGAACTCCAGAGAGTCCCCAAGAACACTGTTACAAGCCTAGAGGGACCCGGAGATCACTGCAGCACCATGGAAGAGCTCCGTGTACCCCAAATCAACTCGAGATGAGGCCCAATTCCCCTGCATTGGCTCCAGAGCCATCCCGCATTCCTCATCAAACAAACCAAGTTGCATCACTTCCTTTAGAGATCTCCAGAGATTCCCCAAGAACAGAGTCCCAAGTCGAGATGAACACCAAGTTCAGCACAGCACCTCGACTAAAGCTCCCTGTACACAAATCATCTCGAGATGAGAGCTGATTCCTTGCTTCAGATGAAGAGGAATTCCAACTTTCCACATGCCCCTGAAGAGGAGGCTTCTCTTAGCCATAGGTATGTGAGAGGGACCCTGAGTGTGCTGCCTCAATTGGAATAGACAACAAGATGTCCTGACTCAAAATAATGCCGAATTTCCCTTCAATGACTTGAATGCAGGCTCGTCTTTCATCTCCCAAGTTGATGGGATGTCTGAACCCCCTGTGGAAACACTAGAGAAAGTCCTAGTTCCCCGGCTTTTCAAGACAGGAGGCCTCAGACCTTTCTGACAACTCGAGAGGAATGCGGAGTTCAATGCCTCAAAAGTAGACGATGCCTGACTCCTCTTGAAAATGGATAGGAATCCCAAAATCACTGTGGCACATGGAAAGGGAATCTGGGTCCCCCGTCTAACCTCAAAAGGAATCCCTATTGCCATGCTAAGCCTTGGGGAGAATCCCCAGGTGTCCCTCGCAACTAGACAGGAGTCCTGAGGTCGCTGTACAAACATGAGTTTTGAAGGCCCATCCCCATCGTAATTCAAGAATATACCCCAGGATCTACTGTAACTCGAGAAAAACAATGAGACTTTCCCCTCGCCGCCAGATCAGGCCCGATTCCCCTGCATTGGGTGCAGAGCAATTCCGTGTTCCACATCAAACATGAAAGAAGCAGTGACTTCCTTGATGGAACTCCAGAGAGTCCCCCAAAAAACTGTAACAACCCTAGGGGGGCTCAGAGGTCACCACTGCAGTAAGAAAGAGCTCTGTGTACCGTAAATCAACTCGAGATGAGTCACAATTCCCCTCAGTTGGCTCTAGAGCCATCCCGCATTCCCCATCAAACACGAGAAGTATCATGACTTCCTTTAGAAAACTCCAAAGATTTCCCACGACCACTGCCCAAAGTCTAGAAGAACACCAAGTTCAGCAAAACAACTCGTGAAAATCTCATGAATGCCAAATCACATCAAGATGAGAGCGGATTCCCTGGCTTTGACTCAATAGGAATGCCAACGTTCCATAAGCACCTCAACAGGAGGTTTCTCTCAGCTCTAGGTATGTGAGAGAGATCGTGAGATTACTGCCTCAAATGGAATGGACATCGAGATGCCCTGACTCGAAAGAAGGCTGGATTTTCCTGCAGTGACTTGAATGCAGGCTCAGCTTTCATCTCCCAAGATGAAAGGATGTTTGAATCCCCAGTGGAGACACTAGAGAAGGCCTTAGTTTCCCCCCTCATCTCGAGAGGAGACCTCACATCAATTTGACATCTCGAGAGGAACGCAGAGTTCAATGCTTCAAAAAGACATGATGCCTGACTCCTCTTGAAAACTGATAGGAACCCCAATATCCCTGTGGCAGTAGGAAAGGGACACTTTGTCTCCCGCCTCACCTCGAGAGGCGTCCGTATAGTCCTGCCTAGCCTTGAAGAGAATCCCGAGGTGAGCCTCTCAATTAGACAGGAGTCCTGACGTCACTGAACAAAAACGAGTTTTGAAGGGCCATCGCCGTCTGAACTTGAGAATATACCCTAGATTCCCGCCGCAACTCTAGAAAAGCCATGAGACTTTACCCTAGCCACCAGATGAGGCCCAATTCCACTACATTGCGTGCAGAAAAATTCCGTGTTCCACATGAAATATGAAAGGAGATTTGACTTCCCTGATGGAACTCCAGAGAATCCCCAAGAACACTGTCACAAGTCTAGAGTTTCCCTGAGGTAGCTGCAACAACAGGAAAGAACTCCGTGTACCCCAAATCAACTTGAGTTGAGGCCTAACTCTATTTCACTGGCTCTAGAGCCATCCCTCGATCCCCGTCAAACACAACAACTGGCTTGACTTCCTTTAGGCAACTCCAGAGAATCCACAAGAACCCCGTCCCAGTCCAGAGGAACACCAAGTTCAGCACAGCAACACAAGAAAAGCTCATGAATAACAAATCATCTCGAGATTAAAGCGGATTCCCTGGCTTCGACTCAAGAGGAATGCCAACGTTCCATAAGCACCTCAACAGGAGACTTCTCTCAGCTCAAGGTATGTGAGAGAGATCGTGAGATTACTGCCTCAAATGGAATGGACATCGAGATGCCGACTCGAAAGAAGGCTGGATTTCCCCGCAGTGACTTGAATGCAGGCTTGGCTTTCATCTCCCAAGATGAAGGCTTGTCTGAATCTCCTGTGGAGGCGCTAGAGAAAGCCCTAGGTCACTGCCTCATCACGACAGGAGGCCTTACATCCCTTTCAAAATTCGAGAGGAACACGGAGTTCAATGCTTTAAAAAGAGATGAGGCTGACTCCACTTGAAAATGGATAGGAATCCCAATATTCCTGTGGAACACGGAAAGGGACACTAGGTCTCCTTCCTCACTTCAAGAGCAGTCACTATTGCCCTGCCAAGACTCGAGAGGAATCCCGAGGTGTGCCTCGCAACAAGACAGGTGTCCTGACGTCACTGAACAAACAGGAGTTTTGACGGACCATCCCCATCGTAAGTCGAGAATATACCCCAGATTCCTGTTGCAACTCAAGAAACACCATGAGACTTTCCTGTTGCCAACAGATGAGGCCCGATTTCCCTGCATTCCATGCAGAGCAATTCCGTGTTCCACATCAAACATGAAAGGAGCCTTGACTTCCTTGACAGAACTCCAGAGAGTGCCCAAGAACACCGGCAGAAGCCTAGAGGGACGGGAGATCACCGCAGCAACACGAAAGAGCTCTGTCTACCCCAAATCAACTCTAGATGAGGCCCGATTCCCTCCATTGGCTCCAGAGCCATCCCAAAATCCCCATGAAAAAGGACAAGTGGCTTGCCTTCCTTTAGGCAACTCCAGAGATTCTCCGAGAAAACCGTCCCAAGTATACAAGAACACAAAGTTCAGCACAGCAACGTGAGAAAAGCTCCGTGTACCCCAAATCATCTCGAGATCAGAGTGCATTCCCTGGCTTTGACTCAAGAGGAATGCCAAAGTTCCACTAGTACCTCAAGAGGAGGCTTCTCTCAGCTCTAGGTATGTGAGAGGGACCCTGAGTTTGCTGCCTCAAGTGGAATGGACACCGAGAAGCCTTAAGTCAAAATAAGGCTGGATTTCCCTGCAGTGACTTGATTGCAGGCTCCTCTTTCATTTCCCAAGATGAAGGCATGTTTGAATCCCCTGTGGAGACCCTAGAGAAAGCCATAGTTCACCACCTCATTTCGACAGGAGGCCTCACATCCCTTTGAGAACTCGAGAGGAACGCGGAGTTCAATGCCTCAAAAGTAGACGATGCCTGACTCCTCTTGAAAATTGATAGGAATCCCAAAATCACTGTGGCACATGGAAAAGGAATCTCAGTCTCCCGCCTAACCTCGAGAGGCATGCCTATTGCCCTGCCAAGCCTCGGGGAGAATCCCGAGGGGTGCCTCACAACTAGACAGGAGTCCTGACGTTGCTGAACAAACATGAGTTTTGAAGGAACATTCCCGTTGTGATTCAAGAATATACCCCAGATTCTGCCGCAACTTGAGAAAAACAATGAGACTCCCCCCTCGCAACCAGATGAGGCCCGATTCCCCTGCATTGCATGCAGAGCAATTTCGTTTTCCACATCAAACATGAAAGGAGCCTTGACTTCCTTGATGGAACTCCAGAGAGTACCCAAGAACACTGTCACAAGTCTAGAGGGACACTGAGGTCACCACAGAAACATGAAAGAGCTCCGTGTACCCACAATCAACTCGAGATGAGACCCGATTCCCCTGCATTGGCTCCAGAGCCATCCCCCGTTCCTCATCAAACAAAACAAGTTGCATGAATTCCTTTAGGGGACTCCATAGATTCCCCGAGAACAGCATCCCAAGTCGAGATGAACACCAAGTTCAGCACGGCACCTCGATTAAAGTTCCCTGTACACAAATCATCTCGAGATGAGAGCTGATTCCCTGCTTCAAATCAGGAGGAATTCCAACTTTCCACAAGCACCTGAAGAGGAGGCTTCTCTCAGCCATAGGTATGTGAGAGGGAGCCTGAGTGTGCTGCCTCAATTGGAATAGACACCGAGATGTCCTGACTCAAAATATTGCCGAATTTCCCTTCAATGACTTGAATGCAGGCTCGTCTTTCATCTCCCAAGTTGATGGGATGTCTGAATCCCCTGTGGAGACACTAGAGAAAGACCTAGTTCCCTGGCTCTTCAAGACAGGAGGCCTCACAACCTTTTGACAACTTGAGAGGAACGTGGAGTTCAATGCTTCAAAATGAGAGGATGCCTGACTCCTCTTGAAAATTGATAGGAATCCCAATATCCATGTGGCAACTGGAAAGGGAGACTAGGTCTTCCGTCTCACCTCGAGAGGCGTCCCTATTGCCCTGCCAAGCTTCAAGGAAAACCCTGAGGTGTCCCTTGCAACTAGAGAGGATTCCTGACGTCTCTGAACAAGCACGAGTTTTGAAGGGACCTCCCCGTCCTGACTTGAGAATACCCCCAGGTTCCCGCCGCACTCGAGAAACACCATGAGACTTCCCCCTCACCGACAGATGAGGCCCGGTTACCCTGCATTGCATGCAGAGCAATTCTGTGTTCCACATAAAACATGAAAGGAGCCTTGACTTCCTTGATGGAACTCCAGAGAGTCCCCAAGAACACTTTCACAAGTCTAGAGGGACTTGAAAGTCACCGTAGCAGGACGAAACAGCTCCGTGTACCCCAAATCAACTTGAGATGAGGCCCAATTCCCCTGAATTGGCCCCAGAGCCATCCCGGATTCCCCAACAAACACGACAAGTATCATGACTTCCTTTAGAAAACTCCAGAGATGCCCCAAGACCAGTGTCCCAAGTCTAGAGGAACACCAAGTTCAGCACAGAAACTCGAGAAAAGCTCGGGGACGCCAAATCATCTCGAGATGAGAGTGGATTCCCTGGCTTCGACTCAAGAGGAATGCCAACATTCAATATGCACCTCAACAGGAGGTTTCTGTCAGCTATAGGTATGTGAGAGAGATCCTGAGATTACTGCCTAAAATGGAATGAACATTGAGATGACCTGACTCGAATGAAAATTAGATTTCCCTGCAGTGACTTGAACGCAGGCTCGGCTTTCATCTCCCAAGATTAAGGCTTGTCTGCACCCCCTGTGGAGGTGCTAGAGAAAGCCCTAGGTCACTGCCTCATCACCACAGGAGGCCTCACATCCCTTTGAGAATTCTAGAGGAACGTGGAGTTCAGTGCTTCAAAAAGAGACAAGTCATGACTCCTCTTGAAAATGGATAGGAATATCAATATCTCTGTGGAACCTGGAAAGGGAAACTGGGTCTCCCGCCTCACTTCGAGAGCCTTCCCTATTGCCCTACCAAGACTCGAGGCGAATCCCGAGGTGTGCCTCGCAACTAGACAGGAGTCGAGACGTCACTGAACAAACAGGAGTTTTGAAGGGCCATCCCTGTCTGAATTTGAGAATATACCCTAGCTTCCCACCTCAACTTGAGAAAAGCCATGAGACGTCCCCCTAGCCGCCAGATGAGGCCAGATTCTCCTTCATTGCGTGCAGAGCAATTCTGAGCTCCCCATCAAACGTGAAAGGAGCCTTGACTTCATTGATGGAACTCGAGAGACTCCCTAAGACCACTGTCACATGTCTAGAGGGAACCTGAGGTCACCGCAGAAAAAAGGAACAGCTCCGTGTATCCCCAATCAACTCTAGATGAGGCCCGATTCCCTGAATTGGCCCCAGAGACATCCCGCATTCCCCATGAAACATGACAAGTGTCTTGGCATCCTTTAGGCAACTCCAGATATTCCCCGAGAAAAACGTCCCAAGTCTAGAAGAACACAATGTTCACCACAGCAACCCGAGAAAAGCTCTGTGTACCCCAAATCATCTCGAGATAAGAGTGGATTTCCTGGCGTTGACACAGGATGAATGCTAACGTTCCAAAAGCACCTCAAGAGGAGGCTTCTCTCAGCTCTAGGTATGTGAGTGGCACCCTGAGTTTGCTGCCTCAAGTGGAATGGACACTGAGATAATCTGACTCGATATAAGGCCGGATTTTCCTGCAGTGATTTGAATGAAGGCTCGTCTTTCATCTCCCAAGATGAAAGGATGTTTGAATCCCCTGTGGAGACATTCGAGAAAGCCCTAGTTCCCCGCCTCATCTTTACAGGAGACCTCACATCACTTTGGTATCTCGAGAGGAACGCAGCGTTCAATGCTTCAAAAAGACATGATGCCTGACTCCTCTTGAAAATTGAAAGGAATCTCAATATCCCTGTGGAAGCAGGAAAGGGACAGTTTGTCTCCCGCCTCACCTTGAGAGGTGTCCCTATTGCCCTGTCAAGCCTCGAGACGAATCCCGAGGTGAGCCTCACCATTAGACAGGAGTCCTGACGTCACTGAACAAAAACGAGTTTTGAAGGCCCATTGCCGTCTGAACTCGAGAATATACCCTAGCTTCCCTCCTCAACTCTCGAAAAGCCATGAGATTTACCCCCAGCCACCAGATGAGGTAAAATTCCACTACACTGCGTGCAGAAAAATTCCGTGTTCCACATCAAACATGAAAGGAGCCTTGACTTCCCTGATGGAACTCGAGAAACTCCCTAAGAACACTGTCACAAGTCTAGAGGTTCCCTGAGGTCACTGCAATAACAGGAAAGACCTCCGTGTACCCCAAATCAAATCGAGATGAGGCCTAACTCCACTTCATTGGCTCCAGAGCCATCCCTCAATCCCCGTCAAACACAAGTGCCTTGACTTCCTTTAGGCAACCCAGGGAATCCACAAGAACCCCGTCCCAGTCCAGAGGAACACCAAGTTCAGCACAGAAACTCGAGGAAAGCTCCGTGTACCCCAAATCATCTCGAGATGATAGCTGATTCACTGGCTTCGATTCAAGAGGAATGCCAGGTTTACAGAAGCACCTCAAGAGGAGGCTTCTCTCAGCTATATGTATGTGAGAGAAACCCTGAGTTTTCTGCCTCAAGTGGAAGGGACACCGAGATGCCCTAAGTCAAAATAAGGCCGTATTTCCCTTCAGTAGTTAAATGCAGCCTCGCCTTTCATCTCTGAAAATGAAGGGATGTCTAAAACCCCAGTGGAGACCCTAGAGAAAGCCCTAGTTCCCCGCCTCATCTCGACAGGAGGCCTCACATTCCTTTGAGAACTCAGGAGGAACGCGGAGTTCAATGCTACAAAAAGAGACAAGGCCTGACCACTCTTGAAAATGGATAGGAATACCAATATCACTGTGGCACCTGGAAAGGGACACTAGGTCTCCCACCTCCCTTCGAGAGTCATGTCTATTGTCCTGCCAATCCTCGAGGAGAATTCCGACGTGTTCCTCCCAGTAGACAAGAGTCCTGACTTCACTGAACAACCACGAGTTTTGAAGGGCCATCACTGTCGTAAGTCGAGAATATACCGCAGGTTCCCACTGCAACTCGAGAAACACCATGAGACTTCACCCTCGCCGACAGATGAGGCCCGATTACCCTGAATTGATTTCAGAGCAATTCCCTGTTCAACATCAAACATGAAAGCAGCCTTGACTTCCTTGATGGAACTCCAGAGAGTCCCCAAGAACACTGTCACAAGCCTAGAGGGACCCGGAGATCACCGCAGCAACACGAAAGAGATCCGTGTACCCCAAATCAACTGGAGATGAGGCCCAATTCCCCTGAATTGGCTCCAGAGCCATCCCGCATTCCCCATCAAACATGACAAGTATTATGACTCCCTTTAGTAAACTCCAGAGATTCCCCAAGACCACTGTCACAAGTCTAGAAGAACACCAAGTTCAGAACAGCAACTCGAGAAAAGGACTGTGAACCCCAAAGCATCTCAAGATGAGTGCGGATTCCCTGGCTTCAACTCAAGAGGAATGTCAACTTTCCACAGACACCTCAACAGTAGGCTTCTCTCAGCTATCGTTATGTGAGAGGGACCCTGATATTACTACCTCAAATGAAATGAACACCCAGATGCCCTAACTCAAAAGAAGGCTGGATTTCCCTGTAGTGACTTGATTGTATGCTCCTCTTTCTTTTCCCAAGGTGAAGGCATGTCTGAATCCCGTGTGGAGACCCTAGAGAAAGCCATAGGTCACCGCCTCATTTTGACAGGAGGCCTCACATCCCTTTGAGAACTCGAGAGGAACGCGGAGTTCAATGCCTCAAAAGTAGACGATGCCTGACTCCTCTTGAAAATTGATAGGAATCCCAAAATCACTGTGGCACATGGAAAGGGAATCTCGGTCTCCCGCCTAACCTCAAGAGGAGTCCCTATTTCCCTGCCAAGCCTCTGGGAGAATCCCGAGGTGTCCCTCGCAACTAGACAGGAATCCTGACGTTGCTGAACAACCATGAGTTTTGAAGGCCCATTCCCATCGTGATTCAAGAATATACCCCAGGTTCTGCCGCAACTCGAGAAAAACTATGAGACTTCCCCCTCGCCGCCAGATGAGGCCCGATTCCCCTGCATTGCATGCAGAGCAATTCCGTTTTCCACATCAAACATGACAGGAGACTTGAGTTCCTTGATGGAACTCCAGAGAGTCCCCAGGTACACTGTCACAAGTCTAGAGGGACACTGATGTCACCGCAGAAAGACGAAAGAGCTCCGTGTACCCACAATCAACTCGAGATGAGGCCCGATTCTCCTGCATTGGCTCCAGAGCCATCCCCCGTTCCTCATCCAACACGGCAAGTTGCATGACTTCCTTTAGGGAACTCCAGAGATTCCCGAGAACAGCGTCACAAGTCGAGACGAACACCAAGTTCAGCATGGCACCTCGAGTAAAGCTCCCTGTGCACAAATTATCTCGAGATGAGAGCTGATTCCCTGCTTCAAATCAGAAGGAATTCCAACTTTCCACATGCACTTGAAGAGGAGGCTTCTCTCAGCCACAGGTAAGTGAGAGGGACCCTGAGTGTGCTGTCTCAATTGGAATAGACACCAAGATGTCCTGACTCAAAATAATGCTGAATATCCCTTCAATGACTTAAATGCAGGCTCGTCTTTCATCTCCCAAGTTGATGGGATGTCTGAATCCCCTGTGGAGACACTAGGGAAAGTCCTAGTTCCCCGGCTCTTCAAGACAGGAGGCCTCGCACCCTTTTGACAGCTTGACAGGAATGTGGAGTTCAATGCTTCTAAAGAAGACGATGCCTGACTCCTCTTGAAAATTGATAGAAATCCCAATCTCCATGTGGCAACTGGAAAGGGAGACTGGGTCTTCTGCCTCACCTCGAGAGGAGTCCCTATTGCCTTGTCAAGCTTCGTGGAAAACCCCGAGGTATCCCTTGCAACTAGAGAGGAGTTGTGACGTCTCTGAAAAAGCACTAGTTTGAAGGGACCTCCCCATCCTGACTTGAGAATACCCCCATGTTCCCCCCGCAAATCGAGAAGCACCATGAGACTTCCCCCTTGCCGACAGATGATGCCCAATTACACTGCATTGCATGCAGAGCAATTCCGTGTTCCACATCAAACACGAAAGGAGCCTTGACTTCATTGATGGAACTTCAGAGAGTCCCCAAGAACACTGTCGCAAGCCTAGAGGGAATCGGAGGTCACCGCAGCAGGACGAAAGAGCTCCGTGTACCCCAAATCAACTCGAGATGAGGCCCAGTACCCCTGAATTGGCTCCAGAGCCATCCCGCATTCCCCAATAAACACGACAAGTATCATGACTTCCTTTAGAAAACTCCAGAGATTCCCCAAGACCACTGTCCCAAGTCTAGAAGAACACCAAGTTCAGCACAGCAACTTGAGAAAAGCTCGTGAACGCGAAAATATCTCGAGATGAGAGAGGATTCCCTGGCTTCGAATCAAGCGGAATGCCAACGTTCCATAAGCACCTTAACAGGAGGTTTCTCTCAGCTATAGGTTTGTGGGAGAGATCCTGAGATTACTGCCTCAAATGGAATGGACATCAACATGCCCTGACTCGAAAGAAGGCTGGATTTCCCTGCAGTGACTTGAATGCAGGCTCGGCTTTCATCTCCGAAGATGAAGGTTTGTCTGATATCCCTGTGGAGGTACTAGGAAAAGCCCTAGGTGACTGCCTCATCAAGACAGGAGGCCTCACATCCCTTTGAGAATTCGAGAGGAACACGGAATTCAGTGCTTCAAAAAGAGACGAGGCCTGACTCCTCTTGAAAATGGATAGGAATCCCAATATCCCTGTGGAACCTGGAAAGGGGCACTGGGTCTCCCGCCTCACTTCAAGAACCTTCCCTATTGCCCTGCCAAGACTCGAGGAGAATCCCGAGGTGTGCCTCGCAACTAGACAGGAGTCCTGGCGTCGCTGAACAAACAGGAGTTTTGACGTGCGATACCCGTCGTAACTCGAGAATATAAATCAGGTTCCCGCCGCAACTTGAGAAAAGCCATGAGACAACCACTCGCCACCAGATGAGCCCCGATTCCCCTGCATTGCGTGCAGAGCAACTTCGAGCTCCCCATCAAACCCGAAAGGAGCCTTGACTTCCTTGTTGGAAATCGAGAGACTCCCTAAGAACACTGTCACATGTCTAGAGGGAATCTGAGGTCACCGCAGAAACAAGAAAGAGCTCCGTGTACCCCAAATCAACTCTAGATGAGGCCAGATTCCCTGCATTGGCTCCAGAGCCATCCCACTTTCCCCATCAGACCTGACAAGTGGCTTGACTTCCTTTATGCACCTCCAGAGATTCCCCGAGAAAAACGTCCCAAGTATAGAAAAACACAAAGTTCACCACAGCAACCCGAGAAAAGCTCTGTGTACCCCAAATCATCTCAAGATCAGAGTGGATTTCCTGGCTTTGACACAGGATGAATGCTAACGTTCCAAAAGCACCTCAAGAGGAGGCTTCTCTCAGCTCTAGGTATGTGAGAGGCACCCTGAGTTTGCTGCCTCAAGTGGAATGGACACCGAGATGCCCTGACTCGATATAAGGCCGGATTTCCCTGCAGTGATTTGAATGGAGGCTTGTCTTTCCTCTCCCAAGATGAAAGGATGTTTGAATCCCCTGTGGAGACACTAAAGAAAGCCCTGGTTTCACGCCTCATCTCGACAGGAGACCTCACATCAATTTGAAATCTCGAGAGGAACGCAGAGTTCAATGCTTCAAAAAGATACGATGCCTGACTCCTCTTGAAAATTGATAGGAATCCCAATATCCCTGTGGCAGCAGGAAAGGGACACTTTGTCTCTTGGGTCACCTTGAGAGGCTTCCCTATTGCCCTGCCAAGCCTCGAGAAGAATCCTGAGGTGAGCCTCGCAATTAGACAGGAGTCCTGACGTCACTGAACAAAATCGAGTTTTGAAGGTCCATCGCCGTCTGAACTCGAGAATATACCCTAGCTACCCGCCTCAACACTAGAAAAGACATAAGACTTTCCCCTAGCCACCAGATGAGGCCCGATTCCCCTGCATTGTGTGCAGAGCAATTCCGTGTTCCACATCAAACACGAAAGGAGCCTTGACTTCCTTGATGGAACTACAGACAGTCCCCAAGAACACTGTCACAAGCCTAGAGGGACCCGGAGATCACCACAGAAACACGAAAGAGTTCCGTATACCCCAAATCAACTCAAGATGAGGCCCAATTACCCTGAATTGGCTCCAGAGCCATCCCACATTCCCCATCAAACATGACAAGTATCATGACTTCCTTTAGGAAACTCCAGAGATTCCCCAAGACCACCGTCCCAAGTCTAGAAGAACACAAAGTTCAGCACAGCAATCTGAGAAAAGCTCCGTGTACCCCAAATTATCTCGAGATCAGAGTGGATTCCCAGGATTTGACAGAGGATGAATGCCAGCTTTCCAAAAGCACCTCAAGAGGAGGCTTCTCTCAGCTCTAGGTATGTGAGAGGCACCCTGAGTTTGCTGCCTCAAGTGGAATGGACACCGAGATGCCCTGACTCGAAAGAAGGCTGGATTTCCCTGCAGTGACTTGAATGCAGGCTCGTCTTTCATCTCCCAAGATGAAGGGATGTCTGAATCCCCTGTGGAGACCCTAGAGAAAGCCCTAGTTCCCCGCCTCATCTCGCCAGGAGGCCTCACATTACTTTGACAACTCGAGCGGGAGTCAGAGTTCAATGCTTCAAAAGGAGACGATGCCTGACTCCTCTTGAAAATTGATAGGAATCCCAATATACCTGTGGCAACTAGAAAAGGACCCTGAGTCTCGCGCCTCACCTCGAGAGGCGTCCCTATTGCCCTGCCAAGCCTCGAGGAGAATCCCGAGGTGTCCCTCGCAACGAGACAGGAGTCCTGATGTCACTGATCAAACACGAGTTTTGAAGGGACATCCCCGTCGTAAGTCGAGAATATACCCCAGGTTCCCGCCGTAACTCGAGAAACACCATGAGACTACCCCCTTGCCCACAGATGAGGCCCAATTCCACTGCATTGCGTGCAGAGCAATTCCGTGTTCCTGACTCTTATCCACATCTAGAGGGACCCTGAGTTTGCTGCCTCAAGTGGAATGGACACCGAGATGCCCTGACTCGATATAAGGCCGGATTTCCCTGCAGTGACTTGATTGCAGGCTCCTCTTTCATTTCCCAAGATGAAGGCATGTCTGAATCCCCTGTGGACACCCTAGAGAAAGCCATAGGTCACCGCCTCATTTCGATAGGAGGCCTCACATCCCTTTGAGAACTCGAGAGGAACGCGGAGTTCAATGCCACAAAAAGAGACGATGCCTGACTCTGCTTGAAAATTGATAGGAATCCCAAAATCACTGTGGTACATGGAAAGGGAATCTCGGTCTCCCACCTAACATCGAGAGGCGTCCCTATTGCCCTACCAAGCCTCGGGGAGAATCCCGAGGTGTCCCTCACAATTAGACAGGAACCCTGACGTCACTGAACAAACATGAGTTTTAAAGGCCCATTCCCGTCGTAATTCAAGAATATACCTCAGGTTCTGCCGCAACTGGAGAAAAACAATGAGACTTCCCCCTCGCCGCCAGATGAGGCTCGATTTCCCTGCATTGCATGCAGAGCAATTCCGTGTTCCACATCAAACATGAAAGGAGCCTTGACTTCCTTGATGGAACTCCAGAGAGTCCCCCAAAACACTGTCACAAGTCTAGAGGGACACTGATGTCACCGCAGAAACACGAAAGAGCTCCATGTACCCACAATCAACTCGAGATGAGGCCTACTTCCCCTGCATTGGCTCCAGAGCCATCCCCCGTTCCTCATCAAACTCGACAAGTTGCATGACTTCCTTTAGGGAACTCCAGAGATTCCCCGAAAACAGTATCCCAAGTAGAGATGAACACCAAGGTCAGCACGGCACCTCGAGTAAAGCTCCCTGTACACAAATCATCTCGAGATGAGAGCTGATTCCCTGCTTCAAATCAGGAGGAATTCCAACTTTCCACATGCATCTGAAGAGGCGGCTTCTTTCAGCCATAGGTATGTGAGAGGGACGCTGAGTGTGCTGCCTCAATTGGAATAGATACCGAGATGTCCTCACTTAAAATAATTCTAAATTTCCCTTCAATGACTTGAATGC
Organism: Alces alces; assembly: GCA_015832495.2. Taxonomy (NCBI): domain Eukaryota; kingdom Metazoa; phylum Chordata; class Mammalia; order Artiodactyla; family Cervidae; genus Alces; species Alces alces. Next base: position 52,947 of record JADEYB020000046.1, read on the forward strand.
AGGATCGTCTTTCATCTCCCAGGTTGATCGGATGTTTGAATCCCCTGTGGAGACACTAGAGAAAGTCCTAGTTCCCTGGCTCTTCAAGACAGGAGGCCTCAAAACATTTTTACAACTTGAGAGGAACGTGGAGTTCAATGCTTCAAAAGGAGATGATGCTTGACTCCTCTTGAAAATTGATTGGAATCCCAATATCCATGTGGCAACTGGAAAGGGAGACTGGGTCTTCCGCCTCACCTCGACAGGCGTCCCTATTACCCTGCCAAGGTTCGAGGAAAACGCCGAGGTGTCCCTTGCAACTAGAGAGGAGTTGTGACGTCTCTGAACAAGCACGAGTTTTGAAGCGACCTCCCCATCTTGACTTGAGAATAACCCCAGGTTCCCACCGCAAATCGAGAAACACCATGAGACTTCCTCCTCGACAACAGATGAGGCCCAATTTCCCTGCATTACGTGAAGAGCAATTCCGTGTTCCACATCAAACACGAAAGGAGCCTTGACTTCCTTGATGGAACTCCAGAGAGTACCCAAGAAAACTGTCACAAGCCTAGAGGGAATTGGAGGTCACTGCAGCAGGACGAAAGAGCTCCGTGTACCCCAAATCAACTCGAGATGAGGCCCAATTCCCCTGAATTGGCTCCAGAGCCATCCCGCATTCCCCAACAATCATGACAAGTATCATGACTTCCTTTAGAAAACTCCAGAGATTCCCCAAGACCACTGTCCCAAGTCTAGAAGAACACCAAGTTCAGCACAGTAAATCGAGAAAAGCTCGTGAATGCCAAATCATCTCGAGATGAGAGCAGATTCCCTGGCTTTGACTCAAGAGGAATGCCAGCGTTCCATAAGCACCTCAACAGGAGGTTTCTCTCAGCTATAGGTATGTGAGAGAGATCCTGAGATTACTACCGCACATGGAATGGACATCGAGATGCCCTGACTCGAAAGAAGGCTAGATTTCCCTGCAGTGACTTGAATGTAGGCTCGGCTTTCACCTCCCAAGATTAAGGCTTGTCTGAATCCCCTGTGGAGTCATTAGAGAAAGTCCTAGGTCACTGCCACATCACGACAGGAGGCCTCACATCCCTTTGAGAATTCTAGAGGAACGCGGAGTTCAGTGCTTCAAAAAGAGATGAGGCCTGACTCCTCTTGAAAATGGATAGGAATATCAATATCCCTGTGGAACCTGGAAAGGGACACTGGGTCCCTCGCCTCACTTTGAGAGCCGTCCCTATTGCCTGCCAAGACTCGAGGAGAATCCCGAGGTGTGCCTTGCAACTAGACTCTCGCAACTAGTCCTGGGGTCCCTGAACAAATAGGAATTTTGAAGGTCCATCACCATTGTAACTCGAGAATATACCCCAGGTTCCCACCACAACTTGAGAAAAGCCATGAGACATCGCCCTCGCCACCAGATGAGTCCCGATTTCCCTGCATTGCGTGCAGAACAATTCTGAGCTCCCCATCAAATGCGAAAGGATCCTTGACTTCCTTGATGGAACTCGAGACACTCCCTAAGAACACTGTCACATGTCTATAGGGAACCTGAGGTCACTGCAGAAACAAGAAACAGCTCTGTGTACCCCAAATCAACTCTAGAGAGGCCCGATTCCCTGCATTGGCTCCAGAGCCATCCCGCATTCCTCATGAAACATGTAAGTGGCTTGACTTCCTTTAGGCAACTCCCGAGATTCCCCGAGAAAAACGTCCCAAATCTAGAAGAACACAAAGTTCACCACAGCAACCCGAGAAAAGCTCTGTGTACCCCAAATCATCTCGAGATCAGAGTGGATTCCCTGGCTTTGACACAGGATGAATGCTAACGTTCCAAAAGCACCTCAAGAGGAGGCTTCTCTCAGCTCTATGTATGTGAGAGGCACCCTTAGTTTGCTGCCTCAAGTGGAATGGACACCCAGATGTCCTGACTCGATATAAGGCCGGATTTTCCTGCAGTGATTTGAATGAAGGCTCGTCTTTCATCTCCCAAGATGAAAGGATGTTTGAATCCCCTGTGGAGACACTTGAGAAAGCCCTAGTTCCCCGCCTCATCTCGACAGGAGACCTCACATTGTGAGGCTGTCACGGCTAAGGCCATGAGAGGCAGCCTAGATTAGGAGTAGGCCTGGTGTCCTGGGGTAACATAATTATCAGGCCTCCTGGAGCTAGCCAATCAGCATATGCCTAACAAGAAAAAGGGAGCCTATCAGGGGAAAGCTGAAAGCCCCACGTTGGGCCAACAAAAATTGCCTTGCAACTGTGTAACCAATCCCCTTGCGCCAACTACCCACTGTGTAACCTATCCGCTTGCATCAACTACCTGCTGCTTTTCTTGACCTAATAAATACCCGAGAGAACTGGAGCTCGGGGCCTTTCATCCTCACACCCTTGGTGAGGGCGAGCCCCTGGCTCGAGTCAGTAATAAATTCCCCTATTGCAAGTTTCTAAGAGTTTCTAAGAGTCTTCTTTCCCGACTGGGGACTCGGACTACAGGCAGAACATTGAGGGGCTCATCTGGGATCCCTTGACTGGGGAAGAACGCTCTTTGGAACAAAGGGGAAAAAGGACAGGTAATAGCACTGGTGCTCAGGCAGGTCTGAAAAAGTCCAGTGTAAATCCACGGCCCTGCTGTGAAGCAGGGAAGGTATCTGGCGCAGGAAGTCCAGTGTAAATTTGGGGCCCTGCTGTGAAGCCGGGAAGGTATCTGGCGCAGGAATTCCAGTGTAAATCCTGGGCCCTACTGTGAAGCAGGGAAGGTATCTGGCGCAGGAAAAAGCTTTCTATCTGGTGAGAAAACTCAGGGGGTTCCACCCCAAGTTCTGTGTTGTCGGGCGATGTGTGTCTGTCTATGTGTTTTTCTACGCCCTTTCTCGTCTGTATAACTGCCGGCATTGTCTCCTGTCTCGTTGTTCTCTGGTATGTCGTTGTCTACTTCCTCCTATAAAGCCTTGAAGCCTCATTTCTGTTTCTGAGAGTTTCAGTGAACAGGCAGACAGTTGTCATGGCAACTGACGAGTCCTGGCCAGGGCTACTCCTTGGCGGATTCTGAAGGCCTCCCAACAAGTCAGCCCCAGTAACAGGAGCCTGAGTGGGAGAAACTCTTTTCTTTTTTCTCATATTCTAAACCGAGAATCTGGCCAAATAAAAACCTGTCTATGTGGGCGCGGGACCGGCACTTAAGAGCCGATAAGGCGCCTGCCACTGGAAGACTCCCGTGAAAGGATAAGGGGGTCATGGAATGGGCTAGAAACCCTTAGGGTGCCCGCCCTCAACAAGAAAACTTCCGTGGAATGACTAAGGCACTCAAATAGTTCCACGAAGCATACCACAAGCCCAACCTCCTGGCCACCACCACTCCTGATAGGATTTTTTGGTGGTAATTCTCAGTGACCTTCTTCTGACTCTTGCTATGGGGCAAGAAAATCTAGCCCACTCTCTCTCATGACTGATCATTTCTCAGATGTTAGGGCTAGAGAGTATGATCTGTCACTACTAGTTACAAAGAGTAAATTAATAATCTTTTGCTCTGCAGAGTGGCCCGCCTTCCAAGTTGGATGGCCTCCAGAGGGAACTTTTCAACCTTCTATTATTCGGGCGGTAAAATAAAAGTTTTGGCTCCTGATCCCTGGGGCCACCCGAGCAAAGTCCCATATGTTATGGTCTGGCAAGATCTAATAGAAGATCCGCCCGCATGATTAAAACCTTTTGTTCACAAACTCCCTGATTCTCCTAATGTACAGGCCCTGGTTATGGAAACCCCCACTCCCCCAAAGGAAGCCAAGAAGAATAAGGGCCCAAAACTGGTCTTGCAGGAATCCTCGAACCAGAACCTGATTGACTTGGAGACAGAAATTAGGCCCCCGCCATATGCCCCTCCTCCGTTGCAAGTTCCCCCAGGGGGACAGAGCCCCTGATGAATCAGAAGGGATAAAGGAACCCCGACCCTAGAGAAAGAATAGAGGAAATAGGGGTGAGCAAGATCATGGGGACCCAGAGTTACCTTCATCTACTGTACAGGCACTCTCCGTATGAGTAGGACCAGCTAACCTGGACGGAAAGTGAACCTATCAGTACTGGCCCTTTTCCACGAGTGATCCTTGTAATTAGAAAACCCCAAATCCTCCTTTTTCGGAGAAACCCCAAGGCCTCACTGACCTCTTAGATTCCATTTTGTTCACTCATAACCCCACCTGGGATGATTGTCAGCAGCTGTTGCAGGTGCTCTTCACCACAGAAGAATGAGAGCAAATCCTGGCAGAGGCGTGGAAATGGGTCCCAGGGGTCAACGGGAGACCAACCGCCCAGCCTCATCTCATGGATGAGAAGTTTCCTCTGTTGCATCCTAACTGGGATTTTGAGTGAGTGGAAGGTAGGGAGCGTCTCCGAGTGTACCGCCAGACTCTAATGGCTGGCCTGTGGGCCTCAGTTAGGAAGCCGGCAAATTTGGCAAAGGTAAATTTAGTAAGGCAAGAGCCCACTGACAGCCTGGCAGCCTTCCTAGAGAGGCTGATAGAAGCCTTTAGCCAATATACACCTATAGACCCCCAGGCTGAGGAGTCACGCGCTGCAGTTCTGTTAGCGTTTGTAAATCAGGCAGCCCCAGATATTAGGAAGAAATTACAAAAGATAGAGGGATTAAGAGAACAGACGATACAGGATTTACTGAAAGGAAATAATAGAGAGACCCCAGAAGAAAGGGAGAAACGACTTTGTCGAGAGGAAAGGGAATTAGCTGAGAAGATCAGGAAGGAAGATAGGGAACACAGGGTGAGGGAAAACCGGAAGAACCCGAGAGAGCTAGCCAAGATTCTTTTTGTGGGGATAAAGGCCAAAACAGAACTGAGGGAGCCTCGAGGCCCCCAGACGGAAAAAAAAAAAAGACCAAAAAGGCAGGCCATAAAGAAGGATCAGTACACTTACTGCAAAGAACGGGGGCACTAGAAAAACGAGTGCCCTAAGAGGGACCCAAAGAGAGAAACAACCCAGAGACCCAGAGAGAGAGGATTTCCACTGGAACTCGAGTTCTATATGCGGGGGAAGACAGTGAGTAGGGGAGTCAAGACTCGGCACCCCTCCCCGAGTCCTGAGTAACCATACATGTGGAGGAGAAACCCGTTGGCTTCATGGTGGACACTGGCGCCCAACACTCTGTTTTAAATAAAAACCTGGGACCAATATCTAAGAAAACCAGCTTGATGCAGGGAGCCACGGGGACAAAAAATATTGTTGGACCATGGAACAGAAAGTAAATCTGGGGACCCACCAGGTTTCTCATTCATTTTTGGTGATACCAGAATGCCCTGACCCTCTACTTCGACGGGACTTGTTGACTAAAGTTAATGCTCAGATCCATTTTGACCCTGGGGGAATGTCAGTCACGGACGGACTTGGACAGCTGATACATGTCTTGACTCTAGCTTTAAGAGATGAATACAGACTTTTTGTGCCTAAGCCCTCAGAGGTTATAGCACCAGATATACAACCAAGGGTCCACAAATATCCGTTGGCATGGGCAGAAACAGCAGGAATGGGACTGGCTAAACAGAGACATCTGGTTGTCATCGAACTAAAAGCCGAGGCAACTCCTGTGAGGGTGAGGCAATACCCTATGAGCCAGGAGGCTCGGCGGGGGATCACTCCCCACATTCGACGGCTTATGGATGCCGGAATTCTCAAGCGGTGTCAATCCCCTTGGAATACCCCCTTACTACCGGTGAAGAAGCCAGGGGGGACAGATTACAGACCTGTTCAAGACCTGCGAGAAGTCAACAAGCGGGTAAGTGACATACACCCTACTGTTCCTAACCCGTATACCCTCCTGAGCAGTCTGCTACCTGAGTACACTTGGTACACTGTGCTGGACTTGAAAGATGCCTTTTTCAGCCTACCCCTGGCAGCCCAGAGCCAGGAGATATTTGCCTTTGAGTGGACTGAGGGGGAAGGCCAACCGATAGTACAATTAACTTGGACCCGCCTCCCACAAGGGTTCAAATACTCCCCTACCTTATTTAATGAGGCTTTGAGTAAGGACCTCTATGAATATTGGACTTGCCACCCAGAGGTCATCCTGCTGCAATATGTGGATGACCTTATGTTGGCTGGAACCACAGAGGAGGCATGCAGCCGTGCCACCGGTGACCTCTTACAGACTCTAGGCACCTTGGGATATTGTGATAGCGCAAGGAAGGCACAAATATCCTGGCAAGAGGTCACCTATTTGGGGTATAAGATCAGGCAGGGGCAAAAGTGGCTAACTCAGGCCATGAAGAAAACAATATTGCAGATATCAGAGCCCAAGACCTCCTGCCAGGTAAGAAAGTTTTTGGGGACTGTTGGATATTGTAGACTGTGGATCATGGGGTTTGCTGAGAAGGCCCGGCCCTTATATGAGAAAAATAGAGACCCCAAACTGGACTTGGACTGAGCCAATGAAACAGGCTTTCCAGACACTCAGACGGGCCCTACTAGAAGCCCCAGCCCTTGCCCTGCCTAGCCCAAATAAGCCATTCCATCTGTTTGTAGATGAAAAACAAAGAATAGAAAAAAGGGGTCTTGACGCAACAATGGGGACCATGGAAGCGGCCGGTAGCATACCTTTCAAAGCGATTAGACCCAGTGGCCTCTGGGTGGCCCCCTTGACTCCGCATCATTGCAGCCACTGCCCTCCTCGTCCACGACGCCAACAAGTTGACGTATGGGCAGCAACTCTGGGTTTACACACCCCACGCCATTGAAGGGGTTTTAAAACAGCCGCCAGTGAGATACTGGCTGAGTCCCTGGTAGCTCGAAAACTTGATATTGCCGGCCATCCTGGGTCGTCACCTATGTGAACACCTGCACATAACTACCTTGACACTTTCCAGACGGCCTTCCTGAGGTTCCCTCAACCAAATACAACTGAACTAGAGATAATCCAGGCTTGCAAAGTGTGCCAGCTGATGAAGACAGGGAAAAGACAGCACACTGGAATGAGGTACCGAGAGGAAGAGCCAGGGCAACACTGAGAAATAGATTTCACTGAGGTAAGACCAGGCAAGTACGGGTATCGCTATCTGTTGGTTCTGGTAGATACCTTCTCGGGGTGGGTAGAAGCCTTCCCCAATAAGGGAAAAACAGCAACAGTGGTTGCTAAAAAGATCTTAGAGGAGATAGTGCCTAGGTACGGGCTGCCAGTGACTATGGGCTCTGATAACGGACCTGCCTTTGTAAGCCAGATTGTACAAGGGCTGGCCCAAGCTCTGGGGACAAAATGGAAGTTATATTATGAATATAATCCTCAGAGCTCAGGACAAGTTGAGAGAATGAATCGGACCCTAAAAGAAACTCTGCCAAAGTTGGCAATAGAGACTGGCGGGGACTGGGTGACCCTCCTTCCCTTCATGCTCTTTCGAGTGCATAACACCCCTTATAAGCTGAATCTTACCCCTTTTGAGATTCTGTATGGAAGACCCCCTCCTGTGTGTCCTATATTCGAGGGAAAATGCCTATCACCCCCTACCTTGGGACAATTCCAGCAAACACTGATGGCATTAAGTAAGGTGCATAGCCATATTTAGAAATTATTTCAAGAGATACATGAGGGAACAAGCAATGGGACCGTCCCCTCACATAATATTGGACTGGGTGATTGGGTTTGGGTAAAACGACACCAATCTAAAGCATTAGAACCTAGATGGAAAGGCCCTTATGTTGTTCTCCTTACCACTCCGACTGCTGTTAAGGTCGACGGGATCAGGCCCTGAGTTCACTGCAATCATGTGTGGCAAGCCACCCTAGAAGAATAAGAGAAGGCACAAGCAAAATGGGAGGCAAGACCTCACCCATCAAATCCTTTGAAACTGAAACTCGTATGACGGGAGCCCTCTTAACTCTCCTGCTGATAACAGATTCATCGGCCCAGGAGCAAACAGTCACAACCCCCATCAGCTGGTTAACCTGACATGGGTGATCTACAATCCTGAGACTGGAAAAGTGCTTAATTCGAGCTCCAACGTGGCCCACAAAAGGACGTGGTGGCCAGTACTGACCTTTGATTTGTGCGTACAGGTGGCTGACAGTAATGGGTTTGGTACCCACCAACTGCCAAGAATCCTTGAGCTCCTGGCTGAAGTAATATTACATCTCGAGAGGAATGCAGCGATCAATGCTTCAAAAAGACATGATGCCTGACTCCTCTTGAAAATGGATAGGAATCCCAATATCCCTGTGGAAGCAGGAAAGGGACAGTTTGTCTCCCTCCTCACCTCGAGAGGCATCCCTATTGCCCTGCCAAGCCTCGAGAGGAATCCTGAGGTGAGCCTCACAATTAGACAGGAGTCCTGACGTCACTGAATAAAAACGAGTTTTGAAGGGCCATCGCCGTCTGAACTCGAGAATATACCCTAGCTTCCTGCCTCAACTCTCAAAAAGCCATGAGACTTACCCATAGCCATCAGATGAGGCCCAATTCCACTACATTGAATGCAGAGCAATTCCGTGTTCCACATCAAACATGAAAGGAGCCTTGACTTCCCTGATGGAACTCCAGAGAGTCCCCAAAAACACTGTCACAAGCCTTGAGGTTCCCTGAGGTCACTGCAACAACAGGAAAGACCTCCATGTACCCCAAATCAATTCGGATTGCGGACTAACTCCACTTCATTGGCCCCAGAGCCATCCCTTGATCCCCATCAAACATGACAAGTGCCTTGACTTCCTTTAGGCAACTCCAGAGAATCCACAAGAACCCCGTCCCAGTCCAGAGGAACACCAAGTTCAGCACAGAAACTCGAGAAAAGCTCCATGTACCCCAAATCATCTCGAGATGATAGCTGATTCACTGGCTTCAACTCAAGAGGAATGCCAAGTTTACAGAAGCACCTCAAGAGGAGGCTTCTCTCAGCTATAGGTATGTGAGAAGGACCCTGAGTTTGCTGCCTCAAGTGGAATGGACACCGAGATGCCCTAAGTCGAAATAAGGCCGTATTTCCCTACAGTGAGTTAAATGCAGCCTTGTCTTTCATCTCCCAAAATGAAGGGATGTCTGAAACCCCAGTGGAGACCCTAGAGAAAGCCCTAGTTCTCCGCCTCATCTCGACAGGAGGATTCACATCCATTTGAGAACTCAGGAGGAAAGTGGAGTTCAATGCTACAAAAAGAGACAAGGCCTGACCACTCTTGAAAATGGATAGGAATACCAATATCCCTGTGGTACCTGGAAAGGGAAACTAGATCTCACACCTCACTTCGAGAGTCGTGCCTATTGCCCTGCCAAGCCTCGAGGAGAATCCCGACCTCTTGCTCCCACTAGACAGGAGTTGACTTGACTGAACAACGAAGAGTTTGACGGGCCATCCCCGTCCTAAGTCGAGAATATACCCCAGGTTCCTGCCGCAACTCGAGAAACACCATGAGAATTCCCCGTTGCAGACAGATGAGGCCCGATTTCCCTGCAGTGCATGCAGAGCAATTCCGTGTTCCACATCAAACACAAAAGGAGCCTTGACTTCATTGATGGAAATCCAGAGAGTCCCCAAGAACACTGTCACAAGCCTAGAGGGACCTGGAAATCACCACAACAACACGAAAGAGCTCCGTGCACCCAAAATCAACTCAAGATTAGGCCCAATTCCTCTAAATTGGCTCCAGAGCCATCCCGCATTCCCCATCAAACATGACAAGTATCATGACTTCCTTTAGGAAACTCCAGAGATTCCCCAATACCACGGTCCCAAGTATAGACGAATACCAAGTTCAGCACAGCAACAGGAGAAAGGCTCGTGAACGCCGAATCATCTTGAGATGACAGCGGATTCCCTGGCCTCGACTCAAGAGGGATGCCAACATTCCATAAGCACCTCAACAGGAGGTATCTCTCAGCTCTAGGTATCTGAAAGAGATCCAAAGATCACTGCCTCAAATGGAATGGGCATCGAGATGTCCTGACTCGAAAGAAGGCTGGATTTCCCTGCAGTGACTTTAATGCAGGCTTGGCTTTCATATCCCAAGATTAAGGCTTGTCTGAATCCCCTTTGGAGGCCCTAGAGAAAGCCCTAGATCACTGCCTCATCACAACAGGAGGCCTCACATCCCTTTGAGAATTCGAGAGGAACACGGAGTTCAATACTTCAAAAAGAGACGAGGCCTGACTCCTCTTGAAAATGGATAGGAATCCCAATATCCCTATGCAACCTGGAAAGGTACACTGGGTCTCCCGCCTCACTTCGATAACCGACCCTATTGCCCTGCCAAGACTCGAGGAGAATTCCGAGGTGTGCCTCGCAACTAGACAGGAGTCCTGGCATCATTGAACAAACAGGAGTTTTGGAGGGCCATCCCCGTCGTAACTCGAGAATATACCCCAGGTTCCCGCTGCAACTTGAGTAAAGCCATTAGACATCCTCCTCGCCGCCAGATGAGCCCTCATTCCCCTGCACTGCGTGCAGAGCAATTGCGAGCTCCCCATCAAACACAAAAGGATCCTTGACTTCCTTGATGGAACTAGAAAGACTCCCTAAGAACACTGTCACATGTCTAGAGGGAACCTGAGGTTACCGCAGAAACAAGAAAAAGCTCTGTGTACCCCATATCAACTCTAGATGGGTCCCGATTCCCTGCATTGGCTCCAGAGCCATCCCGCATTCCCCATGAAACATGACAAGTGGCTTGACTTCCTTTAGGCAACTCCAGAGATTCTCCGAGAAAACCGTCCCAAGTATAGAAAAACACAAAGTTCACCACAGCAACCCGAGAAAAGTTCTGTGTACCCCAAATCATCTCGAGATCAGAGTGGATTCCCTGGGTTTGACACAGGATGAATGCTAACGTTCCAAAAGCACCTCAAGAGGAGGCTTCGCTCAGCTCTAGGTATGTGAGAGGCACCCTGAGTTTGCTGCCTCAAGTGGAATGGACACTGAGATGCCTTGACTCAATATAAGGCCGGATTTTCCTGCAGTGATTTGAATGAAGGCTCGTCTTTCATCTCCCAAGATGAAAGGATGTTTGATTCCCCTGTGGAGACACTAGAGAAAGCCCTAATTCCCCGACTCATCTCGACAGGAGACCTCATATCACTTTGACATCTCTAGAGGAATGCAGCGTTCAATGCTTCAAAAAGACATGATGCCTGACTCCTCTTCAAAATTGATTGGAATCCCAATATCCCTGTGGCAGCAGGAAAGGGACAGTTTGTCTCCTGCCTCACCTTGAGAGGCGTCCCTATTGCCCTGCCAAACCTCGAGGAGTATCCCGAGGTGAGCCTCACAATTAGACAGGAGTTGTGACATCACTGAACAAAGACAAGTTTTGAAGAGCCATCCCCGTCTGAACTCGAGAATATCCCCTAGCTTCCTGCCTCAACTCTCGAAAAGCCATGAGACTTCCCCCTAGCTGCCAGATGAGGGCCGATTCTGCTGCACTGCATGCAGAGCAATTCAATGTTCCACATCAAAAACGAAAGGAGCCTTGACTTCCCTGATGGAACTCCAGAGACTCCCCAAGAACACTGTCAGAAGTCCAGAGGTTCCCGGAGGTACCACAACAACAGGAAAGACCTCCGTGTATCCCTAGTCAACTCGAGTTGAGGCCAGATTCCCATTCATTGGCTCCAGAGTCATCCCATGATCCCCATCAAACATGAAAAGTGGCTTGACTTCCTTTAGGCAACACCTGAAAGTCCCCGAGATCCCTGTCCAAGTCCAGAGGAACACCAAGTTCAGCACAGCAACTCGAGAAAAGCTCCATGTACCCCAAATCATCTCGAGATGATAGCTGATTCCCTGGCTTTGACTCAAGAGGAATGCCAAGTTTACAGAAGCACCTCAAGAGGAGGCTTATCTCAGCTATAGGTATGTGAGTGGGACCCTGAGTTTGTTCCCTCAAGTGGAATGGACACCGTGATGCCCTAAGTCGCATAAGGCCATATTTCCCTGCAGCGACTTAAATGCAGTCTCGTCCTTCATCTCCCAAAATGAAGGGATGTCTGAAACCCCTGTGGAGACCCACGAGAAAGCACTAGTTCCCCACCTCATCTCTACAGGAGGCCTCAAATCACCTTGAGAACTCAGGAGGAATGCAGAGTTCAATGCTTCAAAAAGAGACAAGGCCTGACCCCTCTTGAAAATGGATAAGAATCCCAATATCCCTGTGGCACCTGGAAAGGGACACTGGGTCTCCCACCTCACTTTGAGAGGCATGCTTATTGCCCTGCCAAGCCTTGTGGAGAATCCCGAGGTGTTCCTCCCAGCTAGACAGGAGTCCTGAATTCACTGAACAAACACGAGTTTTGAAGGGCCATCCCGTCTTAATTCGAGAATATACCCCAGGTTCCTGACGCAACTCGAGAAAAACCCTGAGACTTCCCCCTCGCCGCGAGATGAGGCCCGAATCCCGTGCATTGCATGCAAAGCAATTCTGTGTTCCTCATCAAACAGGAAAGGAGCCTTAACTTCATTCATGGAACTCCAGAGAGTCCTCATCAACACTGTTACAAGTCTAGAGGGACACTGAGGCCACTACAGCACCAGGAAAGAGATCTGTGTACCCCAAGTCAACTCGAGATAAGAGCGGATTCCCTGGCTTCGATTTAAGAGGAATGCCAAATTTCCACAAGCACCTCAGGAGGAGGTTTCTCTCAGCTATAAGTATGTGAGAGGGACCCTGAATTTGTGGCTTCAAGGTGAATGGTTGCCGAGATACCCTGACTTGAAATAAGGCCGGATATCCCTGCAGTGACTTGAATGCAGGTTTGTCTTTCATCTCCCAAGATGAAGGGATGTCTGAATCCCCTGGTGAGACCCTAGAGAGAACCCTTGTTCACCGTCTCATCCCGACAGGAGGTCTCACATCCCTTTGAGAAATCAAGAGAAACACGGAGTTCAATGCTTCAAAAGGAGACGATGCCTGACTCCTCTTGAAAACAGATAGGTATCCAAATATCCCTGTGGCAACTGGCATTTTACACTGGCTCACCCGCCTCACCTTGAGAGACTTCCCTATTGCCCTGCCAAGTGTTGAGGAGCATCCTGAAGTGTCCCTCGCAATTAGACAGGACTCCTGACGTCGCTGACCAAACACGAGTTTTGAACGGCCATCTCCGTCGTAACTCGAGAATATACCCCAGGTTCCTGCCGCAACATAAGAAACACCAGGAGACTTCCCCCTCACTGACAGATGAGGCCCAATTACCCTATATTGCGTGCAGAGCAATTCCGTGTTCCACATCAAACAAGAAAGGAGCCTTGACTTCCTTGATGGAACTACAGAGAGTTCCCACGAACACTGTCACAAGCCTAGAGGGACCCGGAGGTCATCGCAGCAACACGAAAGAGCTCTGTGCACTCCAAATCAAATCTAGATGAGGCCTAATTACACTGCATTGTCTCCAGAGCCATTCCCCGTTCCCAATCAAATATGACAAGTATCATGACTTCCTTTAGGAAACTCCAGAGATTTCCCAAGACCACCATCCCAAGTCTGAAGAACACCAAGTTCAGCACAGCAACTCTAGCAAAGCTCTGTGAACCCCAAGTAATGTTGAGATGAGAGCAGACTCCCCGGCTTCAACTCAAGAGGAATGCCAACTTTCCACAAGTACCTCACGAGGAGTCTTCTCTCAGCTATAAGTATGTGAGAGGGACCCTGAGTTTGCTGCCTCAAGTGGAATGGACACCGAGATGCCCCTACTCAAAATAAGGC
>JADEYB020000047.1:19897-38760 GCA_015832495.2 Alces alces
TCCGTGTACCCCAAATAATCTGGAGATCAGAGCAGATTCCCTGATGATGAGTCAAGAGGAATGCCAAGTTTACAGAAGAACCTCAAAAGGAGGCTTCTCTGAGGTATATCTATGTGAGAGGGACCCTGAGTGTGCTGCTCAAGGGGAATGGACACCGAGATGCCCTGACTCGAAATAAGGCCGTATTTCCCTGCACTGACTTCAAGGCAGGCTTGTCTTTCATCTCCAAAAATGAAGGGATGTCTGAAACCCCAGTCGAGACCCTAGAGAAAGCCCTAGTTCCCCGCATCATCTTGACAGGAGGCCTCACATCAATTTGAGAGCTCAGGAGGAACACGTATTTCAATTCTTCAAAAAGGCACGAGGACTGACTCCTCTTGAAAATGGATAGGAATCCCAATATCCCTGTGGCACATGGAAAGGGACACTGTGTCTCCCGCCTCACTTCGAGAAGCATGCCTACTTCCCTGTCCAGCCTCGAAGAGAATCCCGAGGTTTTCCTCCCAACTAGACAGGAGTCCTGACTTAGCTCAACAAGCAAGGGTTTTGAAGGGTCATCCCCGTCCTAAGTAGAGAATACAACTCAGGTTCCCACCTCAACTCGAGAAACACCATGAGACTTCCCCTTGCCGACAGATGAGGCCCTATTATCCTGCATTGCATGCAGAGCAATTCAGTGTTCCACATCAAACATGAAAGGAGCTTTGACTTCCTTGATGAAACTCCAGAGAGTCCGCAAGAACACTGTCACAAGCTTGGAGGGACCCGGAGGCCACCGTAGCAGTACGAAAGAGCTCCGTGTACCCCAAATCAACTCGAAATGAGGGCGAATTCCCCTGCATTGGCTCCAGAGCCATCCAGCATTCCCCATCAAACATAATAATTATCGTGACTTCCTTTAGAAAACTCGAGAGATTCCCCAAGACCACTGTCCCAAGTCTAGAAGAACACCAATTTTAACACAGCAACTCGAGAAAAGCTTGTGAACCCCAAATCATCTCTAGATGAGAGCGGATTCCCTGGCTTCGACTGAAGAGGATTGCCAACTTTCAACAAGCACCTCAACAGGAGGCTTCTCTCACCTATAAGTATGTGAGAGAGACCCTGAGACTGCTGTGTCAAATGGAGTGGACACCGAGATGCCCTGACCCTAAAGAAGGCTGGATTTCCCTGCAGTGACTTGAATGTAGGCTTGGCTTTCATCTCCCAAGATGAAGGCTTGTCTGAATTCCCTGTGGAGATGCTAGAGAAAGCCCTAGGTCACCGCCTCAACACGCCAGGAAGCCTCCCATCCCTTTGAGAACTCGAGAGGAACGCAGAGTTCAATACAACAAAAAGAGACGACGCCTGACTCCTCTTGAAAATGGATAGGAATGCCAATATCCCTGTGGAACCTGGAAAGGGACACTGGGTCTCCCGCCTCACTTCGAGCGTCATCCCTATTGCCCTGCCATGCCTCGAGGAAAATACCAAAGTGGGCCTCGTAACTAGACAGGAGTGCTGACGTCACTGAACAAACACGAGTTTTGAAGGGATATCCCCGTCGTAACTTGATAATATACCCCAGGTTCCCGCCGCAACTTGAGAAAAGCCATGAGATATCCCCCTCGCCACTAGATGAGCGCCGATTCCCCTTCATTGCGTGCAGAGCAATTCTGAGCTCCCCATCAAACGCAAAAGGAGCCTTGACTTCTTTGCTGGAACTCAAGAGAGTCTCTAAGAACACTGTCACAAGTCTAGAGGGAACCTAAGGTCACCTCAGAACAACGAAATAGCTCCGTGTACCCCCAATCAACTTTAGATGAGGCCGGAGTCAATACATTGGCTCCAGAGCCTTCCCGTGTACCCCATGAAACATGACAAGTGGCTTAACTGCCTTTAGGTAACTCCAGTGATTCCCCGAGCAAACCGTTCCAAGTCTAGTAGAACACCAAGTTCAGCACAGCAAACCGAGAAAAGATCCGTGTACCCCAAATCATCTCGAGATCAGAGCGGATTCCCTGTCTTTGACACAAGATGAATGCCAACTTTCCAAAAGCACCTCAGGTGCAGGCTTCTCTCAGCTCTAGGTATGTTAGAGGGACCCTGAGTTTGCTGCCTCAAGTGGAATGGACACTGAGATGCCCTGACTCGAAATAAGGCCAGATTTCCCTGCAATGACTTCAATGCAGGCTCGTCTTTCATCTCCCAAGATAAAAGGATGTCTGATTGGCCTGTGGAGACACTAGACAACGCCTTAGTTCCCGGCATCCTCTCGACAGGAGACCTCACATCACTTTGATATCTCGAGAGGAATACAGAGTTCAGTGCTTAAAAAAGACATGATGTCTGATTCCTCTTGAAAACTGATAGGAACCCCAATATCCCTGCGGAACCTTACAAGGGAAACTTTGTCTCCCGCCTCACATTGAGAGGCGTCCCTATTGCCCTGCCAAGCATCAAGGCAAATCCCGAGGTGTTCCTCACAACTAGACAGGAGTCCTGACGTCACTGAGCAAAAACGAGTTTTGAAGGGCCATCCCCGTCTCAACCCGAGAAAAGCCATGAGACTTCCCCATAGCCACCAGATGAGCTCCAATTCCCCTGCATTGCGTGCAGAGTAATTCCATGTTCCACATCAAACACGAAAGTAGCCTTGACTTCCCTGACGGAAGTACAGAGAGTCCCCAAGAACACTCGCACAACTCTCGAAGTTCTCTGAGGTCACCGCAACGAATGGAAAGACATGCGTGAACCACAAATCAAACTGAGTCGAGGCCCGATTTCCCTTAATTCGCTCCAGAGCCATCCCACGATCCCCGTCAAACATGACAAGTGGCTTAACTTCCTTTAGGAAACTCCAGAGAATCCCCAAGAACCCAGTCCCAGTCAAGGGGAATACCAAGTTCAGCACAGCAACTCGAGAAAAGCTCCATGTACCTCAAATCATCTCGAGATGATAGCTCATTCCCTGGCTTCAAATCAAGAGGAATGCCAAGTTTACAGAAGCACCTCAAGAGGAGGTTTCTCTCAGTTCTTGGTATGTGAGAGGGACCCTGAGTTTGCTGCCGCAAGTGGAATGGACACTGAGATTTCCTGACTCGAAGTAATGCCAATTTCCCTGCAGTGACTTGAATGCAGGCTCGTCTTTCATCTCCCAAAATGAAATGATGTCTGAATGCCCTGTGGAGACCCTAGAGAATGCACTAGTTCCCTGCCTCATCTCGACAGAAGACCTCAATTCACTTTGACATCTTGAGAGGAACGAGGAGTTCAATGCTTCAAAAAGACATGATGCTTGATTCTTTTGAAAACTGATAGGAATCCCAATATCCCTGTGGCAGCAGGAAAGGGACACTTTGTTTCCCGCTTCACATCAAGAGGCCTCCCTATTGCCCTGCCGAGCCTGGAGGAGAATCTGAAAGTGCACCTCACAACTAGAGAGGAGTCCTGACGTCTCTGAACAAGCACGAGTTTTGAAGGGCCCTCCCCGTCATGACTTGAGAATATCCCCAGGTTCCCCCCACAACTCGAGAAACACCATGAGACTTCCCGCTCGCCGACAAATGAGGCTCGATTACCCTGCATTGCGTGCAGAGCAATTCCGAGTTCCAATCTAACACGAAAAGAGCCTTGACTTCCTCGATGGAACTCCAGAGAGTCCCCAAGAACACTGTCAGAAGTCTAGAGGGACCCACAGGTTACCGCAGCTTTACGAAAGAACTCCATGTACAGCAAATCAACTCGAGATGAGGCCCAATTCCCCTAAATTGGATCCAGAGCCATCCCTCATTCCCCATCAAACATGACAATTATCCTGACTTCCTTTAGAAACCTTCAGAGATTCCCCAAACCCACTGCCCCAACTTAAGAAGAAAACCGAGATCAAGACAGCAACATGAGAAAAGCTCGTGAACCCCAAATCATCTCGAGATGAGAGCAGATTCCCTGGCTTCGACTCAAGAGGAATGCCAACTTTCCACAAGCACCTCAACAGGAGGCTTCTCTCAGCGGTAGGTATGTGAGAGAGACCCTGAGACTGTTACCTCAAATGGAATGGACACCCAGATGCCCTGACTCTAGAGAAGGATGGATTTCCCTGCAGTGACTTGAATGCAGGTTCGGCTTCCATCTCCCAAGATGAAGGCTTGTTTGAATCTCCTGTGGAGATGATGGAGAAAGCCGTAGGTCAACGCCTCATCACGACAGTAGGCCTCACATTCCTTTGAGAATTCGAGAGGAACGCGGAGCTCAATGTTTCAAAAAGAGACGAGGACTGACTAATCTTAAAAATGGATAGGAATCCCAATATCCCTGCGGAACCTGGAAAGGGACAGTGGGTCTCCCTCCTGACCTCGAGAGACGTGCCTATTGCCCTGCCAAGCCTCACGGATAATACCGAGGTGTGCCTCGCAACTAGACAGGAGTCCTGACGTCGCTGATCAAACACGAGTATTGAAGGGCCATTCCCGTCTGAACTTGAGAATATACCCTACCTTCCCGCCGCAACTGGAGAAAAACCTTGAGACTTCCCCATCGCCGACAGATGAGGCTCTATTACACTGCATTGCATGCAGTGCAAATCCTTGTTCCCCATCTAATATGAAGGGAGCCTTGACTTCCCTGATGGAACTCCAGAGAGTCCCCAAGAACACTGTCACAAGCCTAGAGGTTCCCTGAGGTCAACACAACAACAAGAAAGACCTCCGTGTACCCCAAATCAAATCGAGTTGAGGCCCAATTCCACTTCGTTGGCTCTAGAGCCATCCCACGATCCATGTCAAACACGACAAGTGGCTTGACTTCCTTTAGGCAACTCCAGAGAATCACCAAGATCCCCGTCCCAGTTCAGAGGAACACCAAGTTCAGCAGAGCACCTCGAGAAAAGCTCCGTGTACACTGTATCATTTTGAGATGATAGGTGATGACCTGGCTTCGACTCAACAGGAATGGCAAGTTTACAGAAGCCCCACAAGAGGAGGCTTCTCTCAGCTATAGGTATGTGAGAGGGACCCTGTGTTTACTGCCTTAAGTAGAATGGACACCGAGATGTCCTGACTCGAAAGAAGGATGGATTTCCCTGCAGTGACTTGAATTTAGGCTCGTCCTTCATCTCCCAAGATGAAGGGATGTCTGAATCCCCGATGGAGACCCTAGAGAAAGCCCTAAGTCACCACCACATCACGACAGGAGGCCTCACATCCCTTTGAGAACTCAAGAGGAACGTGGAGTTCAATGCCTCAAAAGTAGACGATGCCTGACTCCTCTTGGAAATGGAGAGGAATCCCAAAATCCCTGTGGCACCTGAAAGGGAACCTGGGTCTCCCGTCACTCTTCCAGGGGCGTCCCTATTGCCCTGCCAAGCCTCAGGGAGAATCCTGAGGTGTCCCTCGCAGCTAGACAGGAGTCCTGACATCGCTGAACAAACATGAGTTTTGAAGGCCCATCCCCGTCGTAATTCAAGAATATACCCCAGGTTTTGCTGCAACTCGACAAAAACAATGAGATTTCCCCCTCGGCACCAGATGAGGCCTGATTCCGCTGCCTTGCATGCAGAGCAATTTCGTGTTCCAAATCAAACATGAAAGGAGCCTTGACTTCCTTGATGGAACTCCAGAGAGTGCCCAGGAACACTGTCACCAGACTAGAGGGGCCCTGATGTCACCGCAGAAACACGAAAGAGTTCCGTGTACCCAAAATGAACGTGAGATGAGGCCTGATTCGCCCGCATTGGCTCCAGAGCAATCCCCCGTTCCTCATCAAGCATGATAAGTGGCTTGACTTCCTTTAGGGAACTCCAGAGATTCCCTGAGAACACCGTAGCAAGTCGAGAGGAACACCAAATTCAGCACCGCAACTCGAGTAAAGTTCCATGTACACAAATCATCTCGAGATGAGAGCTGATTCCCTGCTTCAACTCAAGAGAAATTCCAACTTTCCACATGGACCTGAAGAGGAGGATTCTCTCAGCCATATGTATGCGAGAGTGACCCTGAGTTTTCTGCCTCAAGTGGAATGGACACTGAGATGTCCTGACTCGAAATAATGCCGGATTTCCCTGCAATGACTTGAATGCAGGCTCGTCTTTCATCTTTCAAGATGAAGGGATGTCTGGATCTCCTGTGGATACCCTAGAGAAATCCTAGTTCAAGGGATCTTCAAGACAGGAGGCCTCACACCCTTTTGACAACTCGAGAGGAACAGGGAGCTTAATTCTTCAAGAGGAGACGATGCCTGACTGCACTTGAAAATTGATAGGAATCCCAATATCACTGTGGCAACTGGAAAGGGACACTGGGTCTCCTGCCTCACCTCAAGAGGTGTCCCTATTGCACTGCCAAGCCTCAAGGAAAATCCTGAGTTGTCCCTTGTAACTAGAGAGGAGTCCTGACATCACTGAAGAAGCACGAGTTTGAAGGGCCCTCCCTGTCATGACTCGAGAATATCCCCAGGTTCCCACCGCATCGCCAGACACACCAGGAGACTTCCCCATCTCCGACAGATAAGGCTCGATAACCCTGTATTGCCTGCAGAGCAACTCAGTGTTCCACATCTAACATTTAAGGAGCCTTGATTTCCTTGATGGAACTCCAGAGAGTCCCCAAGAAGAACATTGTCACAAGCCTAGAGGGACCCGCATGTCACCACAGCATTACGAAACAGCTCTGTGTACACCAAATCAACACGAGATGAGGCCAAATTCCCCTGAATTGGATCCAGAGCCTTCGCACATAACGCATCAAACACAAGTATCCTGACTTCCTTTAGAAAAATCCAGAGATTCGCCAAGACCACTGTCACAAGTCAAGAGGAAAAGCAAGTTCAGTACAGCAACTCAAGAAAAGCTCGTGATCCCCAAATCATCTCGAGATGAGCGCAGATTCCCTGGCTACGACTCAAGAGGAATGCCAACTTTCCACAAGCACCTCAACAGGAGGCTTCTCTCAGCTGTATGTATGTGAGAGAGACCCTGAGATTGCTGCCTCAAAGGGAATGGACACCGAGATGCCCTAACTCGAAAAAAGGCTGGATTTCCCTGCAGTGACTTGAATGCAGGTTTGGCTTTCTTCTCCCAAGATGAAGGCTTGTCTGAATCCCCTGTGGAGATGATGGAGAAAGCCCTAGGTCACCGCCTCATCACGACAGGCCTCATATCCCTTTGAGAACTCAAGAGGTATGCGGAGCTCAATGCTTCTAAAAGAGAGGAGGACTGACTCCTCTTGATAATAGATAGGAATCCCAATATCCCTGTGGAACCTGGAAAGGGACACTGGGTCTCCCGCCTGTCCTCGAGAGGCGTCCCTATTGCCCTGCCAAGCCTCGCGGATAATACCAAGGTGTGCCTCGCAACTAGACAGGAGTCCAGACATCGCTGAACAAACAGGAGTTTTGAAGGGCCATCCCCGTTTGAACTTGAGAATATACCCTAGCTTCCCATCTCAACTTGAGAGAAGCCATGAGACTTCCCCTAGCCTCCAGATGAGATGAGATTTCCCTGCATTGCGTGCAGAGCAATTCAGTGTTCCACATCAAACACCAAAGGCGCCTTGACTCCCATGATCGAACTCCAGAGAGGCCCCAGCACTGTCACAAGCCTAGAGGTTCCCTCAGGTAACCGCAACAACAGGAAAGACCTCCATGTACCCAAATCAAGTCGAGTTGAGGGCAATTCCCCTTCATTGGCTCCAGAGCCATCCCACGATACATGTTAAACAGGACAAATGGCTTGACTTCCTTTAGGCAACTCCAGAGAATCCCCAAGAACCCCGTCCCAGTCCAAAGGAACACCAAGTTCAGCAGAGCACCTCGAGAAAACTCCGTGTACACACATCGTCTCGAGATGATAGCTGATGCCCTGTATTCGACTCAAGAGGAATGACAAGTGAACAGAAGCCCCTCAAGAGGAGGTTTCTCTCAGCTATAGGTATGTGAGAGGGACCATGAGTGTGCTGCCTCAAGTAGAACGGACATCGAGATGCCCTGACTCGAAAGAAGTCTGGATTTTAATGCAGTGACTTGAATGCAGGCTCATCTTTCATCACCCAAGATGAAGGGCTGTCTGAATCCCCGATGGTGACCCTAGAGAAAGCCTTAGGTCAACATCTCATCTCGACAGGAGGCCTTTCATTTCTTTGAGAACTCGAGAGGAACGTGGAGTTCAATGCCTGAAAATAGACGATGCTTGACTCCTCTTGGAAATGGAGAGGAATCCCAAAATCCCTGTGATACCTGGAAAGGGAATCTGGGTCTCCTGGCACCCTTGCAGAGGCTTTCCTATTGTCCTGCCAAGCCTTAGGGAGAATCCTGAGGTGTCAGTCCCAACGAGACAGGAGTCCTGACATTCCTGAACAAACATGAGTTTTGAAGGTCCATCCCCGTTGTAATTCAAGAATATACCCCAGGTTCTGCTGCAACTTGAGAAAAACAATGAGACTTCCCACTCGGCACCAGATGAGGCCTGATTTCACTGCCTTGGATGCAGAGCAATTCCGTGTTCTCAATCAAACATGAAAGGAGCCTTGACTTCCTTGATGGAACTGTAGAGAGTGCCCAAGAACACTGTCACCAGTCTAGAGGGGCCCTGATGTCACCGCATAAACATGAAAGAGTTCCCTGTTCCCAAAATCAACTCGAGATGAGGCCCAATTCGCCTTCATTGGCTCCAGAGCAATCCCCTATTCCTCATCAAGCACGATAAGTGGCTTAACTTCCTTTAGGGAACTCCAGAGATTCCCGGAGAACACCGTTGCAAGTCGAGAGGAACACCAAATTCAGCACTGCAACTCGAGTAAAGCTCCATGTACACAAATCATCTCGAGATGAGAGCTGATTCCCTGCTTCAACTCAAGAGAAATTCCAACTTTCCACATGGACCTGAAGAGGAGGATTCTCTCAGCCATATGTATGTGAGAGTGACCCTGAGTTTTCTGCCTCAAGTTGAATGGACACTGATATGTCATGACTTGAAATAATGCCGGATTTCCCTGCAATGACTTGAGTGCAGGCTCGTCGTTCATCTCCCAAGATGAAGGGATGTCTGAATCCCCTCTGGATACCATAGAGAAAGTCCTAATGCAAGGGCTCTTCAAGACAGGAGGCCTCACACCCTTTTGACAACTCGGCAGGAAGGGGGATCTTAATTCTTCAAAAGAAAACGATGCCTGACTCCTCTTAAAAATTGATAAGAATTCCAATATCCCTGTGGCAACTGGAGAGTGACACTGGGCCTCCCGCCTCACATCGAGAGGTGTCCCTATTGCACTACCAAGCCTCGAGGAAAATCCCGAGTTGTCCCTTGCAACTAGAGAAGAGTCCTGACATCTCTGAACAGGCACGAGTTTTGAAGGGCCTTCCCTGTCATGATTCGAGAATATCCCCAGGTTACCGCCGCATCTCGAGAAACACTAGGAGACTTACCCCTCTCCAACAGATGAGGCTAGATAACGCTGTATTGCATGCAGAGCAATTCTGTGTTCCACATACTACATGAAAGGAGCCTTGACTTCCTTGATGGAACTCCAGAGAGTCCCCAAGAACACTATCACAAGCCTAGAGGAACCCGCAGGTCACCGCAGCATTACGAAACAGCTCTGTGTACACCAAATCAACATGAGATGAGGTCCATTTCCCCTGAATTGGATCCAGAGCCTTCGCACATTATGCATCAAACACGACAAGTATCCTGACTTCCTTTAGAAAAATCCAGGGATTCGCGAAGACCACTGACCCAAGTCAAGGAGAAAACCAAGTTCAGAACAGCAACTCGAGAAAAGCTCGGGAACCCAAAATCATCTCGAGATGAGAGCAGATTCCCTGGCTTCAACTCAAGAGGAATGCCATCTTTACACAAGCACCTCAACAGGAGGCTTCTCTCAGCTGTATGTATGTAAGAGACACCCTGAGACTGCTGCCTCAAATGGAATGGACACAGAGATACCCTGACTAGAAAGAAGGCTGGATTTCCCTGCAGTGACTTGAATGCAGGTTCGGCTTTCATCTCCCAAGATGAAGGCTTGTCTCAATCCCCTGTGGAGATGATGGAGAAAGCCCTAGGTCACTGCCTCATCACGACAGGAGGCCTCACATCCCTTTGAAAACTCGAGAGGTACGCGGAGTTCAATGCTTCGAAAAGAGATGAGGACTGACTTCTCTTGAAAAAGGATAGGAATCCCAAAATCCCTGTGGAACCTGGAAAGGGAAACTGGGTCTCCCGCCTGACCTCGAGAGGCGTCCCTATTGCCCTGCCAAGCCTCGTGGATAATACGGAGGTGTGCCTGGCAACTAGAAAGGAGTCCTGACATCGCTGAACAAACAGGAGTTTTGAAGGGCCATCCTCGTCTGAATTTGAGAATATACATTAGCTTCCCACCTAAGCTTGAGAAAAGCCGTGAGACTTCCCCATAGCCGCCAGATGAGGTGCTATTTCCCTGACTTGCTGGCAGAGAAATTCCGTGTTCCACATCAAACACGAAGGGAGCCTTGACTTCCCTGATGGAACTCCAGAGAGTCCCCAAGAACACTGTCACAAGCCTAGAGGTTCCCTGAGGTCACCGCAACAACAGGAAAGTCATCCGTGTACCCCAAATCAAATCGAGTTGAGTCCCAATTCCCCTTCATTGGCTCCAGAGCCATCCCACGATCCATGTCAAACATGACAAGTGGCTTGACTTCCTTTAGGCAACTCCAGAGAATCACCAAGAACCCCTTCCCAGTACAGAGGAATAACAAGTTCACCAGAGCACCTCGAGAAAAGATCCGTGTACACCACATCATCTCGAGATGATAGCTGATGCCCTGGATTTGACTCAAGAGTAATGACAAGTTTACAGAAGCACATCAAGAGGAGGCTTCTCTCAGCTATAGGTATGTGAGAGGGACCCTGAGTTTGCTGCCTCACGTAGAATGGACACCGAGATGCCCTGACTCGAAAGAAGGCTGGATTTCCCAGCAGTGACTTGAATGCAGGCTCGTCTTTCATCTCTCAAGATGAAGGGATGTCTGAATCCCCGATGGAGACCATAGAGAAAGCCTTAGGTCAAAATCTCATTTCAACAGGAGGCCTCACAACCCTTTGAGAACTCAAGAGGAACATGGAGTTCAATGCCTCAAAAGTAGACGATGCCTGACTCCTCTTGGAAATGGAGAGGAATCCCCAAAATCCCTGTGGCACCTCGAAAGGGAATCTGGGTCTCCCGTCACCCTTCCAGAGGCGTCCCTATTGCCCTCCCAAGCCTCAGGGTGAATCCTGAGGTGTCCGTCGCAACTAGAAAGGAGTCCTGACATTTCTGAACAAACATGAGTTTTGAAGGCCCATCCCCGTCGTAATTCAAGAATATACACCAGGTTCTGCTGCAACTCGAGAAAAACAATGAGACTTCCCACTCGGCACCAGATGAGGCCTGATTTCGCTGCCTTGGATGCAGAGTAATTTCGTGTTCCAAATCAAACATGAAAGGAGCCTTGACTTCCTTGATGGAAATCCAGAGAGTGCCCATGAACACTGTCACCAGTCTAGAGGGGCCCTGATGTTACCGCAAAAACATGAAAGAGTTCCGTGTACCCAAATTCAACTGGAGATGAGGCGCGATGCACCTGCATTGGCTCCAGAGCCATCCCCCGTTCCTCATCAAGCACGATAAGTGGCTTGACTTCCTTTAGGGAAATCCAGAGATTCCGCGAGAACACCTTCGCAAGCCGAGATGAACACCAAGTTCAGCACCGCAACTCGAATAAAGCTCCATGTACACAAATCATCTCGAGATGAGAGCTGATTCCCTGCTTCAACAAAAGAAAAATTCCAACTTTCCACATGGACCTGAAGAGGAGGATTCTCTCAGGCATATGTATGCGAGAGTGACCCTGAGTTTTTTGCCTCAAGTGGAATGGACACCGAGATGTCCTGACTCGAAATAATGCCAGATTTCCCTGCAATGACTTGAATGCAGGCTGATTGTTCATCTCCCAAGATGAAGGGATGTCTGAATCCCCTGTGGACACCCTAGAGAAAGTCCTAGTTCAAGGGCTCTTCAAGACAGGAGGTCTCACACCCTTTCGACAACTACAGAGGAAAGGGGAGCTTAATTCTTCAAAAGGAGACGATGCCTGACTGCTCTTGAAAACTGATAGGAATCCCAATATCCCTGTGCAACTGGAAAGGGACACTGTGTCTCCTGCCTCACCTCGAGAGGTGTCCCTATTGCACTTACAAGCCTCGAGGAAAATCCTGAGTTGTCCCTTGCAACTAGAGAGGAGTCCTGAAGTCTCTGAGCAAGCACGAGTTTTGAAGGGCCCTCCCTGTCATGATTCGAGAATATCCCCAGGTTCCCGCCGCATCTTGAGAAACACCAGGAGACTTACCCCTCTCTGACTGATGAGGCTAGATAACCCTGTGCTGCGTGCTGAGCAATTCCATGTTCCATATCTTACACGAAAGGAGCTTTGACTTACTTGATGGAACTCCAGGGAGTCCCCAAGAACACTGTCACAAGCCTAGAGGGACCCGCAGGTCACCGCAGCAATACGAAAGAGCTCTGTGTACACCAAATCAACACGAGATGAGGCCCAATTCCCCTGAATTGGATCCAGAGCCGTCCAGCATTCCACATCAAACACGGCAAGTATCCTGACTTCCTTTAGGAAATTCCAGAGATTCGCCAAGACCACTGCCGCAAGTCAAGGAGAATGCCAAGTTCAGCACAGCAACTCGAGAAAAGCTCGGGAACCCAAAATCATCTCGAGATGAGAGCAGATTCCCTGGCTTCGATTCAAGAGGAATGCCAACTTTCCACAAACACCTCAACAGGAGGCTTCTCTCAGCTGTACGTATGTGAGAGACACCCTGAGACTGCTGCCTCAAATGGAATGGACACCCAAATGCCCTGACTCGAAAGAAGGCTGGATTTCCCTGCAGTGACTTGAATGCAGGTTCGACTTTCATCTCCCAAGATGAAGGCTTGTCTGAATCCCCTTTGGAAATGATGGAGAAAGCCTTGAGTCACCGCCTCATCACGACAGGAGGCCTCACATCCCTTTGAGAACTCGAGAGGTATGCGGAGATCAATGCTTCGAAAAGAGACGAGGACTGACTCCTCTTGAAAAAGGTTAGGAATCCCAAAATCCCTGTGGAACCTGGAAAGGGACACTGGGTCTCCCCCCTGACCTCGAGAGGCGTCCATATTGCCCTGCCAATCTTCGCGGATAATACCGAGGTGTACCTCGCAATGAGACATGAGTCCTGACCTCACTGAACAAACACGAGTTTTGAAGGACCGTCCTCGTCTGAACTTGAGAATATAACCTAGCTTCCCGCCTCAACTTGACAAAAGCCATGAGACTTCCCCATAGCCGCCAGATGAGGTGCTATTTCCCTGACTTGCTGGCAGAGCAATTCCGTGTTCCACATCAAACACGAAAGGAGCTTTGACTTCCCTGATGGGACTCCAGAGAGTCGCCAAGAACACTGTCACAAGCCTAGAGGTTCCCTGAGATCACCACAGTAAAAGGAAAGACCTCCGTGTACCACAAATCAAATCGAGTTGAGTCCCGATTCCCCTTCATTGGCTCCAGAGCCATCTCACGATCCATGTCAAACATGACAAGTGGCTTGACTTACTTTAGGCAACTCCAGAGAATCCCCAAGAACCCCGTCCCAGTGCAGAGGAACACCAAGTTCAGTAGAGGACCTCGAGAAAAGCTCCGTGTACACCACATCATCTCGAGATGATAGCTGATGCCCTGCCTTTGACTCAAGAGGAATGACAAGTTTACATAAGCACCTCAAGAGGAGACTCCTCTCAGCTATAGGTATGTGAGAGGGACCGTGAGTTTGCTGCCTCAAGTAGAATGGACACCGAGATGCCCTGACTCGAAAGAAGGCTGGATTTCCCTGCAGTGACTTGAATTCAGGTTCACCTTTCATCTCGCAAGATGAAGGGATATCTGAATCCCCAATGGAGACCCTAAAGAAATCCTTAGGTCAACATCTCATCTCGACAGGATTCCTCACATCCCTTTGAGCACTCTAGAGGAAAGTGGAGTTCAGTGCCGCAAAAGAAGACGATGCCTGACTCCTCTTGGAAATGTATAGGAATCCCATAATCGCTGTGGCACATGGAATGGGAATCTGGGTCTCCCGACACACTTCCAGAGGCGTCCCTCTTGCCGTGCCAAGCCTCAGGGAGAATCCCGAGGTGTCCCTCGCAGCTAGACAGGAGTCCTTACATCGCTGAACAAACTTGACTTTTGAAAGCCCATCCCCGTCGTAATTCAAGAATATACCCCAGGTTCTGCTGCAACTCGAGGAAAACAATGAGACTTACCACTTGGCACCAGATGAGGCCTGATTCCCCTGCCTTGTGAGCAGAGCGATTCCGTGTTCCACATCAAACACGAAAGGAGCCTTGACTTCCTTGATGGAACTCCAGAGAGTGCCTAGGAACACTGTCACCAGTCTAGAGGGGCCCTGATGTCACCGCAGAAACACGAAAGAGTTCCGTGTACCCAAAATCAACCAGAGACGAGGCCCAATTCGCCTGCATTGGCTCCAGAGCCATCCCCCGTTCCTCATTAAACATGACAAGTGGCTTGAATTCCTTTAGGGAACTCCAGACATTCCCTGAGAACACAGTCACAAGTCGAGAGGAATACCAAGTTCAGCACCGCAACTCGAATAAAGCTCCATGTACACAAATCATCTCGAGATGAGAGCTGATTCCCTGCTTCAAATCAAGACGAATTCCAACTTTCCACATGCACCTGAAGAGGAGGACTCTCTCAACCATATGTATGTACGAATGACCCTGAGTTTGCTGCCTCAAGTGGAATGAACAGCGAGATGTCTTGTCGGGAAATAATGCCGAATTCGGCTGCAATGACTTGAATGCACGCTCGTCTTTCATCTCCCAATAGGAAGGGATGTCTGAATTCCCTTTGGAGACGCTAGAGAAAGTCCGAGTTCAAGCGCTCTTCAAGACAGGAGGCCTCACATCCTTTTGACAACTCGAGAGGAAGGTGGAGCTCAGTTCTTCAAAAGGAGACGACGCCTGACTCCTCTTGAAAACTGATAGGAATCCCAATATCCCTGTGGAAACTGGAAAGGGACACTGGGTCTCCCGCCTCTCCTCGAGAGGTGTCCCTATTGCCCTGCCAAGCCTCGAGGAAAATCCCGAGTTGTCCCTTGCAACTAGAGAGGAGTCCTTACCTCTCAGAACAAGCACGAGTTTTGAAGGGCCCTCCCTGTCCTGAGTCAAGAATATCCCCATGATCCCCCCACAACTCGAGAAAAACCATGAGATTTCCCGCTCACAGACAAATGAGGCTCAATTACCCTGCATTGGGTGAAGAGCAATTCCGTGTTCCACATCTAACACGAAAGGAGCCTTGACTTCCTTGATGGAACTCCAGAGAGTCCCCAAGAACACTGTGACAAGCCTAGAGGCACCCGCAGGTCACCGCAGCATTACAAAAGAGTTCTGGTTACACCAAATCAACTCGAGATGAGGCCCAATTCCCCTGAATTGTATCCAGAGCCATCCCACATTCCCCATCAAACACGACAATTATCCTGACTTCCATTAGAAAATCCCAGAGATTCCCCAAGACCACTGCCCCAATCAAGAGGAAAAGCAAGTTCAGCACAGCAACTCGAGAAAAGCTCATGAACCACAAATCATCTAGAGATGAGAGCAGATTCCCTGGCTTCGTTTGAAGAGGAATGCCAACTTTCCACAAGCACCTCAACAGGAGGCTTCTCTCAGCTGTAGGTATGTGAGATAGACCCTGAGACTGCTGCCTCAAATGGAATGGACACCCAGATGCCCTGACTAGAAAGAAGGCTGGATTTCCCTGCAGTGACTTGAATGCAGGTTCGGCTTTCATCTCCCAAGAGGAAAGCTTGTCTGAATCCCCTGTGGAGATGAGGGAGAAAGCCCTAGGTCACCGACTCATCACGACAGGAGGCCTCATATCCCTTTGAGAACTTGAGAGGAACGCGGAGGTCAATGCTTCAAAAAGAGACGAGGACTGAGTCCTCTTGAAAAAGGATAGGAATCCCAATATCCCAGTGGAACCTGGAAAGGGACACTGGGTCTCCCGGTTGACCTCGAGAGGCGTCCATATTGCCCTCCCAAGCCTCACGCATAATGCCGAGGTGTGCCTCGCATCTAGACAGGAGTCCTGACGTCGCTGAACAAACACGAGTTTTGAAGGGCCATCTCCGTCTGAAATTGAGAATATACCCAAGTATTCCGCCTCAACTTGAGAAAAGCCATGAGACTTCCCCCTAGCCGCCAGATGAGGTGCGATTTCCCAGTATTGCATGCAGAGCAATTCCGGGTTCCACATCAAACACCAAAGGAGCCTTGACTCCCCTGATGGAACTCCAGACAGTCCCCAAGAACACTGTCACAAGCCTAGAGGTTCCCTGAGGTCACCGCAACAACAGGAAAGACCTCCGTGTACCCCAAATCAAATCGAGTTGAGGCCCTATTCCCCTTCATTGGCTCCAGAGCCATGCCACGATCCATGTCAAACACGACAAGTGGCTTGACTTCCTTTAGGAAACTCGAGAGAATCCCCAAGAACCCCGTCCCAGTCCAGAGGAATACCAAGTTCAGCAGAGCACCTCGAGAAAAGCTCTGTGTGCACCACATCATCTCAAGATGATAGCTGATGCCCTGGCTTCGACTTAAGTGGAATGACAAGTTACAGAAGCACCTCAAGAAGAGGCTTCTTGCAGCTATTGGTATGTGCGAGGGACCCTGAGATTGCTGCCTCAAGTGGAATGGACACCTTGATGCCCTGACTCAAAAGAAGCCTCGATTTCCCTGTAGTGACTTGAATGCAGGCTCGTCTTTCATCTCCCAATATGAAGGGATGTCTGAATCCCAATGGAGATCCTAGAGAAAGCCCTAGGTCACCACCTCATCTCGACAGGATGCCTCACATCCCTTTGAGAACACAAGAGGAACGTGGAGTTCAGTGCCTCAAAAGTAGACGATGTCTGACTCCTCTTGGAAATGGATAGGAATCCCAAAATCCCTGTGGCACCTGGAAAGGGAATCTGGGTCTCCTGTCACACTTCCAGGAGCGTTCATAATGCCCTGCCAAGCCTCAGGGAGAATCCTGAGGTGTCTCTCGCAGCTAGACAGGAGTCCTGACATTGCTGAACAAACATGAGTTTTGAAGGCCCATCCCCGTCGTAATTTAAGAATATACCCCAGGTTCTGCTGCAACTCGACGATAACAATGAGACTTTCCACTCGGCACCAGATGAGGCCTGATTTTGCTGCCTTGGATGCAGAGTAATTCCGTGTTCCAAATCAAACATGAAAGGAGCCTTGACTTCCTTGATGGAACTCCAGAAAGTGCCCATGAACACTGTCACCAGTCTAGAGGGGCCCTGATGTCACCGCAGAAACACGAAAGTGTTCGATGTACCCAAATTCAACTGAAGATGAGGCCTGATTCGCCTGCATTGGCTCCAGAGCCATCCCCCGTTCCTCATCAAGCACGATTAGTGGCTTGACTTCCTTTAGGGAAATCCAGAGATTCCCCGAGAACACCGTCGCAAGTCGAGAGGATCACCACGTTCAGCACCGTGACTCGAGTAAAGCTCCATGTACACAAATCATCTTGAGATGAGAGCTGATTCCCTGCTTCAACAAAAGAGAAATTCCAACTTTCTACATGGACCTGAAGAGGAGGATTCTCTCAGCCATATGTATGCGAGAGTGACCCTGAGTTTTTTGTCTCAAGTGGAATGGACACCGAGATGTCCTGACTCGAAATAATGCCAGATTTCCCTGCAATGACTTGAATGCAGGCTCGTCGTTCATCTCCCAAGATGAAGGGATGTCTAAATCTCCTGTGGACACCCTAGAGAAAGTCCTAGTTCAAGGGCTCTTCAAGACAGGAGGCCTCACACTCATTTGACAACTTGAGAGGAAAGGGGAGCTTAATTCTTCAAAAGGAGACGATGCCTGACTCCTCTTGAAAACTGATAGGAATCCCAATATCCCTGTGCAACTGGAAAGGGACACTGGGTCTCCTGCCTCACCTCGAGAGGTGTCCCTGTTGCACTGCCAAGCCTCGAGGAAAATCCTGAGTTGTCCCTTGCAACTAGAGAGGAGTCCTGAAGTCTCTGAGCAAGCACGAGTTTTGAAGTGCCCTCCCTGTCATGATTCGAGAATATCCCCAGGTTCCTGGCGCATCTTGAGAAACACCAGGAGCCTTACCCCTCTCTGACTGATGAGGCTAGAAAACCCTGTATTGCGTGCTGAGCAATTCCGTGTTCCATATCTTACACGAAAGGAGCTTTGACTTGCTTGATGGAACTCCAGGGAGTCCCCAAGAAGACTGTCACAAGCCTAGAGGGACCCGCAGGTCACCGCAGCATTACGAAAGAACTCTGTGTACACCAAATCAACACGAGATGAGGCCCAATTCCCCAGAATTGGAACCAGAGCCGTCCCGCATTCCACATCAAACACGACAAGTATCCTGACTTCCTTTAGAAAATTCCGGAGATTCGCCAAGACCACTGCCGCAAGTCAAGGAGAATAACAAGTTCAGCACAGCAACTCGAGAAAAGCTCGGGAACCCAAAATCATCTCGAGATGAGAGCAGATGCCCTGGCTTCGATTCAAGAGGAATGCCAACTTTCCACACGCACCTCAACAGGAGGCTTCTCTCAGCTGTACGTATGTGAGAGACATCCTGAGACTACTGCCTCAAATGGAATGGACACCCAGATGCCCTGACTCGAAACAAGGCTGGATTTCCCTGCAGTGACTTGAATGCAGGTTCGGCTTTCATCTCCCAAGATGAAGGCTTGTCTGAATCCCCTGTGGAGATGATGGAGAAAGCCTTGGGTCACCGCCTCATCA
>JADEYB020000049.1:0-67231 GCA_015832495.2 Alces alces
GGGCCTGGTACACTGGGAAGACTCAGAGGAATTTGGTGGAGAGGGAGGTGGGAGGGGGGATCGATATTGCGAATACATGTAACTCCATGGCTAATTCATGTTAATGTATGAGAAAACCCACTGAAATGTTATGAAGTAATTAGCCTCCAACTAATAAAAATAAATGAAAAAAAAAAAAAAACAACCCACACATAGATGCTGAAATTGACCAGGGAGTTGTGGAATCCACTGACAGTTACTACTCTCATCAACCACCCAAGCAAGGCAAATAAGGGCCTTCGTCTGACAAGCACCAAGTCACGTTAACTCATGTGTGGATCTGAAGACTCCATGTTCAAAACTGAGGAAAACCACAGTCTGCAAAATTTCAGCCTAACTGCCAAATGTTATTGAGGGTGGTTAATGTTTGCTTGCAGGGTGGTTTACCTATAATTGCCTGTTTGGCTTTTTTTCCACATGAACTATGTGAAATTAACATCATAAAACTTTGTAGATGGAAACTTCCTATTCATCCACAAAGGGAAACTCGAAGGAATGGCAGGACCATTTTCCAGGCAGCCAACTCACCAACAACACTAGCCCTGACCTGAAGGGCCCAGAGTTAATGCCAAGAAGATTCAATTTCTTGGTGTCACCAAATCTTTGTCTTCTGAACCTCAGTGGACATCCCAAAGGTCTGCTGAGTTGAGCTCACACCCCTACACACAGAGTTGGTATGGACTCATGAAAGGGACCACACAAGTGGCAGGGCTTTTCTTCTTTTCCATTACATTTTTTTAAGTATCAACATTCAGAAACAATTCTATGCCAGGGTAAAAATCATCAGCTTTCCAAAAATGACAATTTCTCATTAAATTTTTAAAAGGAGAGATGTGCTGAAAAAGGAGAAAATTGCAGCAGACCACAGAGGAGACAAGTAAAATGCGGCTCCCCTGTAACCAGCCTGAACTGGAGACACATTACCCGGAGCAACAGCTAATTCCCACATTAGCTACTGGACTATTGTCAGACTTACCCTTTGGGGCCAGTCTCAGCTCTTCCTTGGTTGGGTCCTCTCACTGGTCATACAGAAAGCATTGCTATTGGCCATCAGCCCATTGTTGAACCTTAGCTACCTCTGTTACTATAACCAAGACTCAGTACAAAGCAGTCCTCAGGGCCCAGGCTACAGCAAAGCCTTGTAGGTAAAATCACCCAGTGACTTGGGGTTTCTAGGAAACTCAGTCTCCCTCATGTAGCGAATGGCATTCAGCAGTTAAATGATGTTCCTGCAAGCATCTAGTCAATGTTGTTTTTCTCGAGATTTACCTTTAGATTCACATTTTGCTTTGATGTGTAACAGGGCTTCCCACGTGGCTCAGTAGTAAAGAATCCACTGCCAATGCAGGAGCTGCAGGTTAAATGCCTGGGTCAGGAAGATCCCCTGGAGGAAGAAATGGCAACTCCTTCCAGTATTTTTGCTGGGAGAATCTCACGGACAGAGGAGCCTGGCAAGCTACAGTCCATGGGGTCACGAAAAGAGTGGGACATGACTGAGCACACACGCACACTGATGTGTAATAACATGGCATTGAGGAAGTCAGAAGTTAGGGACTGTCATCTCAGCTCTGTCACCACCTGTATGACCTTGAGCCATCTGCTTATCCTTCCAGAGCCCCAGTTTCCTCATCCATGGAATGAAGTGAAAGTCGCTCAGTCATGTCTGACTCTTTGCGACTCCATGGACTATATAGTCCATGGAAATCTCCAGGCCAGAATACTGAAGTGTGTAGCCTTTCCCTTCTCCAGGGGATCTTCCCAACCCAGGGATTGAACCCAGGTCTCCTGCATTGCAGGCAGATTCTTTACCAGCTGAGCCACAAGGGAAGCCCATGGAATGAAGCTGCTGCTGCTGCTGCTAAGTCACATCAGTCGTGTCCAACTCTTCGCGACCCCATGGACTGCAGCCTACCAGGCTCCTCCGTCCATGGGATTTTCCAGGCAAGAGTACTGGAGTGGGTTGCCATCGCCTTCTCCGCTGGAATGAAGATGACAGTATTAATAATAATGACACTGATGATAAAGACAATGAATGATATCCCCCTTGCCACACCCACATGCTATGGTAAAGATAGAAAGCCATGAAATAGCTCAGTAAAATGCAAATGGCCATAATAACATAGAATGTCACTCTTGCTGCTAACTTCTAATGAGAGTTTACAACACCTGTGTGCAAAGCAAGTAAGGCCAGAGGAAAATCACTGGAGATGGAATACAACCATAGAGAAGAAACATTAGAGTAAGATGAACAGCACCTGATAGGCAGTGGAGAAACCCAAGTGCTAGTCCCAAGCCCCTGATAACTAACTGCATGACCTTCTCTCTGGCCCCTGGCAGAAGAAACAGGCTGGATCAGGTCAATTTTCCAGCTTCATAGGAGCAGAAATCTTCTGTCCCATGAAACTGTAGGTGTGACCCGACACATAGAACACATGGACAGCCCCCATTTTCAAGACAGGAGGCATTTCTCTCACCTCTTCCCCTCAAGAAAGCCTTCAGAAGTAAATTTCCACTGAAGCACATCTGCTGCTTCCTGGGAATGTGCGCAGGTAAGGCATGGTCTCCTTTACTGGGTGGTCTTCAGTGAAGCCCTGTGCTGCTCTGTTAACTCTGAAAAAAAAAATAAAGCCCTACCTCCTGTTGGCAGCCAGCCAAACAGTCCCCCTCAGCTTAACACTCCTGTGCTAGAAGCAAATGATGACCACAGCTCAGAACAAATGACCTGCGGAAGGCAAGAAGGCCTTGCTAACTCTTCTGATCACACCTTTGGGCTGAGCATAAAGCCATGCTGCTTCTTTAGGGAGTCAGTCCTGAATTTTCCTGCTAACTGAGGGGAACAAGACCTGTCTAGAAAAGCACATGATGAAGGAATAATTCCTACTGGCTGGTGGGCTAAGTCGGTTGGTGTTTCACAAAGTGATCTGCCCAATTATGTTTTTTTTAAGGGCTTATATGGGCTTCCCAGGTGGCGCTAGTGGTAAAGAACCTGCCTGTTAATGCAAGAGATGCAAGTAGACGAGGGTTGGATCCCAGGGTCAGGAATATCCCCTAGAGAAGGGAATGGCAACCCACTCCAGTACTCTTGCCTGGAGAACCCCATGATTCTCTCCTCTCCCAGAGGAACCTGGTAGGCTACGGCCCATAGGGTCACAAAGAGTCAGACACGACTGAAGTAACTTAGCATGTAAGGGCTCATGGGAATAGTGTGTTTTTCCTGGTTTGGCAGTGGCAGGGACTCTTTAAGATGTGTGTAATGGGTGTGGGGGGTGCGGGGAAATCCTTAGATCAAGCCCCATAGTTAACAGCCAGCAGATTAGACCTGTGCAAGGACCTATCACCAAAGGTCACTATGTAAAAACAGGCTGATCTCTTAACGCAAGTGTCCGAATGTTCATTTTATTCTGTAGGCACAACCATACTTTGATGCCATTTAAAGGATAAAAGATGAGATGTGGTTTTCAAATTTGCTACCAGGTAGTCAAAACATTCTGTTCTGAATCAGTCAATTTTGCTGGTAAAAAATTTCACTTGGGACCACTATGAACACACGGGACTGCAGCACTGAGTTCTAAAGCCCAAGCAACAAGTTCTCCTTTTTTTTTTCCCTGAAATACAGTGTAGATTTTATATGAAATATTTCCTGAGTCTTCTTGAAAAACTAAAGAAAATGTGAAATGATTGAAAAAAGGTATTCTGTAATGCTTCACTTTGCCACCCTCCCCTCACAACCCTTCAATAATGCATGTGAAGGTACACTTTTTAAAACTTTGATCTTCCATTAGCAAATTCCTTCAAGTCAAATGCACTGCATTTTCCCCCTCACACTTGAGTTTTAAATGGTCATTTGAAATCTAAGCAGAACCGGACGCTCAGGCTGCAAAATAGCCATCTGAAGCATGATTGCTCTGCTGCATTTGGGAGGCACTTCACTGGGTAAATTTTTGTCCTTGGAAGCACTTCTTCTCACTGAAGTGAACAGAAACTGCCTGAACACATTTGAAAAACTGATTTACCCTTTAAGATCTCATTTGATTGATCTTCCCTGCATTAGTCAGTGTACCAAAAAACCCAGGAAAGATGAACAAAGAACAACCCCTGTGATGAGTTGCTAAATTAAAGTGGGAAGAAAACAAATGCTACCCAATGTCAACAGAGCTCAGCATCTCTCCTGAGATGGGAGCCAGAGTGGGGACAGAGAGGGTGCTGGCTGAAGACTGGAAAAGCAGCCGTGACCTAAGAATTCCTGTGATGGAGTCCTCCTGCCCATACACCCACCAAAAAAAGATTCCCTCCTCCTCTCCCCATCTCCTAAAATCAGCAAACACAGGTGGGCTCCTTTGTTGAGGCCAAAACAAAAAGCCCTAATCCTGGCAATGTGACATTCTACTGTAGCCACAGCCACCCTGGCAATGTGACAGGACGGGTTACATCCCACGGCTGAGATGGTTCAGTGTCAACAAAGCCCACACCTCACTGAGAATCTGCACACACTTACCATCTACCAAACCCTGGATCAAACACAGCAAGAGAAATTGGAAAGAAAAAGGAAATGGCAAATAATCTTTACGGTATGGGATTTGTAACAAATTGTTATTCAGTGTACACTAAAATTC
This sequence comes from Alces alces, assembly GCA_015832495.2. Lineage (NCBI taxonomy): Eukaryota > Metazoa > Chordata > Mammalia > Artiodactyla > Cervidae > Alces > Alces alces. Next base: position 4,653 of record JADEYB020000049.1, read on the forward strand.
TCAGTAATTCAAGTGAAAAAAGAATGGGAGCAAGGGATTTGGGATTGATGGGCCCAGAGTAACAGATATTTAGACAGGAAAACTTTGAGGTGCCTTTCATCTCAAAAAACTTTCATCTGCCAAAGACTCTGAACAATGGGTGTCAAGTTATTGTGGTTTTACCATAAATGACATGCAAACACCTATTTGACTGTTTTGGTCCAAAAGCCAATGGTCCTAACATGTTGGGTTCCTGCCCAGCTGCCTAACTGACTGAATGGACAGATGGATGGATGGATGGATGGACAGACGGGTGGAGAGATGGATGGAGGGATGGGTGGTCAACTGGTTGGCTGCATAACTGATTGGCTGGATAAATGGATGGGCTACAGTCCATGGGGTCACAAAGAGTTGGGCACGACTGAGCGACTAAGCATACATACAGCATAACGGGATGGATGGATAAATGGATGGATGGAGGAGTACCTGTAGGCAGCCCTGTATGCATGAATTGGCCCCTAATACTGGTCCACCATCACTATCAGCCCTTGGCTCCTCAAACCTCACATTTTTTGCTCCTGCCGCTGCTCCCACCTAATACAAAGACAATGTAGCAACAGAGGGGTTGATGTTTTACCCTGCACAGAAGGTCACAAAGGTAAGCATGATCAGAAACGTATTTGAGAAATATCACTTTGGTTGCAGTGCAGAGAATGCTGTGGAGGGGAAAAAGCCAGAGAGATTAGATGAAAGCTATGACACGAATCCCTGCAAAATAATATGAAGGCTTCAGATAAATTGGTGGCAACAGAAACAGAGATTAATGGTCAGAATTGGGACGGAAGAGATAGTCTCAACAAGGCTTGATGACAGATTAAGTTCTGCAGATGAGGCAGAGACCAGGTCTAGACATTTGATACTTGAAGTGCAGTATACAGACCAACAGCATCTGCATCACCTGGGAGGCTTGCTAAAAATGCAGAATCTCAGGCTCCACCTCAGACCTATTGATTCAGAATCTTCATTTTTAACCAGATCCCAGTTGATTCATGTCCACAGAATTAAGTTGCGAGGTTCTGTTCAGAGAGCACTCAGGTTCATATGAAAGCTGGCCATCCACTGAAAGATAAAACTGGGCTTGTCTTTTGACAGGTTGGAGTTACGGTGTTTGAAAGATATTCTATTTATTCAACAAACATTAATTGACTGCTATAGACAAAGGCTCTGGAAGACAGACAAGAAAGACAGTCCCTGGCCTTAGAGAGCTCACATCTGCTATTACAAAAAAAAAATTTTTTTAAGGCAATGGTGTGGTGAATGCCATGTCTCATATATTCACATGCTACAAGTTCATCTTCCTACTTTCATACTAGAGTCAAGAGCCAGCCAGGGTCCTGCTTGAACAGGCTCAGGCTGAATGCAGAAGACCTTTCTTCAAACTGCTCAGCCAATGAGAAGCCCATATCATCCTTCAAGTAGACATACGGATGACTTAGTCAGGACCCCGGGGCTTCTTTCTTTCAAATTGTGTAGTTGGAAGGAGGAAGTAGGAGAATATCTGACAGGGTACATCATTGGCTCATTAGATGCTGATGAGCTATCATTTCTATTTGCTGCCTTACAGGTCACATCTTTGAACGGTGTAAAGTCAAAGAGACATTAAAGTAGCAATAGCATGTGACCAATTAAATACTTCTTCAAAAACTTACTAGGCAGATAGAGAGCGTATCACTTTGGCTCAACCAGTGCTTGCTTCCATTTATCCCATCCCTTCAAATTCATTACCAATAAGAGAGCAAAAGCCATCAAGCAACCAGGCCATGGTCCTTATCTAAATCTGAGCAGCATTTCAATGATTACCACCTGATTAGAAAGTCCTCTTCACTTTCTCCAATGCCATCTTTTCCATCTCTGTTTGTGAATGACACTATAGTCTATATGTTTTGCTCCCCCAGGGATTCATTTCTTGACAATATATTTAAACTTACAAAACCAGAGACTCAACTTATTTTGAGAACAAAATATTTCTCAGTAGAACTCAAAGTGGTTTTAAGGCATGATCTGATTATCAATTCAGCATCTTCATGAGTTTGGTGATAGTAAGTATTCATTTCTACATTGCCATCAAGGAGACAGAAGCAGAGAACACTTCAGGGGCTTTGTCCAGAGTCACTGTGCTGAGCTGGGAATGGAACCTGGGAACCCACACTCCAAGGGATAGGACCATCTACCACAGGTCCTCCCCATATGTAACAGCATTTGTAAATAGATTACTCAGATGTACAATAAAAAAACAGATATCAAGGCATGAGAAAATGTCTACAAAGCTCCATAAAATTTCTGCAGTGCCCCGATTTCTGCAAAAATGTTATTTTCCCCTCTAGAATCCAACACTAGATTGAATATCTTGCAAAGATGACATGACTCCTTACAGTAACTATTCCCCATTTAAAAAAAATTTATCATTTGGTAAAGTCTTGTTCTTCACCTGTCCAACATCATCAAAGATAAACTAAAATATCTCAAAATCCTTTGGATATGCACTTGGGCTGAATTTCATCTCTTCTTAATATCTCCAGCTCAGGCTGGAAACCAGGAATATTTATAGAGTACATTGAAAACACTAATGATTCCAAGCTTCATCTAATATATGCAAAAATCAGATAATCTTAATGTTTGGGGACCATTAAAGCATCTCAAGCTAAAGGGAAGAGTAATGATAGCTACGAAGTCATGGAAGTTTAAACATTTTAGGTTTTTATATAAGAATATTTGAAATGGCAAATGAGTTATAAATAGACACCCTCATATATATTCCTCTGAGAATGGAGAAAAGCTAGACACAATCAATCCTTACTTAGTCTGAGATGTGGACCATAGACATAGATAACTGATAACCACATAATGATATTCTTTGTTATTAGAAAAAAATGGACTAAATGAGTAGCTTTTAAATAAAGCAATACATTGTGATATTAACAACACTCAGTTTTCCTGATAACATTTTGACATTTTACAATGAAATCATAAAGCTAAATGATAAATAATACCAAAATAGCAATTTATACTTTATAAAGCCCTTTCACTTACCTTATAGCATTTGTGCCTCAGAACAATCCCATGAAGTTTTAAAAAATTTTTCAAATGAGGGAATCAAAGATCAGAACTAGATTTAGTGATTCGCCCAAAGTCTCACAAGTGGTAAGTGAAACAGCCATCACCTAGCTCAAGTCTGCATGACTCCAAATCCTAGGGTAAAGATGACTTAGCTGAGCTCATGGTAAATGTCCTTACCATACCACACACACAAGAAGGGGGACCCAAGGAAATTTTCAGAGTTGATGAATGTGACTATTAACTTGACTGTGGCGATGATGTCGCAGAAATGAGAACCCTAATCCTATGTGCAAACTCATCATCAAATTGTATCCATTAAATGTGTGCAGTTTCTTGTATATCAATTGTATCTCAATAAAGCACCCTTTTCAAAAAGATGAAATAGCTGTCTCTAGATTCCTGAGAATAAATGTCTCCATTAATAATGTGACCACTTATAGACAATGTCTATAATGTTATTTATCTTACCCTAAAACTTTCACTCTTTACTTCTCCTTGAACAACTGTGATCTAGAGAAATCTAAGCTTTTGCAGAGTCGTAGAGAAAGGGAAGAAAAAATAAAGACAGGTATTTATTCTTCAGTGAACGTACTTCATGGCAAAAATTTGCATTTGTTCTGTTCCCCAATGCATGGTACATGCCATGGGAAACAATGGGCATCCAAATGGCAAGGATGATAGATGCCCTGGCCCTCCCTCACTCACAGTCCTGCTGCTAGACGGAGGTCAGCAAGGCCTTCACACCATTCTGCATAGCTTCCTCTTGTCAATCCGTTCCCAATAGTCTTGTCTCATTCTTTCCACTATCATTTAGATCCAGTTTCCCTGATTTTACCCTCGGCAACTAGTAAGAACAATTTGTCTATATATTGCAAATTAAATTTTTTTTACATATTTAGAAATTACTTTAAACAAGCTAATGAGATAAGCACCTTGTGACTCTGAGCCTGTATCTGCAGCCCCGAGTTCTCAAGCCACAAATCTACTGCCTCTGGGCATCCAACATTGTGACTCCATAGTCTTCTCAAATTCATGTGTATAAAACTAGCCTCATCCTCCCATCCCCTTGCCCACCACAGCTTCTCCTCCAGTCTGTCCAAGCCAGAAACCTTGGAGGAAATTCCTTGCCCCAGCTCTCATCCCCACTATCCATAGCCTTCAGTCACCACATTCTTTCCAGTCTTCCTCCTAAATATCTCCTGAATCTTCTCACCTCTACACGCCCACGATAGCTCGGTTGGTAAAGAATCTGCCTGCAATACAGGAGACCCTGGTTCAATTCCTGGGTCGGGAAGATCCGCTGGAGGAGGAATAGGCTACCCACTCCAATATTCTTGGGCTTCCCATGTGGTTCAGCTGGTAAAGAATTTGCCTGCAACATGGGAGACCTGGGTTTGATCCCTGGGTTGGGAAGATCCCCTGGAGAGGGGAAAGGCTACCCACTCCAGTATTCTGGCTTGGAGAATTCCATGGACTATAGTCCATCGGGTTGCAAAGAGTCAGACACGACTGAGCGACTTTGACTTCACTACACACCCACAGCCACTCTTCCAAGCCAAGCTACCAAGTCCTCTTCCCAACACCACTCCACAGCCTTCCAACTGGGCTCCCGGTTGTGTGTTCTTACTTCTCTCCAGTCCCTTCTCCACACAGCAGCCAAAGTGACTTAGTTAAAATCAAAGCACGTTACTCCCCTGCTTAAAATGTCCCAATGCCTTCTCTCTGCTCTCAGGATAAAGTCCAAATAGGCTCACACCCTGCAAGACTCTATGTGCCCTGGCTTCTCTCTAGTTCTGAGAGCACAGATCTCATCCCAGCTCCTGAGTACAAGCCCTACTCCCTCATGTAGCTGTGCCTTTACTCATGCTGTTTGCTGAGGTTCTACCCTGTCACTTCTCTGGAGATCCTCGGAGACAGCTCAAGGGTCACCTCCCTCAGCAGAGTCCTTCCTGACTTGAGGTACCCTTCTCTCCATCATCACAGCAACCCGTGTTCCCCTTTATTATAGCACTGATCACTCTATTTGTTTATTAATATTTATCTCCCCTCACTAGTCTGAGAACTCTCTAAAGTCAGTGGCTATGGTACTGCCAGCTGTGTAATTCCAGGACCTGACAGTGCCTGCTATATAGAAAGGTACTCAGTACATACTGAATGAATTAGTTAATGGGAAAGATTTCAACTAAGTCAAAATAAGTCATGTTACAGACTTGAATCAAGCTATCAATAATATGAATGGGTGAAATATTCCAATCAAAAGACACAGACTGTCAGATGGATTTTATTTTTTAGAAAAAACAAGGTCCAAATATAGTTATCCACAAGAAATACATGTTACCTTTAAAGATAGAAATAATCTGAGTAAAAAGGGAGGAGAAAAGATATATCGTGGAAATAAAAACCATAAGAAGTGTGGGTTGCCTATGCCAATATCAGAGAAAACAGACTTTAATAAATATTACTAGAGATAAAAAGGGAACTTTTATAATGACAAAGGGAATAATGCATTAGGAAAATATATTAATCACAAATAGACATGCAGCTAACAAGAGCCCAAAAACACATAAAACAGAAATTCCCAGGCTTAAAGGGACAAATACAAAACTCAATAATAATTGTTGGAGACATCAGTATCCCAATTTCAATAACAGATAGAACAACCAGAAAAGGATCAACAAGAAATAGAAGACTTAAACACTACAATAAATCATCAAAACTTAGCAGGTATCTACAGAACACTTCACCATCAGCAGCAGAATATAATCCTCTCCAATGCACATAGAACATTCTCCAGGATAGACCATATGTTAGGATATGGAATATATTTAAAAGGAATGAATCATACAACATATGTTCTCTGACTACAATGGAATAAAATTATAAACAATGTAAAGAAGAAAATTTGGAAATTCAAAAATATGTGGAAATTAAACAATGAACTCTTAAATAACCAATGGTTCAAAAAAGAAAGCACAAGGGAAGTTAGCAAATCTTTGAGATAATTTAAATGAAATAAAACATACCAAAACTTATGGGATGCAGCTAAAGTAGTGCTTAGAGGAAATTACAGAGCTGCAAATGCTTATATTTTAAAAAAAGAGAAAGATCTCAATTCAATAACCTGTCTACTGCAAAACACTTAAAAATAAAGAACACATTAAACCTCAAGCAAGGAGAAGAAAAGAAATATTACAGACTACAGTGGGAATTGAGAGTTAAGAAAAAACAAAAATCAGTGAAACCAAAAATTGATTCTCTATAAAGATTAAACAAAAATGACAAACATTAACCTAAACTGACAAACAAAATAGAAGACTCAATTACTAGCATCAAAAAAAGAATGAAGGGATAATTGGGAAGGAGAACAAGATGGTGGAGGAGTAGGTGGACGTGGAGTATATTTCCCTCCACGGATACATCAGGAATACACCTTCAGACACAAAAATGCATGTGGAACACCAGCTGAGAACAGAAAGAAGGACCTGACCAGTGGAAAAGAATATATAAAGAACTACGCAAAACAAGATCAAACCCTGAGCCTTCGGAATGTGAGCACTGACTCCCAAGACCCTAGACTACCAGAGAACTAACCCTAGGGAGTATCAAACAGTGAGAGCTCACACAAAGGAAGCCACGTGAATACAAGACCTGGCATCACCCAAGCACCAGTAGCACCCTGTACAGGACGCCTCATCCAAACAACAAATAAAACAAAAATACAAACCCAATCAACAGCAGACACGAGTACTACCTCACTCAGCCTTGCCCATCAGAGGAAAACCAAACAAGACTTCAGCAGAAATCTCACCCAATACGAAGCTCACACAAACCACTGGACCAACCTTAGGAGGGCAGAACCCAAAAGGAAGAGAGAATTCAACCTTCTTCAGTGAAAGAATTCAACTTTCCTTAGGGCCTGGGAAAAGCACACCTCAAACACAGTAACTTTAAAAAAAATGAAAAGGCAGAAAAATACTGCACAAATTAAGGAAGAAACTAAGAACACAGAAGTCCAAATAAATGAAGAGGAAAGAGGAAAATTACCTGAAAAATAATTCAGAATAATGATAGTAAAGATGATCAAAACCCTTGAAAACAAAATGGAAAAAATGCAAGAATCAATTAACAAAGACCTAGAAGAATTAAATAATAAGCACACAGAGGCAAACAACACAATTACTGAAATTACTCTAGGAGGAATCAATAGCAGAATATCTGAAGCAGAAGAACGAATCAGTGAGCTGGAAGATCAAATGGTGGAAATAACTTTGGAAGAGCAGAATAAAGTAAAAAGAATGAAAAGAGCTGAGGACAGTCTCAGGGACCTCTGGGACCATATCAAACACACCAACATTCAAATTATAGAGGTCCCAGGAAAAGAAGAGAAAAAGAAAGGGTATGAGAAAATTTTTGAAGAGATTATAGGTGAAAATTTCCCCAACATGGAAAAAGAAATGGCCAATCAAGTCCAAGAGGCACAAAGATTTCCATACTGGATAAACCCAAGGAGAAGAGTGCCAAAACACATACTAATCAAACTAACAAAGACTAAACACAACGAAAGAATATTAAAAGCAGCAAGGGAAAAGCAACAAGTAACTTACAAGAGAAACCCCATATGCTTAACAGCTGATCTTTCAGCAGAAACTCTACAGGCCAGAAGGGAATGGCAGGATATATTTAAAGTGCTGAAAGGGAAAAATCTACAATCAAGATTACTGTACCCAGCAAGGATCTCATTCAAAATTGATGGAGAAATAAGCTTTTCAGACCAGCAAAAATTAAAGAGAATTCAGCACCATCAAACCGGTTTTACAACAAATGTTAAAGAGACTTATATAGTCAAGAAATACAAGAGAAGAAAAAGATCTACAAAATCAATCCCAAACAATTAGAAAATGGCAATAGGAACATATATATCAATAATTACTTTAAATGTAAATGGTTAAATGCTCCAACCAAAAGACACAGACTGGCTGAATGCATACAAAAAAAAATGCTGTCTACAAGAAACCCACTTCAGACTTCAAGACACAGCTAGACTTAAAGTGAGAGGTTGGAAAAATCTATTCCATGCAAATGGGAAGCAAAAGAAAGCTCAGTTAGCAATCCTCATATCAGACAAAATAGACCTTAAAGAAGATTCCAAGAGATAAGGAAGGACACTACATAATGATCAAAGGATCAATCCAAGAGGAAGACATAACAATTGTAAATATCTATGCACCCAACAGAGAAGCACCTTAATACATGAAACACAAACAGACACAAAAGGAGAAATTGACAGTAACACAATAATAATAGGACACCCCACTCACGCCAGTGGACAGATCATGAAAAGAGAACATTAATAAGGAAACACAAGTCTTAAATGATACATTAGATGAGGTGGATCTCATTGATATCTTCAGGACATCCCATCCAAATTCAGAAGAATACACCTTCTTTTCAAGTGCACATGGAACATTCTCCAGGATAGACCACATCTTGGGTCACAAATCAAACCTCAGTAAACTTAAGAAAATTGAAATTGTAACAAGCATCTTCTCCGATGACAACGCTATGAAACTAGATATCAATTACAAGAAAAAAACTGGAATAAACACAAACACATGGAGATTAAACAGCACATTTCTAAATAACCAACAGGTTACTGAAGAAATCAAAAGGGAAACCAAAAAATTTCTAGAAACAAATGACAATGAAAACACAACAACTCAAAACCTATGGGATGCATCAAAAGCAGTTCTAAGAGGGAAGTTTATAGCAATACAATCCTACCTCAAGAAACAAGAAAAACAACCTAACTTTACACCTAAAACAGCTGGAAAAAGAAGAAGAAAAAAACTTCAAAATTATTAGAAGGAAAGAAATCACAAAGATCTGAAATGAATAAATGAAAAAATGAATAAATGAAAAAGAAATGAAAGAAACAATAGTAAAGATTAATAAAACTAAAAATTGGTTCTTTGAGAACACAAACAAAATTGACAAACCCTTAGCCAGACTCACCAAGTAAAAAAAGAGAGAAGAATCAAATCAACAAAATTAGAAATCAAAAAGGAGAGGTTACAACAGACAATGCAGAAATACAAAGGATTATAAGAGACTACTATGAACTATATGGCAATAAAATAGATAATCTGGAAGAAATGGACAGATTCTTAGAAAAGTTCAATTTTCCAAGACTGAATCAGGAAGAAATAGAAATTATGAACAACCCAATTACAAGCACTGAAGTTGAAGTTTGTGATAAAAAATCTCCCAAAACACAAAAGCCCAGGACCAGATGGCTTCACAGGAGAATTCTATCAAACATTTAAAGAGCCAGCCCAGGTTGGATGCATGAGACAAGTGCTCGGGCCTGGTGCACTGGGAAGACTCAGAGGAATTGGGTGGAGAGGGAGGTGGGAGGGGGGATCGGTATGGGGAATACATGTAACTCCATGGCTAATTCATGTTAATGTATGAGAAAACCCACTGAAATGTTATGAAGTAATTAGCCTCCAACTAATAAAAATAAATGAAAAAAAAAAAGAGCTAATGCATATCCTTCTAAAACTCTTTCAAAAAATTGCAGAGGAAGGAACACTTCCAAACTCATTCTATGAGGCCACCATCACCCTGAAACCGAAAGCAAAGACAACACAAAAAAAGAAAACTACAGGCCAATATCACTGATGAACATAGATGCAAAAATCCTCAACAAAATTTTGGCAAACAGAATTCAGCAACACATCAAAAAGCTCATACACCATGATCAAGTTGGGTTTAATCCAGGGATACAAGGATTCTTCAATATATGGAAATCAATCAATGTGATACACCATATTAACAAATTGAAAGATAAAAACCATATGATAATCTCAATAGATGCAGAAAAAGACCTTTGCCAAATTCCAGCCCCATTTATGATTAAAACTCCTCAAAAAATGGGCATAGAAGGAACCTACCTCAACATAGTAAAGGCCATATATGATAAGCCTACAGCAAACATTATTCTCAATGGTGAAAAACTGAAAGCATTCCCACTAAGATCAGGAACAAGACAAGGGTGTCCACTTTCACCACTATTATTCGAAATAGTTCTGGAAGTCCTAGTTATAGCAATCAGAGAAGAAACAGAAATAAAAGGAACCCAGATCAGAAAAGAAGAAGTGAAGTTCTCACTGTTTGCAGATGACATGATACTATACATAGAACACCCTAAAGATACTATCAGAAAATTACTGGAGCTAATCAGTGAATTTAGCAAAGTTGCAGGATACAAAATCAATACACAGAAATCACTTGCATTTCTATACACTAACAATGAAAAATCAGAAAGAGCAATTAAGGAATCAATCCCATTCACTACTGCAATGAAAAGAATTAAATATATAGGAATAAACTTACCTAAGGAGATGAAAGAACTGTACACAGAAAATTATAAGACACTAATAAAAGAAACCAAAATTGACATAAATAGATGGAGAGATATTCCATGTTCCTGGGTTGGAAGAATCAATATTGTGAAAATGACTATACTACCAAATGTATCTACAGACTCAGTGCAACACCTATCAAATTACCAATGGCATTTTTCACAGAACTAGAACAAAAATTTTCACAATTCATATGGAAACACAGAAGATCCCGGATAGCCAAAGCAGTCTTGAGAAAGAACAACGGAGCTGGAGGAATCAACCTTCCTGACTTCAGATAATACTGCAAAGCTACAGTCATCAAGACTGAATGGTACTGGCACAAAATACAGAAATATAGACCAAAGGAACAAGATAGAAAGCCCAGAAATAAACCCATGCACCTATAGGTACCTTATTTTTGACAAAGGAGGCAAGAATGTACAATGGGGCAAAGACAGCCTCTTCAATAAATGGTGCTGGGTAAATTGGACAGCTACAAGTAAAAGAATGAAATTAGAACACTTCCTAACACCATACACAAAGATAAACTCAAAATGAATTAAAGACCTAAATGTAAGACCAGAAACTATAAGACTCTTAGATGAAAACATAGGCAGAACACTTGTTGACATATATCAAAGCAAGATCCTCTATGACCCACATCCTAGAGTGAGAAATAAAAACCAAAGTAAACAAATGGGACCTGATTAAACTTAAAAGCTTTTGCATAGCAAAGGAAACTATAAGCAAGGTGAAAAGATAATACTCAGAATGGGAGAAAATAATAGCAAATGAAACAACTGACAAAGGATTAATTTCCAAAATATACAAGCAGCTGATACAACTCAATACCAGAAAAACAAACAACTCAATCAAAAAGTGGGAAAAAGACCTAAACTGACATTTCTCCAAAGAAGACTTACAGATGGCTAACAAACACCTGAAAAGATGCTCAACATTGCTCATTATTAGAGAAATGCAAATCAAAACTACAGTGAGGTATCACCTCACACCTCATCAAAAAGTCTACAAACAATAAATGCTGGGAAGGGTGTGGAGAAAAGGGAACACTCTTGCACTGCTGGTGGGAATGTAAACTGATACAGCCACTATGGAAGACGGTATGGCGATTCCTTAAAAAACTAGGAATAAAAGCACCATATGACCCAGCAATCCCACTCCTAGGCATATACCCTGAGGAAACCAAAATTGAAAGAGACACATGTATACCATTGTTCATGCAGCACTATTTACAATAAGTAGAACATGGAAGCAACCTAGATGTCCATCGACAGATGAATGGATAAAGAAGTTGTCATATATATTCATGATGGAATATTACTTAGCCATAAAAAGGAACACACTTGAATCAGTTCTAATGAGGTGGATGAACCTAGAACCTATTATACAGAGTGAAGTGAGTCAGAAAGAGAAAGATAAATACCGTATTCTAACACATATATATGGAATCTAGAAGAATGGTACTGAAGAACTTATTCACAGGGCAGCAATGGAGAAACAAACATAGAGAACAGACTTATGGACATGAAAAGACGGGAGGAGAGGGTGAGATGTATGGAAAGAGTAACATGGAAACTTACATTACCATATGTAAAATAGATAGCCAATGGGAATTCGCTGTATGGCTCATGAAACTCAAACAGGGGCTGTGTATCAACCTAGATGGGTGGAGTGGGGAGGGAGATGGGAGGGAGTTTTAAAAGGGAGGGGAAATATATATACCTATGGCTGATTCATGTAGAGGAGGTTTGACAGAAAACAGCAAAATTCTGTAAAGTAATTATCCTGCAATAAAAAATAAATTAATTTTTTAAAAAAGAATGAAGGGACAGTAATACCATCCTTTAAAAATAAACTAGATTATAATGGAATACCCTGAACAACAGTATATCAACAAACTGAATAATTTAGACAAAACTGACAAATTCCTAGAAAGACACAAACTGTTAAAATTAACTCAAAAAGAAAAAGAATATCTAAATCCAACTATTAAAAAAGTAAAGTCATTGAATAAATAGTTTAACAACTTAGCACAAAGAAAATCCCAGGCCAAAAGGGTTTCTCTAGTGAATTCTACCAAAATATTAATATCAAGTTTCACAAACTCAAAGAACAGAAGAGACAAGAACATTTAACATCCTATGAGGTATTGCTGCTGTTGTTGTTGAGTCACTAAGTCATATATGACTCTCTGTGACCCCATGGACTACAGCACACCAGGCTTCCTTGTCCTCCACTATCTCCCGGAGTTTGCTCAAACTCATGTCCATTGAGACAGTGACGCCATCTAACCATCTTATCTAAGAGCCAACTCATTGGAAAAACCTCTGATGCTGGGTAAGATTGAAGGCAAAAGGAGAAGGGGGAGGCAGAGAATGAGATGGTTAGAGGTAAGTATTACCCTGACACTACAACCAAACAAAGACATCATAAGAAAAGAAAACTATAGACCAATATCCTTAAGAAATAGAGACGCAAAAATTCTCAAGGAAACACTAGAAAATCCAATCCAGAAATATATAAAAAGGACTGTACACCATGACAAAATGGGATTTATCCCCAGAATGCAAAGTTGGCTTAACAACCAAGAGTTAGTTAATATGAAACACCATATCAAAAAGATAAAAGGGGAAAATACATGATTATCACAATAGAGAAAAATCATTTGACAAAATCTATCACCCATTCATTGATACAAAGATAATAATAAACACTTAATCAAGCTGGGAATGAGAGTGAACATCTTCAATCTGATAAAAGCATCTAGGAAAAATCCCAGACGTAACATCATGTTTAATGATGAAAGGCTGAATGTTTTCCCCCACAAGGTTGGAAACAAGGAAGTCCATTCTAGCTGCTTCAGTTGCATAGTACTGGAGATTCTTGCCAGGGAATTTAGGCATAAATAAATAAAATGCATCCACATTGGATAAGAAGAAGTAAAAGTGCTTATTTACAGATGACATAATCTTGTATATAGAAAATCTTAAGGAATCCACTAAAACACTATAAGAATTTTTTTAAAAGGAGTTCACTAAGACTGCAGTATAGAAGACCAATATTTAAAAATTCAACAGTCTTTCTATACAGTAGCAGTGAACAATCCAAAAACAAAATAAAAAAAAATTATATTTACAATGTCATCAAAAATACTAAAATATTATATGAGTAAATTTTTTAAAGTAGTATAAAAGTTATAATCCCAAAACTGACAAAACATTATTGAAAGAAATTAAGGAACATCCAAATGAATGGAAAGACAGCCCAAGTTCATGGATTTAAAAACTTAATATTATTCAAATGGTAATATTCCCCCAAACTGATCTACGGATTCAACATATTGATAAGGTAATTTTGAAATTCACACTGAAAGTCTAGGTACCCAGAATAGCCAAAACATTCTAGAGAAAGAAGAAAAAACTGAAGATTCACACTTCCTGATTTCAAAACTAACTACAAAGCAACAGCAGTCAAAGACCATGTGGTGTTTCATAAAGAGAGCTATCTAGATTAACAAAATAGAATTAAGGATCCAGAAACACATATAAATAAAGGAGAAAGTCTTTTAACAAATGATTCTAGGACAACCAACAGCCACGTGAAAAAGAATAAAGTTGGACCCCCTTTTTACAATATACACAAAAAATAACTCAAGATAAATCATAATCTTAATGTAAGATATAAAAGTATAAAACTCTCAGAGCAAGATAGAGGACTAAATCTTTGTGATCTTAGGTTACACAAAACATTTATGAGAGACAAAAGAAAAAAAATTAGTTAATCTGGATTTCATGAAGATGTAAAACTTCAATGCTTCAGTGATCATCATGAAGAAAGTGAAGAGGCAAACCACTGAATGGGAGAAAACTATTTGCAAAGCATAGGTACAATAAAGGACTCGTATCTAGAATGTATACAGAACACTTAATACTAAAAAGAAAATAATAATTAAAATGGCAAAGGATCTGAATTGACATTCAATTGGGCAACCCTGTGCTGCACTCAGTCATGTTCAACTCTTTGTGACCCCGTGAAAGGTAGCCCATGAGGTTCTTCTGTCCATGGGATTTCCCAGGCAAGGATACTGGAGTGGGTTATCATCTTCCTCTTCCAGGGGATCTTTCTGACTCAGGGATTGAGTCTGTGTCTCCGGTGCTCCTGCATTGCAGGCAGATTCTTTACCCACTGAGCCACTGAGGAAGCCCAAAATGTATCAGACTTAATAAAAGTTAAAACTGTAAAACTTTTAGATAATACATAGAAGAAAAATTCCAAGATCTAGGGCTACTCAGTGTCATATCTTTTTACCCTTTCATACTGATGCTGGGAAAGATTGAGGGCAAGAGGAAAGGCAGGGACAGTAGGTGAGATGATTGGAAGGCATCACTGAGTCAATGGACATGAGTTTGAGCAAACTCAGGGAGATAGTGAAGGAGAGGGAAGCCAGCTGTGCTGCCGTTCATGGGGTCACAAAGAGTCAGACACAACTTAGCAGCTGAACAACAAGGTCTACTCAATTCCTTTTTTAAATTAAAGTGTAGTTGACTTATACTATTGCGCTAACTTCCAGTGTACAGCAAAGTGATTCAGTTAAATATATATATACACACACACACATAAATGCTTTTCATATTTTTTCCATTATGGTTTATTACAAGATATTGAATATAGTTCCCTGTGCTATACAGCGGAGAAGGCAATGGCACCCCACTCCACGACTCTTGCCTGGCAAATCCCGGGGACCGAGGAGCCTGGTGGGCTGCAGTCCATGCGGTCACAAGAGTCGGACACAACTGAGCAACTTCACTTTCACTTTTCACTTTCATGCATTGGAGAAGGAAATGGCAACCCACTCCAGTGTTCTTGCCTGGAGAATCCCAGGGACGGCGGAGCCTGGTGGGCTGCCGTCTATGGGGTCACATGGAGTCAGACACGACTGAAGGGACTTAGCAGCAGCGGCAGTGCTATAAAGTAGGACCTCATTGTTTATCTATTTTATTAATATATATAGTAGCTTGTATTAGCTAATCCCAAACTCCTAATTTATCCCTCCCTTACCCCTTTTTCCCTGTAGTAACCATGTTTGTTTTCCATGCCTGTGAGTCTGTTTCTCTTTTGTAAATAAAATCACTTGTATCATATTTTTGATCCACATATAAGTTATATCATATGATATTTGTCTTTCTCTTTCTGGCTTATTTCACTTAGTATGATAATCTCTAGGTCTATCCATGTTGCTGCAAATGGCATTATTTCATTCTTTTGATGGCTGAGTTATATTCCATTGTATATATGTACCACATCTTTATGTATTCCTCTGTGGATGAACATTTAGGCTACTTTCATGTCTTGGCAAGTGTAAATAATGCTGCTATGAATATAAGGTTGCATATATCTTTTCAAATTAAGGGTTTTCTCCAGATTTATGCTCAGGGATTGCTGGATCATATGGCAACTCTATTTCCAGTTTTTGAAGGAACCTCCACAATGTTCTCCATTAGGAGAGAACATTACCATAAAGAAAGCTGAGTGCTGAAGAATTGATGCTTTTGAACTGTACTGTTAGAGAAGATGCTTGAGAGTCCCTTGGCCTGCAAGGAGATCAAACCAGTCAATCCTAAGGGAAACCAGTTCTGAATATTCATTGGAAGGACTGATGCTGAAGCTGAAGCTCCAATACTTTGGTCACCTGATGCAAAGAACTGACTCATTGGAAAAGACCATGATGCTGGGAAAGACCAACAACAGGAGGAGAAAGGGATGACAGAGGATGAGATGGTTGGATGGCATCACTGGCTTGATGGATATGAGTTTGAGCAAGCTCCAGGAGTTAATGATGGACAGGGAAGCCTGCTGTGCTTTAGTTCATAAGGTCACAAAGAGTCGGACATGACTGAGCGACTGAACTGAACTGAACTGATAATGTTCTTCAGAGTGACTGCACCAGTGTACACTCCCACCAACAGTGTAGAAGGGTTCCCTTTTCTCCACACTCTCTCCAGCATTTACTATTTGTAGGCTTTTTGATAACAGCTATTCTGACTGGTGCAAGGTGATACCTCATCGTAGTTTTGATTTGCATTTATCTAGTAATTAGCATTGTGGAGCATCTTTTCATATTAGACAATTAATTCTTCATGCTGAGTCATGATCCATGAAAGGAAAAACTGATAGATTGGACCTCATCAAAATTAGAAATTTTGCTCTGTCAAATACCATGGGAAAAAGTTGAAAAGACAGGCAATGAGCCAAGAGGAAATACTGCAAGCAACATATCTAACAGAGAGTAATATTAAAGAATATGTAACTCCCAAAGCTCAACAGTTGAAAAATAAAACAAAGAATCCCATCAGAAAACAGGCAAATGACATTCTACCACAGAGGACCTACAGATGGCTAATAAGCATGTGAAAAGGTGTTGAACATTTTAGCCATCAGGCAAAGGGATATTAAAATCACAATGAGATATGACTACACATCTATCAGAATGGCTAAAATGTAAAAATAACAACAACACTAAATGCTGGAAAGGATGAGGAGAAACTGGATCACTCATACATTGCTGGTGGGAATGTGAAATGACATACAGTCATTCTGGAAAACTGTTCAACAGTTTCTTACAAAACTAAACATGCACTTACCAAGCGTCCCAGTAATTGCATTCCTGAGCATTTATCCTAGAGATATGAACACTGAGCATCCCACAAAAGCCTGTACGTGAATGTTCATAGCAGCTTTATTCATAATAGCCCAAAACTAGAATCAGCCCAGATCAACAGCTGTCCCTCAACAGCTGAGTGGTGAAACAAACGGTGGTACATACTTACCATGGATTACCCTGTAGCAATAAAAAAAGAAAATGAACTATTGCTACAAGCAACAGCTTGGATGAATCTGGAGTGAATTATGTGAATCATAAGAGGTACCCCAAACTAGCTCTCACTCCTGTTCCAGCAGAAGCATGGTGTCCCAGAATTACAAACTGAAAGCCACCAGCGGCCCAGACGCCGAAGATGCTCACCATTAAAGCTGCCAGTTTGCACAAGGCCATTGCCTTCCTCTAGGGCCCTGAAGCAGATGTGGATACACTGTCCCCAAAGCTCTTTCTAGGACAGCAAGTTCAGAGTCACTAAGAGGCAATCTGTCATCTAATTACGGCAAGAGTTTACCTTCTTTTCCCAGCGGTATTTCTATTTCTCAGACCCAACTTTAGCTTCTGACATTTCAATCAAAACTCCTACTATTTCTTCACTATTTCTACCTGCTCAAAGTTCTAGGAGAACAGCTGTTTTCTTCTTTCAAGTTTCTCACACTAAGCCAAGAAATTCAGAGACCACCAAAGTATGTCATCGAAAACCAAACAATATAGCTGTGCAGACTTCAGGCTTTCTGGAACTTGGATATCTCCATCTTAGCAGACTCCTTGCATGCAAGAGCTCCTCTCTGTTAATCAGAAAATGCTGCATCCTGGAGTCAGACCTCAGCAAATCAGAAGAGCAGGATGTTTGTGGTACCTGGCTTCTTTTGCTGTGTGAATGGAAATCTGACCTCTGTGACATTCTCTAGAGATGTTCCCAGCCAAAGCTCACAACTGAGACCCCACACCCAGTTCTGATACTGGAACCAGAACCTTCCTACAATGAATAATGGTTGCATCACTATGGTTTAAAAGAAAAACAAATATGACATTCAATGAAGAGCATCACGATCTTGTTCATTCCAATCCAACCATATTTTTTCAAAGGAGAGAGATTGTCAGTGTACCTGCTCACTTCCAGGCACACAAATCCTGTATGCAGCCTTTAACAGAGCATTCAGGTGAACTCTGGAATATGATGAGCTGCTTCCCTCCAACAGAGTCAGGCAAGGTGCCTGCAATACAGGACTCCCTCCCTGAGAGATAAGCTGAGCTAATTTGGCTGCATTCAATGGTCAAGTCACATACCTTCAGGTCCCCCCAAGTCAAAACTATACCCGCTTCCTGAACAGGAAAAACAGTTGGAAACCAAAAAGTGTGACTTAGTCTCATTCTGATGGATCTTGTGACATCTAGGTCTCTAAACCTCTCAATAATAATTTTTCAAGGCCATCTGGAATAAATAGAAGTCTCACTCAAAGCTGCAAGTATGCAAATTATTGGATTTTAAGTGGATTTTGTCCTTAAATGCATAAACCAAAAAAGCAGGCAAGCAATTGGATTAGAAGAGCAAGGTGTTTTTTTTTTTTAAAAAAAAAAAAAAAACCTCTCTAATTGGCATTAAGTCACCAAACATTGTCAAACACATATCACTTGCTTAATAATTTTGTGTGTGCATGTGTATATCTTTATAACTTCATAAACATATAAATGAGAGGGAGATGCAGATTTAATGTACATCCATATGGCAATAAATACAAAAGCTGCCAGATTGTAAAATGCTATACTAATGCTAAAATGATACCATTTTTTCTTTTACTTTGCTTCCAAGTCACAAAGAACAAATTTAGAGTAAAGATGCAAAGCATGGATCCTCAACTAAAAGGGGACATGTGCACAGACCTTTTTGTCCAGTAATGCAAAGTATCTTTTAATACCCGTCTTCAGCTCTGTATTCTATTTGTCTAATTATCTTTCATTAATCTTACAGTGAGTTTATGCATAAAATGATTTCTACATGTCCATTAAAATTTTTATTAAAGAAGTTGTTCAGTCGCTAAGTCGTGTCCAACTCTGCGACCCCATGGACCGCAGCACGCCAGGCTCTTCTGTCCTCCACTATCTCCTGGAGTTTGCTCAGATTCATGTCCATTGAAGAAATTTTTCATAAATAGCCTACTATGCATCATTCACCCCAATAAGCTTCATTTCAGCACAGCTTTCATTAGTTTTGAGCTTCCCTGGAGGCTCAGATGGTAAAGCATCCGCCTGCAATGCGGGAGACACAGCAGACGGGAGTTCGACCCCTAGGCAGGAAAGATCCCCTATAGAAGTGCCCACTCCAGTTATTCTCGCCTGGAGAATTTCATGGACAGAGGAGCCTGGCTGGCTACAATCCACAGGGGCACAGAGTCGGACACGACTGAGCAACTAACACTTCCACTTTTTTCACTTTTTAATGAGTTTTAGTTGGCGTATTACACTCACTGTACCACTTTCAGCAAAACCAATCACAGAAATAATAAATACGTTTGCCTCTAGTGTACATGGCAAATAGGCTCTAACGGTTTTTCAACCGTCAAGATGTTGTGCCAGTTAATCTTCTACATAGCAAAGTCTCAGCCGTGAGGCTTCTGCTGAGTCGGCCATCATCCCAAGGTCAAACTCTCCTCCGGTTGTACTGGGCATCTTTTTACCATCCTTCCAAGCCTCCAACCTAATTTCTTTGCTGCCTGCACTGTCTGCCAGCCTGGCAGCCCAGGCTCATTTGCATATTCTCTCAAATGGCTCTTTTCTAAAGCTGCCTCCTCCAAAGGAGAGAGAATGGTCACTCCTATGGAAAGTGCTAACCTCACTTGGTTATTTCAGTAATAAAATACACTGTTATTATCTACATGATGAGCCCCTGGGATAAGCACTGGTTTCAAGATTCATTTTCTCTGGGATCCCTCACTTGAAGCTGAGAAAAAAGCTTTATTTCACTGGCTCCTCATGATCCAAGACTGTATGAGCTACCCTGGCTGAACTCATTCACACTACCCTCCAAGAGCTGTGTCTACTCAGACCAAAATGAGCAAAAAAAAAAAAACAATGGTCATTCACAGAAACAGGCCATGGACAGAACAGTGCAACTGACATGGCTAATGAGGCTACTGCCAGCATTCAAGAAGTAAAATGCCTTGGCCTCTTACAAATCTCGTGAAGTGGATGCACCATAATTTAAATCCACATGGAGTGTAATTTAAAATACGTTAAGGTCTTCATTTTCCTTATCTGGAAAAAAAAAATTTTCCTCTAACTTAAATCCTTTCTCCCCCGCAAAAAAAAACATAATTATTTTGTTTAAAGAATTGTTGAAAGCATTTACAATATCGTGGATATCTAAATCCTTATTAAGAGGGAAAAAGAAGAGCTGCAAAATTTACCTTTAGAGAGTGATTTTTATTAAACATTGTTAAAGGTGCCTTAACATGTTGGAACCTGTTATTTGCAGATAGTCACCTCAGGTCTCCATTCCACTTAGTTTGTATAGACACAGCCAGAAACGAGGGTAGAGGCTTTTACTATGGAGACAAGTGTGTGCTCATGTCCAACTGTTTGGGATCCGATGGACTGTAGCCCACCAGGCTCCTCTGTCATGAGATTTTTCCAGCAAGAATACTGGAGTGGGTTGCCATGTCCTCTTCCAGGGGATCTTCCTGACCCAGGGATCGAACCCGTGTCTCCTCCATCTCCTGCACTGCAAGCAGATTCTTTACTGCTGAGCCACCAGGGAAGCCCTATGGAAAACAGTAGGGAGGCTCTTTAAAAAACTAAAAGAGTTATCAAACAATTCTGCAATTCCACTCCTGGGCATATATCCAGAGAAAACTCTAATTTGTAAAGACACATGCACCCCTATGTTCATAGCAGCACTATTCACAATAGCCAAGACAAGGCAACCTAAATGTCTATCAACAGATGAATGGATAAAGATGTGCTATTTATATAGTGTAATACTACTCAGCCATAAGAAATAATGAAATAATGCCATTTGCAGCAACATGGATGGACCTAGAGGTTATCATACTACGTGAAATAACTCAAAGACAAAAATCATATGATAGCACTTATATGTGGAACCTTAAAAAATAATACAAATGAACTTATTTACAAGAAAGAAACAGACTTGTAGACATAGAAAACAAATTTATGGTTGCCAAAGGGGAAATGGGTGAGGGGTGAATTAGGAGTTTAGATATGAACAGACACACACTACTATATATAAAATAGATAAACAAGGACCTACTATATAGCACAGGGAACTATATTCAATGTCTTACAATAAACTATAATGGAAAAGAATCTGAAAAAGAATATATACATGTTATAAATTATACATGTATATGTGTTATATTTACACATGTATATATGTTATATATCACATGTATATATGTTATATATTACACATGTATATATGTTATACATGTCATGTATGGATGTGAGAGTTGGACGGTGAAGAAAGCTGAGTGCCGAAGAATTGATGCTTTTGAACTGTGGTGTTGAAGAAGACTCTTGAGAGTCCCTTAGACTGCAAGAAGATCCACCCAGTCAATCCTAAAGGAGATCAGTCCTGGGTGTTCATTGGAAGGACTGATGCTGAAGCTGAAACTCCAATACTTTGGCCACCTCATGTGAAGAGTTGATTCCTTGGAAAAGACCCTGATGTTGGAAAGGATTGGGGGCAGGAGGAGAAGGGGACGACAGAGGATGAGATGGCTGGATGGGATCACCGACTCGATGGACATGGGTTTGGGTAGACTCCGGGAGTTGGTGATGGACAGGGAGGCCTGGCGTGCTGCGATTCATGGGGTCACAAAGAGTCGGACACGACTGAGAGACTGAACTGAACCTAACATATGTATATATAACTGAATCACTTTGCTGTACACCAGAAACTAACATATTGTAAATCAACTATACATCAATAAAAATAATAAATAAAAAAGGATGGCGAGGGCTTTTTGAGGCTGTGTGAGAATTTAATGAACATTAAAACATATCAGACAGGCTATGTGTCTCAGCTGGTTTTAAATGCCAACTCCAATCCTGACTAGGATGTAAATTTAGGTGAGTTATACATTTCATCCAATTATCTGTTTTCTTGTCTTCAAATGGGTTTTTTACACACCTATGTCAGAGGGGTGTTTTGAGGATTAAATGAGAAAAATATACGTTATGCCTTTGGCATAGGGCTTGGCTCAGTAGGTATCCCAAAACACTAATATGTCTTCACAGAAAGTCAGGCCTAGCTACCTGGGTCAAACCATCAGTTTACAGCACTTCTCTTTGCCTGAGTCTTGAAGTTTTCCACTTTTTATTTGGTTGTATTCCAATAAAACTTTACTTACAAAAACAGGTGGAGACAAGATTTGACCCAAAGTTTGCAAACCCTAGTACAGATAATATGTCTAATGCAGATGCTACAAATACTGTGCATGTGTGTGCATATATATAGCTTAGATATGATTTTTCTAAAGTTTGATTTGGCATGTATTTATGAGCATGTTGGCTATCTGCATGTTTGTGTGAAAGGGCCTTGTGAATGTTCACCCAAAAGAACTTTGGAGAAATGTGTCTGAGTATTTTATACATAAAGGAGATTTTTTTCATAAAGGACAAGTTCTTCCATTACTGTCACATAATCTGTCAAATGCAAATATTTGTATAGCCCTCTGCAGAGGACTCCACATGGGTTCCTCACATGGGTAAAGATAACAAAACATGAGTAATAAGTGAAAGTGAAAGTCGCTCAGTCATGTCTGACTCTTTGCAAGTCCATGGACTATACATATACAGTCCGTGGAATTCTCCAGGCCAGAATACTGGAGTGGGTAGCCTATCCTTTCTCCAGTGGATCTTCCCGACTCAAGAATTGAACCGGTTTCCTACACTGCAGGCGGATTCTTTACCAGTTGAGCTACCAGGGAAGCCCATGAGTAATAATCATAGCTATAATTCTTTAGCACATATCATATGCTAGGTGCTGAATCTTTGATATACATTATATAGACGCTAACATGGAGTTCTTTACTCTTGCATGTGAACTAAGAAGCTTGATGTGGTCAGTGAAAGACTGACAATAAGTGAAAGGTGCTCAATCATGTCCAATTCTTTGTGACCCCATGGGCTATACAGTCCATGGAATTCTCCAGGCCAGAATACTGGAGTGGGTAGCCTTTCTCTTTTCCAGGGGATCCTCCCAACTCAGGGATCGAGCCCAGGTCTCCTACATTGCAGGCGGATTCTTTATCAGCTGTAGGGAAGCCTACTTAATCAGAAGTAGGGAAGCCTACTTCCAAATACATCACACTATTAATACTCCTTCCCATGCATTCGGGTATGGCCTGATCTCTTGTTCCTTCCTAAGTACTGCATAGTCAGATAGAATGGGCTGTAAGTTATTTACCTACTGGAGCTTTTCTAGGCCAACTTTATGGCTTAGTATGTGGTCTGTTTTCAAAAATGTTCTGTATGTGTTTGAGAAGAAAGTGTATTTTTCTAATTGGATGCTGGTCTCCTACAATGAGTTTGTTGAGCATGTTGCTCAAATCCTCTGTAGCCTTACTCATTTTTGTTCATTTCATTTTGCAATTTCTGAAAGAGGTTAGTAGATTTTACAATTTCTCCTAATAGCTCTATCCATTTTCAGTTTACATATTTCAAAACTATGGTATTAAGTGCTACAGGTCTAGAATTATTATCTGAACAACTGAATACTTTATCATTATCCAGTGATCCTGTTTATCCCCCCCAAAAGGTTTTGCCTTGGTTAATTTAGCTACATCAGCTTCCCTCTGGTTAGTATTTGCATAGAATATCTGTTCCAATCCTATCAGTGTCCTAATGTTTTAGCTTTGTCTCTCATACACAGAATATAGCTAGATTTTATACTTTCATCAGTTGAAATAATATATGCCTTTTAACTGGTGAGTTTAGTCAACTTCTATTTATTGTAGTAACTGAGGAGTTGGCTGCCAAGATCAAAAGGACTTTTAAAAAAGTACCTCCATGTATCCTGGCTGTAACCTGGTAACTCTAGTCAATTTCTACACACTCTGCTTGCATTCACTCTCTTGTAAGAAGTTAGCAAAAGTCTAATGATCTCCATGAGTGAATCTGAGCTGATACTATACAGTTATGGGGAAAGGTCAATTAGTGCAAGGAATAGTGCACACAGCCTAATTCATTTGATGTAAACCAATGCATTGCACACTTTCAGTTGCTCTGTATTCCTTCCGAAATGTGCATGGGAAGTGAGTCATTAGAACTATACTCTTCACAGAAACAGACCAGTTCTCTTAGGCTCACTATGGCATCTCCATGGGTAAAATTCAAAAACCAATCAAACTGAATAAGAAGCCCTCTTTGCAGACATTTACATCGAGAAAGAACATGATTCTTGACAATTTAGAGTAAATGAAGTGCAAATTATTCTCTTATAATATATACCAGAATTGAAGCTTAAATTGTAACAAAAAAGAACCCACAGTTTAATCAGAAAAATATATTTATTGGTAATTCCCATGAGCTCATATTTGATACAATTATATCATAGGATAACAAGTTCAAAGCTATTGCTAAGTTATAAATATGGAATTTATGCCAAATTTGCATTATTGAATTTTATTTTGAATTTGCATGTGTGCCTATATTTGAATATTTATAATATTCCAGAAAAAGCACAGTGGAATGTGCAAGACAGATTTATTTAGTGTAATTCTCTGAAATGTGTCAAAGTCTTCAACACTGTTCTTAGAGGCAAAATGGCAGAAATAACAAATGGCATGCAATAAGACCAACTGAATAATCTGCAAAGTCCAATACCTAGCAAAGCTAGGAAAGCTTTTCTGCCAATAAATATTTTACTAAAAGTTTAGACAAATATTTCTCTAAGCTTACAATGACATTGTATTAGAAGACATACACTATTAATCGGATTCTTCATTACACTTTAATGGGAGACCGAATATTCCTATCTATACCTTTTTTTCCTCCTAATCTCAGTGACTAAATATCTCATCTTATTTGGCACAGAATGTTGATATTAGCTTCCCAACTGTGAAGCACATTCTTTATACTGTCAAAATAGCTTGTCCCTAGAATGTAGTCTTTGTGGAGTTTCAACAATAAGATTCTGAACCTCACTGTATTTAGTGGCCCCTCAGATACCCAGAGCAGTTGAGGAATACAGTGTTCTAGTCCAGGGATTCCCCAACCTCTGGGACCAAATGCCTGATGATCTGAGATAAAGTAATAATAGAAAAAGTGCACAATAAATGTAATGCACTTGAATCATCCCCACACCATCCCCAGTCCGTGAGAAAATTGTCTTTCATGAAACCAGTCCCTAGTGCCAAAGAAGTTGGCGACCGTTGGTCTAGTCAACTTAATTTACAGTTAACCAGGGGTAATGCTCTTATGAAGTGAAACTGCTCTAGGGGGAGGCTGCGGCAGCAGACTGGACTCCACTTCTCTCCTGGATAAGGGCAGCATATGCACTAACTGATCGAAGCCCTCAGTCGTGGACGTTTAGAACCTACAGTCCTTCTCCCAAGCCCAAGACTTCGCTCTTCTAATCAGACCATTAGCTCTCGTATCAGCTCACTTGAAAAGAGGCTCATGAGTATTCAAAGTCCAGGCTATCTGGGGTGGCTCTGGCTGAAGAGAGTAAGCCTTTTATTTCTGTGTGCCATTATTAATTTCCTGTTTCATTTAATTTTTAAACAGAGAACAAGCAATGGCAATCCACTCAAATATCTCGGTACTGCACCAGTGTAAGAGCTCCATGGAGTCTTTGGAATGTGATAATCATCAGAGAAATCAACAGTCGATGTCTGACTTAATACCTCTGCCTTTCAGTCTTAGAGTTTATTTAGCCAAGGTTGCTTTCCTCATTAAGGACTCCCAGAATATCAAGAGGCTAATGAAATAACCAGCCAATAGTCTTTAGAAACCAAAAAGCAGACGTGTGTAATTTATCAAAGCCATAATAAAGCATCATTTTAAAAACTGTTAATATTTATTTTTATTATGAAAGCAATGCATACTTGTAAAGAAAATTAAAATCCTTCAAAGAAACAGAGAAAGAAAATAAGTCACTAATTGAGCTATTGATATTTGGGTACTTTTCTTCCATTCTTTGACTTTTATGCTTAGATTTGAGAGGGGTGGAAAGATGATTTGCCTCTCTCCTTCCACCCCCACCTCTTTGCTCTCTCTCTCACATAATTGTTGTCAAACTGGGCCCATAACTGTCTATCTCTTTTCCCCTAAGCATTAAATCACTACCAATTTTCCATACTCTAAAAAGGACGTTTAAATGGCTTTGAAATAATCCCTCAAGTGGATGTACTGAGATTTCTTGAACCATTCGCCTATACACTGTTCAGATTTTTCCAATTTGTTACACTTACAAATAACTCCAAATAACTTACAAATAATGGTAGCCTCCTAGGATACCATTATCATGTCACCCTCTGCTTTTTCCTCATGGCACTTCTCACAATTTTCAGTAATGAATTATTTGTTTCATGTCTACCTTTCCCATTCTGTGAAGCCAGGGACCATGTCCACCTGGTTCCTCACAGTGCCTCCAGCACATATAGCATATTGATGAGATATTCAATAAATATTTGTAAATAAATGAATAAATAAATGAGTGAGTGATAGAAAGACATGTACAGGACTGTTTTTCAGTAAAACCCAGGAAAGAAATCTTGGGTCAAAGAAATACTGCCAATGTTCTCTGTTTATCTATTTTATTTCCAAAAGAATCATTTCAATTTACATTTCCATCAACAATGTATATGAATGATGGTATTTACCACACCTTTGTCAACACGGACTACTACCCTTTTTTTGTTTGGCAGCGGTGGTGATGTATACCTAGTTGTTTTTTTTCAATCTGAGAAATTAATTAATTAGAGAAGCAAAAAGCTTTTCCTATATACAATTGAAATTTGCATTTCTTTAGTATTAGTGAAACTAAACTTTTTCTTTAGTTTAGAAACTAAAAACTAAGCTTTTCCCTTTTTGTAAACTAGCTGTGGATCCATGTTGCAAACTTTCTGGTCATAGCCTTTGTTTTTCTGCTCGATTCGTTGGAGCTCTTTTTCCAGGAAAGATGTCAGCCTTTTGTCTGTTTTATTTGTTGTGCATATTTTCATCTGTTTGACACATGCCTTTTCATTCTGGTTATTTTGGGACAGATAAACATTTCTCATTTTTATGTAATCATAACTGTCGATCTTTTCCTCTATTCAAACAGTCTTTTCCTTGGCTAAGATTCCCACATCAAAATTGCAGCAATCATTTAAGTAATACTGCCAACTGTGAATTCAGATTAACTGGGTCCACAGGCTCCTACCTATACAACTAAGCCCTAACCTGTTCAGAACTCCGGTTCTCACTTGTTTGCAAGCCTTGGCCAGTAGAAATTCAGCCAAGTTAGACTGGTCACAACTCTCAATACCCTCCCAGCGCTCATTAGAGCCCCTTCTCAACCTCTTTTTTTTGTCAGTGGTACCATGTTGACTCCAGACCGGAAATCAGAGCTCTATCATTAACTTGACTACATTTACTTTTGTGCTTCTTACATTCCTGCCATGCAAGAGTTTC
Organism: Alces alces; assembly: GCA_015832495.2. NCBI lineage: Eukaryota > Metazoa > Chordata > Mammalia > Artiodactyla > Cervidae > Alces > Alces alces. The sequence continues at coordinate 32,472 of JADEYB020000049.1, forward strand.
TCATACCTCTGGGGTTCGATCTTCTGGTTGCCATTCCAGGACCTCTACAAGGAGGCTCCCTAACCCTCCCCCAGGCGTGAACCTTCTCAGCGACTTGATCTTGAGATGCCATGAGAATGCCACATCCACCCACAATGCCTCCTTTCTTCTAAATTTTGTTGTTTGTTCACTGTTCAGTCCCTAAGTCATGTCTGACTCTTTGGGCCCCAGGAACCGTAGCCCGCCAGGCTCCTCTGTCCATGGGATTTCCCAGGCAAGAATACTGGAGTGGGCTGCCGTTTCCTCCTCCAGGGGATGTTCCCAACCCAGGGATGAAATCTGCGTCTCCCGAGAAGCCAGTTTCTCCCCCGAAACAAGCCACCTATTCCCAGAAGCCTTTCCAAACAGAGCTCTCCTTTTTCTGGCCTGCTCCTCATCTTTTAGAAAGAAAAGAGCCTTAGAAAGCAACCTGTTTCAGTCTCCCATTTTACCAAATCACTGGTTCCTCCCCACTCCCCACCTGTCTATACTACGTAGTCCTGCACTTTACCATCATGAACTTGAGGCTGAAGATGGTGACCTCGACTTTTGGGGATTTGTCTGGGCTCTAATCTCCACCAACTGCCAGCACTAGGCAGAGGTCATAATACTTACTCCACAAAGTTTGCTGATTAGACCTAAACTGTTACATAAACAGATGAACTTTTCTCTATTTTTAAAACGTATTCCAATAAAGGTATGACATTTTGAAGACATTATTGATATTCAAATCATTTCCAAACAAAACCCATCTTCTTTATTAAATATCTAAAACACCAAATTATTCTGTTCTACTGTAAGTTCTGTGAGAGCAAAGATGACACATCTCTCCTGGAATATAATGGGCAGCTTCACAAAATTTCGTTTCACGAATGACAGATAGAAGAGGTGACTATTCTTTAAAGTCATTTCATACTACTTGACGACAGATATCTAGAAAAGACAAGCTCTAACATTCTTATTGCCACATAACAGCACTAATGTAAAATTACTATTAAGAAAATCTAATTCCAAATAGATTTTTATACCACCTTGAGAACTTTGACCTTGGCTGGGATGCCAGCAACGTATTTGCCACCCAGGCAAAGATGTTAATTTATCATGGTGAATTTCTCCCCCTCTCCTGGGAAATACATGTGTGCAGGGCAGGAGGCAATAACAGCTCTTAGCATCCACAGCTAATTGAAGCCACGCCTGTGAGAACCCAGTGACCTACAGCTTGAGGGACCAGAAGGACCGCACCACTGCCTAAATTGATCCATTCACCCCCTGTCTCGCCCTGTTCCACATGCCAATCTCATCATCCTGCTTCACTGCATGAGGGAAGGAGTGGAGCATGGGCACCTGAGCCATGAGCAGGCTCATGCACCATGGACTTCTTACCAAGACATGGCTGTGTCAAAATAGAGCTTGGGAATTCCCTGGCACTCCAGTGGTTAGGACTTGGTGCTTTCACTGATGAAGTCTGGGTTCGATCCCTGGCTAGGGAACTAAGATCTCACAAGCCATGCGGCCAAAGATAAATAAATAAATAAAGCCACCTTTAAACCAAAGGAAAAGAAAAGGAAGCCTTTACTACAAGTATTAAAAAGGAGTGACCACAAAGAAGACAAAAGAGAGAGAAAGCTATGCTCCATAGAAATGCCATATAGTCCTTTCCTGTCAGTGATAACCTAGTGGATTCTAGGTGACAATTAATTACTCTTCCCCTATGACTGCTGCAAAATGTAAAGACGCTAAATGTCTAAGATGCACCATGAATATGATGATCAGATTCTCTGACTTGGGTAGCCGAGGAAGCTGATCTTCTCCCGCCGCCAGCTGCCACCCTAGTGTGCCGGCCAGCACAGTGCCCCGGGGAAGAATGAGCCTGGTGCAGTTTCTCAATGCCCAATTCTGAGGTCCTCCCACAGACTCAGGGATGCACTAGAGTTGGCTACAAACAGAGGGAACTTGGCCTGAGAAAAAGCCTGCAGAATCTGGGAGTCAGAGGAACTGATCAGCAACCATGTTTTGATACATTTTCAAAAGCAGTCTTGGGAATTCTCGAATGAGCAGAATTTCGCTCTGGCCCCTAAACAACATATTCACACACAGAGGCATGAAATGCAATTTCTAGGCAGTGGTTTTTTTTTTAAACAAACACAAATCTTAATAAACTGGTGCCTTTTGCCAGCCAAGCACTCTCTCTGTGTCCTCTCCAGGCAGCGTGATGGCAGCCGTTTGCACTCAGCAGTTATATATCACCCGAGCACTTCTAGAATGTAGCAGTGGGAGCACGATTCAGGTCTTGGCTTGCAGGCTCGGTGGCCTCTCATGCCCACCTCCCCCACCCCAGCATGGACGGATGTAGTGAATCAGAAAGTGTCCCTTCTAGCCGCTGACGGCTCCTCCTGACACTTATTCACCAGGCCCCCAGAGTACTCCCACCCTGCTCAGCTTTGCAGTGATTCCCGCCTTGGCAATGAGACGCCCCTTTGCCACCCAGCCACCAGACTTTCTCCTGGTGAGCATAAAGCTTCAGGGAGGTAGAATTCTATTTCTCTCCCAATGGCTGCAGCAACCCTAGTCCAATCACTCGCTCAAACACACGTGTAAAAATGACTGGAAACGGCGACGATGTAGGTGATAATAACACCAGTGAGCATCCATGGAGTGTTCACTTTGTGGTAATGACTCACATGAAATACCTCACTGTGCTTTTGCAAAAAAAAAAAACAAACAAACAAAAACCTTGCTCATGAAGTCGCAGTCAATAGAGCCAGGGCTGTGGAATCAGCCCAAGCTGGAGCAAAATCCCTGCTGTATCACTAAAGAGTCCAATGACCTTGAGAAAGTCCTTCAACCCCTTCGGACTTCTGTCTCATCTGATAAATGGGGAGACTTCTACCCACTCTGCCTTCTTGCTACCGACAGCACAACTTTACAGAGACATAGCAGAGATAAGGGATGGCAAAGCTCATCAGGAACTGGAATGCACTCTCCACACAGACACGGCTGGGAGAGGCTCGGGTCTAAGGTCATGCAGCTGGCTCACGGCTGGCCTGGAACTGAGGCCCAGGCGTCAGAACTCCCAGGCCTAACAGACGGAACTGCTGTTCTGCTCAGCTCAGCGGACCACACAGCCCACCAGCAGCTGGCATGGAAGGCTGCTCCACACAGGAACTCCCTGCGGCTGACTTTCTGTCTCCTGAGACCAGTTCCTCGGCCTCACGCATCACCACCAGCACAGATGCCTCTGTCTCTAAATTTTCAACATACACACACACTCTCACTGTCACACACTTGTGCACACCTTCTCTCACACAGATTAGCAGAGTTCACAGAACTGGTCCTGTAAGCAGTCAGCATCCTGGGAAATTCTGGAACCCTCCAGCTATGACTACTCTTTAAGATGACAATTTCTGGAGGTGGGTAGGAATTAAGGAAATAAAGTACCCTTGGGGTAGCCACGTGTTTCTCTAGCAAATTTTACTTCATTTTGGTGAATATCAGAAGATCCAAGTAACTCTGACTCTTTAGAAAGTGATTCTTCCTTTATTAGACTAGATGGCACTGTGGTATCACCCTTTTGATGACCAAGGAAATTATATTTCATTTCAAATAATTTTGCTTCCACTGGGGACTGTCCAAGAGGCTAAGCCCTCGTTATCCTATGGAAATTTTCTGAAGGAATCTGCCAGAGGACAGTGGCCATCAAATACATAAGACCACAATAGCAATAATGTGTGTTTACACACTATGTCACACTACCTGTTCAAAGGGATTTTAAAAGGCATATGTGCCTCACGGAACTCCAGAGAGGGCCAGGGAGTCTATAGTGGCCAAGACTTCATTTTTCCTCCTCTGCCACAGCCATGGCTGTGGAATTCGATTTTTGCCCTCAAGAGCTTTTTTTATATCAGCACGTCTCACTACACCTACAGGCTCCATCAGCAAGAGGAATTATTTTCAATATTGCCAAATTGTTTGTGAACATCTTCAACCCTAAAGTCTTGTAGTGACAATGGCTTACACAATTCTCACAATGGATTGAGGTGGCATCCTTCTTGGGGTCAAGGTTCTCTTAGGAGGTTGGGGACGGGGGAGGTTAGTACTGGAAGGGAAATGAGAGTTCAACAGATTCTCCCAGAATTCCAGCATTCAGAACGAACACTGTAAACTGAGGGATGGGAAAGTAAGTAGGGAGTGAGGTTTCCTCTAAATCTCAATGATGACCAGAAACTCAGAGGGCTCCATTCCTCTGAGGCTGGACAGAAAAACCCGCATTGGCTGTTGCATCCCGAGAGATACCAACAAAAGGTGACAGTGTCTGGAACAGAGCAGCCGTCCCCATGAGAAGGGAATGGGGAATCTGTCCAGGGAAGCAGCCTCTGTAGCAGCAGCAACCTCCTGTGGTCAGCTCGGTGGAGAGACAGAGAGCATGGCCATGTCAGCTAAACTCACCTTATCCATTCCCGGCATCCCCTGCAGCAGCCCGCTCTGTTTTATAGAGACCAGCAGAATGGGAGCCCTGACTGGGGCAACTGCACCCCAAAGCGTCCTTCCTACTCCCCCCTTTAAAAGGCACTCCCTGACCGCCAGCAACCAGGCATTGCAGCTGGCTGGAGGAAAATGCCCTTGCTTCAAAAGTGACTGGCTTTCCACAAAACAGCTCTTTCAGCATCAGCCCTAGGTTCCCAGCAAGTGGACTGGCAGCGCCCTGCTCTAGGGCTCAGGAATTTGTCAATCAGGAGAGGTTTCTCAAGACTGAGCCCCACACCGGATCCGCAGCAGCGTCCCAACCCGCCCTTTGGCCCGCGAGGTGCCCCCTTGCACTCGCAAGGGGCAGGGGATGCCCCGCGTGCAGCCAGTAGCCAGGGGCGCAAGCTCTCTCTGGGTGTCCGCAAACAGCCGCAGAGGGACATTCATTCGCCCAAGGAGAGTAGAGCCAGCGGAAAGAAAGGAGGAGCGAGGCGACAAAAGTACGGAAGGAAGAGGGGGAAGAAAAAAAAACATAAAAGGTTAAAGAAAGGACGGGAAGCAAAGTGAGAAAGGAAAACGGAGGGAGAAGGAAAGAGCAAGCGGCCAGGAGCTGACAAGATCCCAAGCAAGAGAAAGAGAGGCAAATAGTCGAGGCGAGGGGAAAGGCCGAGGAGGAGGGGGAAGAATGCGGGATCGTCAAAGAAGAGAAAGGCGGCTCGGGAAGCTGGGTGCAGAGAAGAGAGAGGCTGGAGGGGCTTAGGCACGCTACGCGAAAAGCGCGGCTCTTTCCGGCGCTCCAGTGCGGAATCTACATTCGGTACTCTGTCCCTGCAGCTGCCGGGGGGCGCGCGTCCCGGGCCTCCCGGCCGCTTCCCCCCCGCGCACTCCGAGGCGCCAAGCAGGCCAACCCGTGTGCAGACACAGGAGCCGTCCCGGGTAGGAATGGACGAGCCGCCACAGCGCCGTGCTCCCACGCGCCAGGGCGCCAGGCTCCTGCCCAGCCCAGCCCGGGCGCCACTGCAGGGACGCCGAGGTGCTCCCTGTGTCACCCGCACCGATCAGCCGCGCCTTCCGATCCTCTGCCCGCCCGCCAGGCCGGGTCAGCACCCCGGCTCGGCTCCGGGGGGCCCCGCTCGGCCGCGGGCGCTCACTCACCTGGACGGTCTCAGCCTGGCGTCGCGCTTGCCGTCCACCACGGCGGGCACGCAGCTGGTGAGCTCGGTCCAGTCGGCGTGCAGTCCGCAGCTCCAGCCCGTGGAGAACCTGGAGAAGAGCCAGGTCTCCCGCTTACCCGGCCGGTGGCAAGTGCATTTCTTCTGACCCACGCGGCACTCACACGGCTGCTCCAGCTGGATGTTGCCCACCGGGTGGCGGCCGAAAGTGGTGCCTCCGGTCTTTTGGATGTGCAGGAACACGATCAGGTCATCGCCCTTGATGTCGAAGTCTACCTTGCGCAGAAGGTCGCCGCGGCTGAAATTGTAACGGGGCACGAACCTGGCGGAGCTCTCATCCTCCGAGCGGTACGGGTCCGGCAGCGGGGAGCTGAACGCCTGCAGACGGAGGAGCTGGCATTCTGTGCCGGGGCACACGTATTGGAGGACGATCACCGCAAATAGGAAGAGCATCACCAAAGCCAGCAGCAGCTTGTTGGATTTCTCCTCCACGTTCCCCACGCTGGGGGAAACCCAAGCTCCTTACGTCAATCCCGCAGCTCAGCCCGCGCTCGCCGCGCGCCCGCACCGCCCCCTCCCCTGGCGCCGCGGCTGCTCCCCTTTCCCCCTCCCTTCGGCACCGAGTACTCCACCGCGGCGGCGGCGGCGGCGGCGCCCTTCCCCGCTTCCTTCCTTCCCGGCAGGCTCAGCGCTGTGGCTTCTGCCGCACACCCCTCCTCCCCCCACCCCGCGACTCCTTACCACTGGCCGCCTGCCCTCTCCCCGCACCGGGGCTCTCTGGAGCGGTTTCGTCCTCGTGGGACCCCGCCTGCCCCGGTTGCCCCACTCCCCGACTCCTACCACGGGTCCAAGCCTCCGCGCATCTCATTCCACTCTTGGTGGCTCCTCGGCTCCCATCCCCATCCCGCTTCGCCCACCGGACTCTCCCCGGGGCTTCTGCCCCCAGTCCCCTTGGCGCGCACGCCACCACCTCCTCGCCTGCCCGATCTCGGGCTCCTTCACCGTGCGCCTCCGAAGCCCTGCTCTTGCCCGCACCGGGTCGCCCACCTTGGGGGCCGCCTCAAGGGAGCTCAGAGCCCGGCGTTCGGAGTTCCCTTAGGGGAAGGGGGTCCGCGAGCAACCCGACTTGCTAGCTGAGACGCTGCGCTCAGGGTGCCCGCGGAAGCGCGGGGAAGGAGCCGCAGCGGAGCCAAACGCGCGCCGCTCCCCTCCCGAGCCCCCGAGCCCGGCCGCCGCGGGCCAGCCGGAACTTTGCGCCCTTTCCTCTCCTCGCGGTTGCTTTCCCTTCCCGCACCGCTCCGGCGCGCCCTGGCCCGGAAGCGCGAGTCCCGCTTTCGCCTAAAACGTACCTGGCTAGGGGACCGAAAATCTTGGAGAATATCGCGCCGAGCACGTGCTTCAGAGAGTGGCCCAGGGCGGCCAGGCCCCGGGTGAGCAGGGCCCGGCAGAGGGAGCCCAGGTCCCAGCGTCTCCTGAGGTCGTGCATCCGCCTGCGGCGGCCTCGGAGCAGTAGCGCGAAGAGAGGGGCGCGCGCGGCTCCCGCCAGAGAGGAAGAAGCCTTCAGGGGCTCGTCCAGGAGTGGCTGGGAGTTGAACCCGCGACATACACCCCTAGAAGGGCCCGCACGGATTGAGGCGGCGACGGATCCAGGCCGGCTTGCTGCCGACTTGGCCTCTACTCTGGAATGCCGGCGGGGACAGGTGGTGCGGGCGGGCGCTCCTCGCTCCGGTTGCAACGGCGGCCCGAGCGCCCCGGCTGCACACGCAGGCAGTGCCATTCCCCCCTTCAGGCAACTCAGGGTACTAAGGATCAGGAGCGAGCTTGAATTTATGTAATAATGCCTCACGCCTAAGAGCTCAAACCACTTAAGCAAAAGACCTGGCTTTTCTCTGGTTTGGGGGGACGGAGATCACTCTAGTGAGCACATCACTACACTTTGGCTCGTAATTTCAGCCTCCCCTAAAATAGCAAAGGCGCAAATTGGGCCTTTTCCCTCTCTCCTTGCCAATTTCCATTCTCCAGCGGAAGCGGGGGCATTTTCTGAAAAGGTAAGTCAGCATGAAGGAAAAAGCATGACCAAAAAAAAAAAAACACAAAAAACAAAAAACGTTTCAGAATGAGAATTTGAGCTTTTTTAGAGCAGGGGCTAGTCCTTACTTCCCTATGCTTTCTCAATCCCCAGCATCAAGCCCCGTGCCTACAGGAAGGCTTCACTCCTAAGATTGTTAAAAGAAAGGCACATGATTAAATACTACATGGGGGGGGGGCATCTAATCCAAGGTGGTGTGACAAATGAGGAAGCAGGCCCAGAGAGGGAAAGGAATGTGCCCAAGGTCACACAGCAGAGCCTGAGGGTTTGAACCCAGGAAGCCATCCATTTCCTAACACCGCCTCTTTTAATAAACAGGTGCAGAGCGCCCTCAAGCCAAGTGTCCGGAAAGGCTCTATTCAGCTGCAGGACCAGCACTGTGAGGATTGGCAAGGAAAGAAGGAATGTCCCTTTAGAACAAGGTCCCAGGACTCAGGACTCTGACTATTCCCATCTGATTGATCAGGTATTGGGAGCTGGTATTTCTGTGAATGAGTGTCCACCGGTGTCCAGTCCCACCTCTGCAGAAGGAGCTCGGGCTGGCAGTGGCGTCTCAGAATAGTGTTGTTGGGGAGGTGGGGGCCCGTGAGCGGAGTCCTGGGGGTGGCCGTAAGTCCCTCCAGAGACAGGCGCTCCCAGGATCTCCCTTAGAACATTTGATCCCTTGCTGAGCTCTGTTCATCCCTCATCTATTCTCTCTGTGCAGTAAGGCAGCGAGCACTGGTCTCCAGACCTGAGATTCTGTCATTTTCTTGCTGGGCAGCCTTGGGATTATGACTTGCCCCTCCTGAGCCTCACTTTCCTCTGCTGTAAAATAGGACTAATTCCTTTCTGACCATCTGGGTCACTGTGAGGATGGCCTTTGATGTTGATGTTTAGTCCCTACATCCGACTCTTTGCGACCCCATGGGCTGTAGCCTGCCAGACTCTTCTGTCCATGGGATTTCTCCAGGCAATAATACTGGAGCGGGTTGCCATTTCCTGCTTCAGGGGATCTTCCCGACCCAGAGATTGAACCCCGATCTCTTACATCTCCTGCATTGCAGGTGGATTCTTTACCGCTGAGCCGCCAGGACTTCCCAGGGATGGGTTTGGGCAATTCCAAATATGAGGCAGTGTTTACCTCCTGCTCTAAGCTCAGATGTGCCAACTGAGTCATGGGCCAGTGAAGGCAGAGGCCCTTCTCAGGAGATTTCACAGCTGTGCCCCTTGCCCTTATCTCCTCCCCAGACGTCCCCAGTCCTGGTTGGACTTCCATGTGACCCCCAAGCTACTGGGGACAGTGAGAGTCCCTTCGTCTGGTGGCAAGCATGAGGGATTCTTGAGAAGCCTGCATTTCAGGTATTTCACCTATCTGGGTGTCCTGTGGAGGGATGGGGGGATCAGCTGATGGGTGAAGGAGTCAGATGCAGCAACTTTCAAGGCATACCTCTTGGCCTCCCCTCAGAGAGCTCCCCAGATGCCCCCAGGCTTGTGGGATGCATCTGCAAGGGCAGGTGAGGGGAGAGCCAGGGGAGCCATGAGGATCGCTGAGGAGCTCAACCTGCCAGTTGTCCCTACCTGCTCCCAGGCCACCCATTCGACTCCTTTGGTCTCTTCAGTAGGTGGCTCTCTTCATGGTGCCATATGAGGACCACCTTGCACCCACCAATACATTCAGTGGGTCCCCAGAGAAACACTTCTAGAACACAGTGGGTCACACATTCATGCCCCCAGTGACTCTTAAGAACTCTGGAGTTCCTGCTCTAAGAGAGATCAGTGGAACTGGAACATGGGAAGGTGCCTTGGATGGGGGTGGGGGACTGGTAACCAGTACCGGAAACAGTCAGGATTTACTCATTTAGGTCATAAAGAGTAACAAATGCACACAGTCAATCTGATTCTCAGAGGAAGGGGCAGTCAGGTTGATAGTTTTGCTCTACACAAAGAAGGAGCAGGATGAGGCTGTCAAGTCTGGCTTCTGAGACTGGATGCGTGCGCTCATTCACTTAGTCGTGTCCGACTCTGCGACCCCACGGACTGTAGCACACCAGGCTCCTCCATCCATGGGATTCTCCAGGCAAGAATACTGGAGGGGGTTGCCGTTTCCTCCTCCAGGGGAACTTCCCGACCCAGGGGTCAAACACATCACCCGAGTGTCCTGCATTGGTAGGCAGATCCTTTACCACTGAGCCACCTCAGTGTATTCTAGTATAACTATATATACCAGCTCACTGGAGGGTATTTGCATTTCTGAGATGTTCCTCTACCCTTATCCTGTAAGGAAAATAAAGAAATTACTCTCGTGGTGGATTTCATATATCTGGGTTCCTAAAAGTGAGAAGAAACTGTCTGCGGGGCAGTAGGGAACAAGTCTCAGAGGACTGTTCCTGGGGTGAAGAGGATTCCTGCTAAGAAGAGGGAATTCTTCCCGTGTGTGTCCTGAGAGCCACGTTCTCCTGAGGCCAGGCCTGGGCCTTCGTAGGACATTCCAAGACCTCTTGCACTGCTGGGCTGGGCCCATCTTCCAGGAACTGGTTCCCCTCAGGAATTGAGTAACAAAGATCCTGATACTCCAGAAGGGCTTCCCACATGGTGCTAGTGGTAAAGAATGCACCTGAAATACAGGAGACATAAGAGATGCAGGTTCGATCCCTGGGTCAGAAATGGCAACCGACTCCAGTATTCTTGCCTGGAGAATCCCATGGACAGATGAGCCTGGTGGACTACAGTCCATGGGGTCGCAAAGAGTCAGACACAACTGAAGCGACTTAGCACGCATGCTCATATTCTGAAATCAGCCCTCCTTTGGAGATTGGGGTAAGGGACAGGTCTGTGGTTTTGCATCTTCTTGCCTGAGTGGTCGTCTGTGTATATATTTGGGATTCAGGACTTGGAGCGTGAGGAGGACTCTGCCGTCTGAGCAGACCCTCTGGTTGTCTCCACAGTGTTCCGTTCTTTTCATCCTTTATCCAGAACCTTCTGCTCCCGTGGTTTCCACAAAAGGTTGCTGATTCTGGGAGCATAAAGGTCAGGCTGGCTTGCATACTAAGCAGTGTGCTCTCAAATATGCATTTGGTTGCTGGTGTCTGAGAGGAGAGCAGGAGGTGGTTGAGAGAGCCCTGGCCTAGGAGTCCAGAGACTTGGGTAACTGAGAACAGGACCCTGTTTGACCATGAGGAAGACACCTGTTCGCTGTTGGGCGCAGTTGCCCTATTCATAAGAAGTCACCCATGGTGTTATGCCCTAAGGGAATTGTCCTGCTCTAATATGTTAAGTCACTTGCTTTTCTTGTCTTCTTCAAGGGCCAGACTGCTGCCAAACTCTCACCACCTCATCGCAGGGCAGAGCCCAGTCCTTCCTGCTTTCTGTAACAGTCACATGGTGGGGACCCATTAGGCCATCAGCAGCTGGACTTGTCCTGAGCCTCTGTGACAGGGGTAACAGCAGGGTCCCCTGTTCATGTTGAAACAGAAACAGTGGAAACTTAATGTCAAAGAAAGTGCTGGCAAATAACTGAAGTCAATAAATTTATTTTTAAAAGTGCTGGCATTCTTTATAGAGTATAAAACACTAAGAAAATATGCTTTCCCCTTACCCCGAGCATTTGCATCAAAGCTGTCTTTCCAGCTGTCGCTAATTTAAAAAAAAAAAAAACTCATACTCTCAATTATAGGTGATTTTTGTCACCAAGATTGAAGACATGCAAACTATTGTCACTTCGTTGCTGTCTTTCTGCATCTCTCCAAACTGAATGAACAGCATTGCTTCATGAAAGCACTGCTCCAAAATTTTACTTTAATATTCTAAACAGGTTCAATGTGTTATAGACAGCACTCTCAATGGTTGTCTATTTTTCTCCCATGAAGAACTGAATTTATCTGTTTAGCCTTTAAAAAAAAACACATGGGGTTGAAGGAATTAAAAGAGGAGGAGGATGTAGGGGTAATGTGTGTGCTGAATGAACGCGTGCTGCAAAGGCAAGAGAAAGAAGCACTGGACCAGGGTTCATGGTCAACTCTGAACATCAGACCCATGGCCGCCCTTCTCCTGATGAGAACTGCCCACCATTTCCCCAACAGTGAAACCCCCATTTCTCACCAACAGCCTTTGGAGGAGTCTGTTCAGGCAGGACTTTGAAAGCCATGGTGAGCCAAGGGCTGGCAACCACGAGGGGCAGCAGGTCAGACTCCACTCCTGATACAGTCATGTCTCTTATTGGCCCTCAGTCTCCACTCATAAAATAGCCTGACCAGGTACCTTCCAAAAGCTGGCTTCGGGGTAGAATAAAGAGGAAGCCAATCTCAAATGAGTTTATTTTAAAAAGGAGAGGGCATGGATTGGAAGAGCACCTTGCCCTGGGGTTTCATCAGGGCTCTCTGAGCTGTCTCAGAGCCTCAGTTTTCTCATCCTTGAAAATGGGGCTATAACAGCCTCACTCGGCTGTAATATGAATTCACTAAAACAATCTGTGGGAGGTACTCAGTTGAGTTCCTAGAAAGAGTACACCTTGTGTAAATGTCCATTTCTCTTCGCTTTCAACTCTGAATATCTTTGGTTTGAGCTCTTGGTTTATATTTCCCACAACAGTAACATACACATATTTAATGACGGGGGTGGGGCTGGCTCTGCCCCGACCCCATTTTCTTTGCCTGCCTTCTTCTCTCACCCTCCCTTCACATCTCTCCAGTGCTTTCCGGAGCTGGTTTCCCCTGGGTGACGAAAGGATAAAATGATCCATTTAATCATACTGAGGAATGAGACGTGTCCACGTGAACCCTGGCAGGAGACATCTACAAAAGTGGGGGGAAAATGATCCCCACCAGGAGACACCGTGAAACAGGCATAATGGCAGTGGAGGAGATGCTTGGGGAGCTGAGCTGGAGGGTTTTAAGTAGGTGCAGAACTTACAGGGCCAGCCCCACTCTATAAATTATTGACAGTAATTTTCAACTCTGTTGACTTCAAAAGTTGATGGTCGATTTGGCCAGAGCAGTTTCGACTTGATCAGCTGGGTAAACCACAGCGGTCATGAAAAACACGGTCAGTTTTGTGTTCATCCGGCGTGAGCCAGAGCTGGGCCAGCAACACCCTTTCCCCATGGCTGAGTAGAAAGAGCGCCAAGCTGGAGGCAAAGAAAACAATGTTTGAGTCTTAGTTCTGCCTCCAGCTCACTGTGTGACCCTGGGCTAGTCTCTTGACCTCTCTGGGATTTAGTTCCTGACCTTGGTAAATGGAGGGGCTGTATCAGATGATTCCTAAGACCAAAGACCGGTCCCAGCAGGAACTTGCTGTGATCTAAGTTATGCCAGCTACCAAGCAGAGCTGAGGAGGGACCACACTCTCTCTCGCCTTTGTGCGAGTAAAAATGCTCTACCAAAGATGACCTCAAGCTTGGGGCTGAGTCAGAAAAGCCAAAGGAGGACTTAGAGGAGGCAACTTTCTTAGATCACGTGGGTAAGAGAGAAACTTGAAAAGAAACCTTCCTGGCTTCTGCTGACTTGGAAAGTAAAGTCAAAACTGAAGGATTGGGGGAAAGTGTTGAGAACTGACCTCCCACTGACACAAAAGCCCTAGGTAGGTTTTAATAATGATAATAACAAAAGCAAGAATGGCCCTGCCTGGCCCACAGCCTCCCACTTGTTTGCTTACTGTGGGATCTTTGCAAGAGAGGAGCACGCCCACTGCTGATCTCCTGGCTGGTCTCTGTGGGAGTTCCAGTTTTAAATAATAAAATACAAAAGCTGAAAATTATATCTCAGAGCAATCTGGAGGATTTAGAGGAAGCTAGCCTCTGAGGGCAAAGTGGCTCCCAGGAAAAAGATCTGTTTGGCACCCAAATGGACTTGAAGAGGGAGGTTTTATAAGAATAACCCAGGAAAAGAGAAAAATTAGTTTAGAGAAATCATACATGTCACCGCCTAAGTGAAAATTAATTTTTAATCAGAGGGAGCCAGATTAGACTCAACTGGGCTTGAGAGCAAAACCTAGAAAAGGATTTACTTTTTTATGTATATATTTTCAGAATCCAGATTTCACTAAAAGGCATGAGAATGCAGAAAGCTACAAGCTTACAGCAGCAGAGGGAAATGAACTTGATGAAAGACACGGTGAACATTCATCCACACTGAAGAAAGCCACCTTAGTGAGTACCATCTTGTGAAATATTTAGCTGACACAGAAGACAATATTCCAGTCCCCAGTCAGAAGAGTTGATACGAGTGAATAAAGGGTTAGAATTGTGATGGGGGGCAACTGAGGAGAGGGTGACATTCTGTCAAGGATGCCAGTTCCAGTGCTCTGCACCATGGTCAGGGATGGCGGGCCATGGTGATGTCACCTGTAGGCTGACTCCAGCATGCTTAGCAGACTATGCCAGGAAGGCCTCCTTGACTCCATACCTATTATGTGTCAAGCACTTGGCTAAACACTTCACATGCTCTCTCTCAATTAACATGCTCAGCAAGGGACTTCCCTGATGGCCCAGTGGCTAAGACTGTGCAATCCCAATGCAGGGGGCTCCAGGTTCCATCTCAGGCCAGGGAACTAGATTCTACATGCCGCAACTAAGAGGTCATGTGCCACAAATAAAAGATTCTGCATGCTGCAGCTAAGACCTGGCATGGCCAAATAAATAGATTTTAAAAAAAAACATGCTTGGCAGCCCAGTGAGGTGGTTACTTCTGCTGTACTGGTTGTTGTACACTATTTTACAGAAGAATAAAATGGGGTTCAGGATTACAGCCACCCAGCTTGGAAGTAGTGGAACTGTGCTCTGTTGTTGTTGTGCTCAGTCGTGTCCGACTCTTTGCGACCCCATAGATTGTATCCTGCCAGGCTCCTCCGTCCATGGACTTCTCCAGGCAAGAATTACTGGAGTGGGGTTGCCATGCCCTCCTCCAGGGGATCTTCCTGACCCAGGTATCGAACCTGTGTCTCTTACGTCTCCTGCATTGGCAGGCAGGTTCTTTACCACTAACACCACCTGGGAAGCCCAGTGGAGCTGAGACTTGAACCCAACTCTGTCAGTCTCCACAGTGAGTCCAATGTCCCAGTGATGCTCATCCAGCTCCAAGATGTCTAGGCATGAGCTGGAGAGTGAGTCATACTGTCCACAAATCGAACATCAAGAAACTTAGATGGTCCTCATCCTAGGCAGAGAGAGATCATGGTGGGGGGGGGGGGGCTTATGCTCTGAGGACACTGAAGGAAATTGAGGTTAGGGCCTCAGAGCCTGAACTTTGTTAACAGTAAAGAGGGAAGCATAGATGCAGACACTGCAAACTGGGTAACTCAATGCACACACAACCTTGGGACATCACCCACACTATCTGATCCCGTTATTTTTGGGGGAAGTGTCTTAAGCAATTTTGTCCACTCCACTATGCAATAACCTTCTGAAAGGCTGGGACCTTGGCTTCTTCATTTTTAAAAGTTCTCCTCAGAGCCCAGTAACAATATATTTGGCCTAAGGCTTCTTGGTTTACCAAATACTTTCATGGACACTGACTCGACCTTCAAAATAACTCAATGAGGCATCTGTTCTTGCCCTCACTTTATCTGTGAGGAAATGGCATTTGGTAGGGCCGAAGGACCTTGGTCAAGGGCACACAACTGATGTGGAGTTGTCACTGCTGACCACTCCCTTGATACCCCCAAGCACGCAAGCCAACACGAGGTAATCACAAGGCCTCTCACAGGGGATCTGCCATAGAGTAGATGCTCAAGAGATGTCAGTTGTCCCCTTCCTTGACAATATATGATTTTAAAATGTTTTCTTTGCACTAACTATATCCTACCTGTTCCCCCAATATATTCAACAGACACCAGTCTACGTTCTCAGAGAGCTTACCACTGATGTAAGGAAATACAGCCAGTGTGTGTGCCCAGTGACCCAGTCCCTTCCTTGTTAATGAGGTTGTACAAAAAGTATCCTAGGTCCAGAAGATGTGGTACATATATACAATGGAATGCCACTCGGCCATAAAAAAAGAATGAAGTAATGCCATTTGTAGCAACATGGGTGGAACAAGAGATTGTCATACTAAGTGAGGTAAGCCAGGTGGGGACAGACAAATACCATATGATGTCACTTATATGGAATCTGAAATATGACACGAGTGAACATTGTCTATGAAACAGAAACAGATTCACAGACATAGAGAACAGACGTGGTTGCCAAGGTGGGGGTGGGAATGGGGGAAGGATGGATTGGGAGTTTGGGATTAACAAATGCAAACTATTATAGATAGATTGATCAGTAACTGAATCACTTTAGCGGACACCAAAAACTAGCACAACATTGTAAATCAACTATGCTTCAATAGAATTAAAACAATTTTTAAAGTGTCCTAGCTCTGCCCAATTACAAATGCCACCCTCCATCTGTGGCACCAAGAGTGTGGCACTGTGAGCAGTGTGTGGTTGCACAAGCACACTATAGTTTGTATCAACATCTATAGCCCCATTAAGACAAATAGTTGATTTTTCAGACCAAGTCAACAAGCTGGTGTGTTTTATTTCACTCGAGCTGTGTCTGTCCTGCTCACTCTTCTCCCTACAAAAAGCAGCTTTTTGACTTGGTCTAAAAAATCAACTATTTGTCCTAATGGGGCTGTAGATGTGGATACAAACTCTAGTGTGCCTTTTGCAGGGAGAAGAGTGAGCAGGACAAGACACAGTTTGAGTGAAATAAAACACACTCTAAATGTTTCACCCTAAACGTTTCTAAAGTTCCAGATCTTGCCAGTGGTTTGTTAGCAAGTCAAAGCAGAAACTGACTTTTGGTATTCCAGAGTCTTCTGGAAGACAGCCATATAAGGAATTGCTCAATGAACAGTTCCTGGCTCTCTAGTCAAGGACAAATCTTCTGCCAGCTGAGATGCAAGACGCTGTGGCAGTAGCAAGCTAACAACAAGGACAACGACAACAACAATTTGCCAGGATGATGCAAACCCAGAATGCAGGAGAGGCTGTTTTCTTTGTGGAATGCATCTGGAAGTATGGCTGTTTATGATCTATCATCTGCATTAGATGCTCCACCATGACATCCTATATAGACATTTTATATTGGATATCAACTGGGAAAATTTTTATTCAACACTAATTTCATCAAAACCTGTGTAGTTGATACAGCCAGATTTCATCAACTGAAGGAGAATGAGTATAATATAAACTATTCACTCGAAAGACATTACTTTATTAGCTGAACCTTCTTTGAGCTCTATTATACAATAGAGTTTATAGCCTAATACTTAGATTGAAAAAAAATGTAGAGTTGGAGATTCAGGCTGAACTGTACCTCCTTGTAAGACCCCTGAAACAGATCTGAAATGATAAGGAACTCACTCTTGGAGTATTTACAGACCACTCTTCATGTCAAAGAACGTAAAGAAGTCCCCCAAAGGCAAAGTGGTCTGCACAGGTCCTTTTCCTGCCCTTCCTTCTCAAAAGTCTGCTGCAAAGGCTGTGGTCAGTGCTGTAGGCTGCTCTTTTATCTCCGTAACCTGAGCACTTCTGCAGAGCAGACTCCCTCTCCACATGGCATTCAGTGAATTCCGAGTCAAGTCCAGGCTCGAGTCAGCTGCCTTCATTGTAAGTCTTTTGCAATTCAATGGATGGCTTGGCCCTTATGTCTTGAGGATTGGAATCTCCTGGACAGGGATAGGATTTCACTTTCCATGTCTACAGCACTTGCACCAAGGTTATTAATATAGTCTATACAGGGGGATCATATTGACAGCAAGCTCAGATCCACATCATAAAGTCTGTGGCTTGAAGCTAGACTGAGCCGAGCCCCCCAGGAGGAGACTGAGTCACCCTAGGCATCCAGCCACCCGGGGAAATTTTGAGAGTTCAAAATCCAGTTCAAGTCAATCCTGTCTAGGACACTGCTTCTTTCCTTCTATATCAGCCCCACTCTCCCAGACGTCCCACCCATGCCTGGAGGTGCATTTCAACACATAAGGAAGAAGAACATAATTTGGGGAACACCTCAGGTGTTACCTCCACTGAAGCATTAAGGACTCAGAGTTTTAAATGAATAAATGAATCATAATACAGTGATGTATCCCAGCCGAAGAATCAATGAGGCCATTGGAGGAGCTGGAAACTACAGTGGAAGGAATACACTTTCTGGATTCAGACCAGGATTTGGATCTCCATCTGGCTCCTTACTAGTTGTGTGGCCTCAGGCAAGCAGGGCCTCACTTTTCCCATCAATACGGTGGGGATAATCAGCTATTTTTGTAAAGTATGCATGAGAAAAGAGAGAAAAAATGTATATAAAGCACCTTTTACAGGACCTGGCAGAGAATAAGTACCCAACAAATGGCAGCTATTGTTACGGAAGAGGCCAGAGAGATGGCTAGATGTGTCTTAGTGTCCTCCAGTCATGCGTGACTGTCTGCCTCCACTGTGGACAAGAAGTACTCTCCTCAGATAAGACACTGGGTCACTACACATGCTTTACTCTTTCATTTGTTGTTGTTGTTTAGTCACTAGTGAAAGTGAAAGTCACTCAGTTGTGTCCAACTCTGCGACCCCATGGACTATATAGTCCATGGCATTCTCCAGGCCAGAATACTGGAGTTGGTAGCCTTTCCCTTCTCCAGGGGCCCTTCCCAACCCAGGGATTGAACCCTGGTGTCCCACATTGCAGGTGGATTCTTTACCAGCTGAGCCACCAGGGAAGCCCAAGAATACTGGAGTGTGTAGCCTATCCCTCCAGTGGATGTTCCCAGCCCAGGAATCGAACCGGGGTCTCCTGCATTGCAGGCACATTCTTTACCAACTGAGCTATCAGGGAAGCCCAACTAGGTCGTGTCTGACTCTTTGCAATCCAATAGACTGTAGCCTGCTAGGCTCCCCTGTCCATGGGATTTCCCAGGAAAAAATACTGGAGTGGGTTGCCATTCCCTTCTCCAGGGGACCTTCCCAACCCAGGGATCAAACACTCGTCTCCTGCCTTGGCAGGCGGATTCTTTACCACTGGGCCACCTTGGAAGCCCATACTCTTTCTTTCACCTTCGTGTTTTTAACGATCCAAGTCATTCATGACTACAAACTCCATGCAAGTTCAAATATTGTAGAAAAAACAAAAATTCTCTTGACTCGCATACAATCCCACTGCCTTCCCTCAGGGAAATTGCTGGTTTCAGTTTGTTTTGTAGGTTAAGGGGCTTTTTGGTACTCAAGTGATATAAGAATAGACATAAAAAAAATACATAGTGTTGTTTTATGTGGGTCTTTTGTAAAAGAACCAAAATGTGTGTTTTGTATGTATGTTTCAGTATTGAAGTATGATATGCATAAAGAAAAGGGAACATAGGCTAAATGCATAGCTTGAATTATCACAAACTGAACACACATATAATCGACATTCATATTGAAAAACATTATCATTGCCCCAGAATCCTCTTTTGTGCCTTTTTCTAGTCAATAAACTCCCCAAAATGGCAACTATTGTAACATATCAGTGTATATGAGTTTTGCCTGCTTTTGTACTTTATATAAATTGAACCATACAGTGTGTTAGTTTTGTGTGGTTGCTGTCACAAATGACCACAAATTCCACAGCTTAAAACAACACAAAACTATCATCTCACAGCTTCTCTAGGTCAAACATCCAGGCACAGTGTGGCTGGATTCTCTGCTCAGGGCCTCCCAGGGATGAAATCAAGGTGTCCTCCAGGACTTGGGTCTCCTCTGGTGCTGGGTTCGTCTTCCAAGTTTACCAGCTGTTGGTAGAATTGATTTCCTTGTGGTCGTAGGACTGAGGTCCTCATTTTCCTGATGGCCCTCGACTGGGGGTCATTCTCAGCAACTAGAAGCCACTCACATTCTTTGTCACAAGGCTTCTTCCACCTTTAAGCCAGCAGCAGAGAACTTCTTTCATGTCAGGCCCCCTTGTACTTTAACTCTGACTTCCTCTTCTACCAGCAGTTAAAGAACATCCTATACTTTGGAAGAACTCATTTGACCAGGTTGGGCCTCACCTGGATAATCTCCCTATCTTAAGGGTCACTGCTTTGGGACTGTAAATCTGCAAAATTTCTTTACAGTAGTACCTAGATTAGTGTTTGAATAACTAGGGACATACTTGTGCCCACTGGGCTCCAGGCATCTTAGAGGAGATTCTGCCCACCATATGCACTATGTCCTCTTTGATGTCCAGCTTCTTTCACTCAACACTGTTTGTAAGGTTCATCCGTATTGTGAGGATCAGATCTTTTGGTGACCATGTGTACATACAGAACTAAACACTTTTTGCTATAAGACAGTAAAGTTTTGGACTTTTTGTTACCACAAAGTGATCCAGCCTATCCTAACTGATACAGCAATCTGAAAGTGGAATTGCTATGACCAAAGGTGATAGAGCTTCCCTGGAGGCTCAGACAGTAGAGAATCCACCTGCCATGTAGGAGACCCAGGTTCGATCCTGGGGTCAGGAAGATCCCGTGGAGAAGGGAATGGCTACCCACTCCAGTATTCTTGCCTGGAGAATTCCATGGACAGAGGAGGGTGATAGATGCTGCCATATTGCCCGCCAATAAGGCAACGCCCTGGATATTGTACAAGAGCATCTTGCCACATCCTTACTGACAAATGTTATGATAGAAGCCTGTGTGTACAAATGAGTTGTGACCAATCTGAGCTTTATTTTGTATGCCTATAAAATAAGGATTTTACCCTAAGGATCCAGGAGAACAAGCCTAACCCCCGCCTGTCCGAACCACTAACATCACCACCAAGGACTGTGCATGTCCCTTACTGTGCTGTTTTTCATTTCATGGAATTTATCACTCCCAAATATTCTATATATTTACTAATTTAGGATGTTTACTGTTTGCTTTCTATTTCTGCTCACTAGGATATGAGCTTCTGCATGGGGAGGGGTTGGTGAAATCTCTGTTAGGTTGTTGTTAGATCCCAGAGGCCTAGAAAATTCCCTGACACACAGCAGGTGCTTATAAATATTGGTTAAATGAACACATTAACTCAAGATATGAACTTGAGGTTATTATTATCCATCATTATAGGCTATTTTACAGTAATAGTCATCGTATTTTCCAAATCAATTAGGTCACTGCTTTAAGAAGGTATTTTCTGCATTGAAATGTGGGAAATGATTTAACTATGCATTTGTAGCCACTGAATCTACTTTGTCCTTCTTCTACCTCATTTTAAAATTTTACTTTACACAGTTGTTGAGGAATTTTTTTTAGAATATTCTAAATTCTTTCTGGTTATGCTTATAAAACTGAGATTACTAAAGAAAACCAGAGATTTACAGATCCTCTCTTCCTAGAGCATTCTATCATACCAAAACAATAAATATTTGTCCCTGCGAATTCTGTCCTGAAATATCTTCCCTTCTCACTGCAGCTGATCACTATGCTGCTTTACCTTCAAGATCGGAATCAGTGAGGGTCGAAAGCAGAGCTGTCAAAAAGAACTTTCTGCAATGATGGAGATATTCTTCATCTGCCCTCCCCCAAATCATAGCCGGTAGCTACCTGTGGCTTCCGAACCCTTGAAATGTGGCTACTGTGACTGAGGAATTAATTTGTAATCGAACTTAATAAGGCATTTTTATTCACTTTAATCTTAAGTAATTTAAATGACCACAGGTGAGTAGTGGCTATCATATTGGACAGTACAGCCCTAGAGGAAAGAGATGGAAGAATGGAATCCATTTTTGATCCTTTGATTATGGCAGCCAGAGAGATCCTGAGACTCAAAGGTGAGAGGAAAAGGTGCCGGGTCCCTTTGTTCACAACTCCTTCCCCCAAGTGATGGAGAAGAAGCAACAGAGTACTCTCACCTTCTCTCCTCAGATAGAAGAGCTTGGGCGGGGGGACAGAAGGATTCATGCTCTTGTAGTCATTGAACATCAGCTTAAGTTGTTCCTTCATGTGGTCATTGGCTTAGGTTGTGTCGACACAGGCCCAGTGACCCAAGCTGGAACTCCAAATGTGAAATGACCATTTGGAGCCATGGATTTCACAGCTCACACACAGTTCCCCTGGTCACACTATGCTTTGTGCAGCTCACCCTGGGGGCACTGGCAGAGAGGCACTCAGTCCATCTGCTGGAAGATTGGACACTTCAAAGGAGGTGGTAATTACTGAAGCAGGTAATGGATCATAAGGAAGGAAAGTCTAGATATATCACCCAGTAAAGAAGATAACCATACCTAGGGTTTTAAAGGCACAAAGAAATGAATATTACCTACTTTGAGCTACTTCTTGGAGCAGAGGATATTTGGCTCTACTGCGATGTTATGAAATTAATTTGAGGTTGAGAAACTGTAATATATTACAGCTATCAGTCTCTCTGGATGGTTTTACAATCAACATGTAAGATATGAAAAAAGAAAAATGCCAATAACATATTAATGTGGTATTTGGTGTTCAATCTTCTTTATGCAGCAGAATATTACAGCTGAGCAAAAAGTGATCAGAAAGTTGGTTCTCTTTTATACAAAGAAACAGAAGGAGGAAAGTTGAACTTTAAATTATCCCATCTGTCTCTTTCCATTGATTGAGTCTTCCTCATTAAGATAAATTTCGAGCTAGAATATCATTATCTTTTGAGTTCTCCAAAAAGTATGCCTTTCAGCTACCTTGGTTTCTTTCTTTTTCTTTCCTGATTTTTTTCTTTTCCTTTTTTCCCCCTATATTGGCAGCTTGTAAGGAAGAATCATTATTCCATTCTGTATGTCCCAAATTTCTTATTTGAGTTCTTCTGGAAATATATGTATGGTTAGCTTAACACCTGACACCCACCTTATAGATGTACCCAAGCGAAGTCAGACATCTGCCGTGTTGGCACAAGAAGGGTGTATGACTTCTCTTGGACAGAAGAGAACCCAAACTCAGCTCTACCATAAACTAGTTGTGGGATCTTGGGGGAGTCATTTACCCTGATTCTCAGCTTCTTCATCTGTCGAAAGGGAGACACCAGTGAAGAGGACAGAATGGCTGAGTGAGCTTGCTTTTTTACTTCTGGCTGGTTCTGACTCGTTTCTTCTGACAGATACCATGGCTCTGCTCAGTGGCTTATTTCTTTCCCTCTCCAACAAACCAATGCTGATGTGATGTGGACATTCTTGGTAACTGGTAGATAGCAAGTGCTCACTGGGCATGAATTCATCCCCCTCTCCTTTCCCACATTCTCAGCCAAGCGGCTAGTGCTGCATGTTCATCAGATGCCCCTTGTTCTCCCCCTACCCTTCATTGCCAGGGATAAAATGCAGGGACAAAGCAGGAAGCACTCATGATGACAACATGCTTATGAGGATAACAAGGCCCAAATGGACCCTGTGAATAAGTAGAAGGGCAGGAGTTTCTGTTCAGTTGCCTCCTCCTACTCCCTATCCCTACAACCCTAAGAATCCATCTACTTCCCTATTTGTGGGCTCAGTATCCTCCCCAAACCCACCCTCAGATCCTTCATTAAACTACAGTGTGGGTGAGTGAGAACTCTCCTTGTTCCATGTACATTTCCACACGGATCAGAATCTCCAATTAAAATGGATTGTTCTCTGAGTCCAAAATCTGAGGCATGAAGCTGTGGGAGAATATCCTCCATTTCAAAAGCCCTTTCTGGAGTTCTGGAAATAAGGCCATGTAATTACATGCCCACAGGGGTGAGCCAACACCACAAGGCCTTCTTGAACCGCAAAAGGGCCAACTATTTTCCCAGTGGAGATTGCCCAAGTCATGATCCGCAGGAAAGGAATCCTATTATGTCCCCATCAGTTTGAACAAGAGGAGGCAGCAGAGAGCAGGTGACCAGAGCCCCAGGAGAAGAGTAAGTGTGGTTGGATAAAATGGCATGAGACAAGTGCTCGGGCCTGGTGCACTGGGAAGACCCAGAGGGATCAGGTAGAGAGGGAGGGGGGAGGGGGGATCGGGATGGGGAATACATGTAAATCCATGGCTGATTCATGTCAATGTATGACAAAAACCACTACAATATTGTAAAGTAATTAGCCTCCAACTAATAAAAATAAATGGGAAAAAAAAAATGCTGCCTTGGAGAGAGATTTGTGAGGAGGCAGGTTGGAAATGGGAGTGAGGTTGATGTCAGAGAACAAACAGTACGGGGAAGGAGGGGGGATAGGTCTAGGCTTCAGAAGACACCATTGTGGCTGGAACTAGAGAATAATGAAGGTATCTGAATCTACAAAGAAAGTCTCTGGAGTGAAAGTGAAAGTCGCTCAGTCATGTCCAACTCTGTGACCCCATGGAATTCTCCAGGCCAGAATACTGGATTAGGTGGCCTTTCCCTTCTCCAGGGGCCCTTCCCAACCCAGGGATTGAACTCAGGTGCCAGGCGGATTTCTTTATCAGCTGAGTCACAAGGGAAGCCCAAGAATACTGGAGTGGGTAGCTTATCTCTTCTCCAGCAGATCTTCCCAACCCAGGAATCTAACCAGGGTCTCCTGCATTGCAGGCGCACTCTTTACCAACTGAGCTATCAGGGAAGCCCCAAAGGAAAGTCTCTACGGAGGAAGCAAAAGATTCTTCAAGAGATTAGAGCAGCCCATTGAGAAATATGATGAACTCTAAAGGCCTTCTCTGGAGAAAAGTCAACATGGATTTTGTAATCAAACTCAAGAACTGTTAAGCTTCCTAAACAAACCCACGCATGGACTGCAGGTCCAAAATGAATATAGGTGCTCTGAGACAGTAAAGGCAAGGCCACCTGGTCACTTGGGTTCTTTATCCTCTTGGATGTGTAAGTCTGGACTGCCCACTCAGTCAGGAAGGGGCCCAGGCCTGTCTTCATAGGTACTTGCATTTCTATTAGTTCTAAACAATCCCAAAGCAGCCTTGGACTCGAGTTTCTTAAGGATCATATATAAGATTTGAGTGTTTCTTTGCTACTCTCTACCTCTATCCACTAGCTAACATGTTGAAATATTCCTAAGTGCCAAAGACTTTGTGTTTCTTACCTAAATACGGCCTCAAATCAATGAACTCTTCTCATGTTCACTTTACAGATGACAAGACTGAGGTTAGATCACTCACCCAGCTTCACACAGCCAGCCAGTCCTAGAGCTGGGATGGGCATCCATCTAGCACACTCTGAGCCTGAAGTCTGGGTCATTAACCATGCTGCTCACAATTTATAATAGCCAGGACATGGAAGCAACTTAGATGCCCATCAGCAGATGAATGGATGAGGAAGCTGTGGTATATATATATATATATACACACACACACGGAATATTACTCAGCCATTAAAAAGAATTCATTTGAATCAGTTCTAATGAGATGGATGAAACTGGAGCCCATTATACAGAGTGAAGTAAGCCAGAAAGATAAAGACCAATACAGTATACTAACATATATATATGGAATTTAAAAAGATGGTAATGATAACCCTATATGCAAAACAGAAAAAGAGACACAGATGGACAGAACAGACTTTTAGACTCTGTGGGAGAAGGCGAGGGTGGCATGTTCAGAGAGAACAGCATTGAAACAAGTATACTATCAAGGGTGAAACAGATCACCAGCCCAGGTTGGATGCATGAGACAGGGTGCTCGGGGCTGGTGCACTAGGAAGACCCAGAGGGATGGGATGGAGAGGGAGGTGGGAGGGGGGATCGGGATGTAAATCCATGGCTGATTCATGTCAATGTATGGCAAAAACCACTACAATATTGTAAAGTAGTTAGCCTCCAACGAATAAAAATAAATGAAAAAAAAACACCAAAAAAAAACACCAAAAAACCATGCTGCTGACCAGACCCAGCTCAGGCTTCAGAGTTTTTAGAACATTTCAACATTCTTCTAGGGAGGAACCTTGTTCAGAAGGTTGGTTTTGAGACTTTGTTTTTCTGATGGGTACTGAAGATCCCAGTCTCTGGGATCCTTGTCCAATATGTGGTTAAGCAGGTGAGACACCCACCCGGGGAGAGTGTGGGGGGAAATGGGAGGCCCTGTGATGCTCACTTTCTCAACACCCCCAGTTCATGTGCTGCTTCAAACATTGGACATCCTCCCATAACTGCACAGCTTTGCCGAGGCAAAAACATTCCTGCTCCAGAAATGCATACAGCCTGTGGAATTTTGTAGATATAAGTTGTTTATTAATAATTCCTTTTTATTGTTATGTTCTCTTAGATTTTACTTGATAAAATATATGTTGAAAGAGGGAATATGTTTTAGAAAAAAAAAAAAAAGAGCGTCCAACTGCACCGGCTGCTTCCTCCCCACTTGAGGACGGAGGTTTGGCTCGCTCCCCTGATTATGAGAAAGGTAGTGGTGAGACATAGGTGCCAAGCCTGCTGGGATAGTTGGCCTGTAAAAAAAAAGAATCATTTCCCATAAATAGTTTTTTTAAAAAGTCACGTTTGTTAACTTACTATGTGAACAACTGCATGGAACATAAAATAGATATGATCACAAAGAGCGGGCATTTTAGAGAATAATGAAGTCAGTGCATCATATAAATAACAGATTACTGTGGGTTAATTTAACTTATCTTTATAGCAAAATCACAGCTACCTTCCAAACTGTTCAATCTGCAGTCATCTTAGATGTATGGAGCTTTTCACCAGCTTTATAAATAAATTGGATCCAAGCCTCCTATGAGAAAATGAAAAATAATTAAAAATGATGTTTTTCTCAACTCCCCTGCAATGGCATGGCATCGTGGCCGATAGCCATGAAAATATTCAATGTACTGAGTTTTGCTCCATTTCCCATATTAAAACATGTTTGGAAAAGATGTTTATTTACTTCTTCCAGCTACCTGGATTAATGAGAGTGTCCAGCCAACCACTCTCTGCTGTTTTAGCTCTGTTATTCTTTTTCCATAAGGAAAAGACATTTAAATAATTAGCATGATTTCTCCACATGCTTCTGAAGGGTATGGTGGGCTCACAGGGACACACTCCATTCTGGCATGCAATATGCAATACAGGTAAAGCGTTTATCTGTAGAAGGAGGTTTCTTCTGGCTAAACAGCACAGTCCTCAAGAGGAGGTGGAAGACAAGCGAGAGAAATGGAAGAGAAGAGGAAGAGAAGAGGGGAAGAGATGATGATGAGGGATGCAGGAGAAAATTCTTGAGAGTGGAGGAATGCCCTAGTACTGAACTTTGAATGGACTGAGTTGAAATGCAAAAGCAAATGAGTCATTAATTACCCACAAGAGATGAAGTTTTCAACCAGAATATGCTGAATCATCTTAAAGGGGCAAGGTTTAGTAATTTGCTCCTCAGTGGAAATGCAGACTCACAAGCAGGTTGACCTCTGTCACAGAGACATAAAGAAAGTTACAATTCTGCACAAATGAGTTACATGAAATCATAAATCTGCTTGAAAGGTCTTACCCCCACAAAATTTCCAAGTGGTATCAAAATGCTTGCCTGACCTTTGGGAGGTTCTTCTTAATCTATAGTTGAACTCTAGGGAATCCTTGTTTCACAATACATTATCAGCTACAACATGAAAGGAAGTGTCCCATGGTCAAATACCGGCAGGAAAAGCCGAGTTAAATAAAATAAACAGAGACTTGTAATGGCAAGGCTTCTTCAAGTGTTTAGTGCTAATTGGCATTGTACACACCTCCCATGGAGGGATATAGCACATTATAATTTCCCATTCTTGTCAGTGAGTCTGTTGTTCACAAATGCCTATTCATATCTCATTTATCTAGCATTCCCTTGAGGAAGTTTGGGAACTATGGCTTAATCATCTAAGGTGCTTCCTCAGGTAACTACAGAGAAGGAAATGGCAACCCACTCCAGTGTTCTTGCCTAGAGAATCCCAGGGACGGGGGAGACTGGTGGGCTGCCGTCTGTGGGGTCACACAGAGTCGGACACGACTGAAGCAACTTAGCAGCAGCAGCAGCAGCAGGTAACTAGGCCTAGGATACAGAAAAGATGGGAGCCCCTAAAGGATGGACAAAGGAATGCCAAACACAGACTTGCCTTTCTTCTTAACTTTGTCCTGGACTGGTCATGGTAGGAACCCACTTCTTGGTTTCTCCGAAGGTGGTGGACCAATCTCTGGGCTGCACATAAATAAAATCTCCTTAGCTGGTCTAGCTATAAACACAGATTATGCTGGCTGTAGTCCAATACTTCTAGAACGAATTCAGAGGGCTAACAGCTCTCCAAACTACCAGGAGACCCCAGCTTGATGGCTGAGGACTGAAGCCTGAGTTTGTCATAGCTTCGAGGCATTTCACCAATAATTGATGATTGTTGGGACTGGGGGAAAGGGTAAAAACAGAGCCAGTGAAAACACTAGAAAGGATTCATCAGTTCTGCAGTAAAGGGACATGGTTGTTGGTATATTTTATTTTTACCATAAGAATGATGGCCAGGTTCAAGAATTTCAAGAGTTCTAGGTGTTGGCTGAGAGACCAAAAGAAGAGTCTTGCCATTTCACATTTCCATGACCTTAAATTGCCCACATATTATTTGGAAACTGACATTTACTCCAAAGCCCTTTGATTGTGCCTTTCCATGAATGTGGAACGTCATGCTTTCCTGGAGCAACTAAGTTTCTGCCAAAATGCCGAAAGATGGGAAGTTTGGTAATGGGAGTGTTAGGTGAGTGAAATGTAATCTTTCTGTCTTACTTCTGAAGTTCTCTGATGGTTCCCATGTAATTGTCTTTGACATTTAATTGAAAGCACCATGTTTTTTTACTATGCAACCCATTTGAGCCCTTGATGGTCACTTAAGACCTACTTCACTTCCATGTGGCACTCTTCCAAAGCCAAGATTATGTAGTAAATGCAAGGTTCAGCTCCGTCTGCTGCAGTCGTGTATTGATCTTGTGGTTCTTGAGGGAAGTGGTATCTCATTCAGATTTTCACAGTTTGTCTTATAATGAAGATCCTTTGGCTTTCCATGATTTTGTAGCTGTGAAACCAATTATGACTTCAGTAGCACTGGCAATGTACTATATTTGTGAAAAGAAAATTGAAAAATTATTACCTGATGGATGAGAAACGGTTTTGACACTAACAAACAAAAAATGCCTCTCCATATCTCTTCTAAATTATGTCTGATGTTGACATTAGCATTTATGTAGTTCATCCAGTTGCAGAAACCATTGTGTGCTAATTCTTAATAGCAATAAAACCTATTACAATGGGGAATAATAGTCCTTCAAAAGGCTTCGTTCCAGCCTCCTTCTTCTAGGCCCATGGTATCAACTCCATAATAATTAATTTATTTTGCTGTAATTCTGATTCAGCCAAGGCATAATGCTGTGGAGGAAGACATAATGAGGCACCTCAAATAAAGGCTGAAGTGGATGGAGCAAAAAACAGGTCTTAGTCCAAAGGTTTGTATTCACTCAGGAAAGGTTTCATGGGCAAGATTTGAGATTGAAAGGCATAAGCTTTCAAAAGATTTTTGTAATGAGGGCCAACTTTTCTCTTAATTATCCAAAAGCAATTTTGATAAAGAGGTCAACAAAGTGTAAGGCTTAGATTTGGGGTAATCTTAACAGAAAATTCTAGTCTGCCTACCTGTGATGAGACCAGAGGAAAATTTCATCATACCTCAGTACTCCTTTTCCCCACAGTGGTTGGCATTGGAAGGCTGAAAACAAAAGGGTTCAACATTTCTATAAGTAGAAGTGAGTGGATATGTAAGTTACTGACCAGGGTTCTTGGACTCTTTAATCAATAGAAATTGACTAGAGGCCTGACAAATTCAGGCAAGGTTTTATTGATGCCCCTACTGTAATAGGAGGGAGCAAGAACAGGTTCCTTTGCTTCCTCACTCACCAAGGTGGGGCAACCTTGTTCCCATTATATTGGGTGAGCATAGGGGTGTCTAGAGATCAGGCCAGAGGAGTGGCTTAGGTGGTTTGCCCACCTCTTTGGTGGTATTGTGTGCAGGGGGCATGTGGTATCCTGTTTTTTCTCCCAGCTCTTCAAAAGTGAAAATTAAGCTTTTTGGTCTCTTTGTATCTTTTTGTCCAGAATTTACCCCAACTGCACAGGCATACAGTTATTTTTAGTTTCTTTGTATTTTGTTGCTTGAGGAGACATTTGTCCAGGTGCAAGCATTGCAACACTGCAGGGAAAGGTCCCAGGTCCCAGCCTGTCTGACTTAGGAGCTATCTGTCCATGGAAGAGACCTGGGCAGCAGGGTTATACCCATGAGGTCAATCAGAAGAGAGGGGTGGTCCCTGCCCACTGAGCTTGCCAGAGCACATCCACACCAGGAAAAGGCAGCAGCAGCTCCAGAGAGAAAGAGACCTGGAGGTTGTTGCCAAGGTGCCATTTTTTGCTCTGGGTACTAGATGGACAAGGGTCACCTTGCCAAGCTGAGCATTTAGGTGACAGGAGTAGTACATGCAAAGGAAAGGAACTGTGAAAAAGCATGTTGTGGAAGTACTAAAAGAAGTTTGGGGAGGCAAAGCGTATGGACCAAATAGGTCCCATCAGCAGCCTGGGACCATAGTTTAAAGAGTTTCCTATGCCATACAGAGTTTGCATGTGATTTTGGAGAAAGATACTGCTAGGGCAGAAGACAGTGTATTCATGGGGAACGGTTGCCAGGATGTCCTTCTTCCTCTTCTCTCCCTGGGATCCCAATTCATCAATACAGATTAGCTCAAACACCAGCACTGCACAATGTCTCTGAGACTCTCTGACCAATTGCACCACTACACACATACACACACACATCTACACACACGCCACAGAGAATACTTCCTCCTCAATGCTCCCATTTCACCACTTAATTGCTTTCATCCTGGCACCTAGCAGGATTTAGTGAATGAACTTATATATTATGTCTGCTTCTTCAACTAGAACATGCCATCTGATCAAGAGCAGAAAGTGCAGGATGGTTTGTTTTGTTTTGTTTTTTTGTTTGGTTTGTTTAAGCACCATCATTCCAGAGACTGGATGCACCCACTTCTCTTTGAATGTGGTTTCCTCAGGTTGATTTCTTTTTCTAAAAAAATTTTTTATTTATTTTAATTGCAGGCTAATTACTTTACAACATTGTGGTGGTTTTTGCCATACATTGACTTGAATCA
The DNA here is from genome assembly GCA_015832495.2 of Alces alces. NCBI lineage: Eukaryota > Metazoa > Chordata > Mammalia > Artiodactyla > Cervidae > Alces > Alces alces. The sequence continues at coordinate 63,229 of JADEYB020000049.1, forward strand.
GCCATGGATACTAGAACCCTGTCCCGAACCCCTCTCCCACCTCCCTCCCCATCTCATCCCTCTGAGTTGTCCCAGTTCACTGGCTTTGAGTGCCCTGTTTCATGCATCGAACTTGGACTGTGCATTGAACTTGGACTGTGAAATGCATCCATTTCACATACGGTAATAAATATGTTTCAATGCTATTCTCTCAAATCATCCCACCCTCACCTTCTCCTGCAGAGTCCAAAAGTCTGTTCTTTACATCTGTGCCTCTTCTGCTGTCTCGCACATAGGGTCATTGTTACCATCTTTCTAAATTCCATATATATGTGTTAATATACTTTACTGGAGTTTTTCTTTCTGACTTACTTCATTCTGTATGATAGGCTCCAGTTTCATCCACCTCATTAGAACTGACTCAAATGCATTCTTTTTTTATAGCTGAGTAATATTCCATTGTGTATATGTACCACAGCTTTCTTATCCATTCATCTGCTGATGGACATCTAGGTTGCTTCCATGTCCTGGCTATCGTAAACAGTGCTGCAATGAACATTGGAGTACACGTGTCTCTTTCAAGTCTGGTTTCCTCAGTGTGTATGCCCAGCAGTGGGACTGCTGGGTCATATGGCAGTTCTATTTTTAAGGAATCTCCACACTGTTCTCCATAGTGGTTTTACTAGTTTGCATTCCCACCAACAGTGTAAGAGGGCTCCCTTTTCTCCACACCCTCTCCAGCATTTATTGTTTGTAGACTTTTTGATAGCAGCCATTCTGACTGGCGTGAGATGGTACCTCATTGTGGTTTTGATTTGCATTTCTCTGATAAGGAGTGATGTTGAGCATCTTTTCATGTGTTTGTTAGCCATTTGTATGTCTTCTTTGGAGAAATGTCTGTTTAGTTCTTTGGCCCATTTTTTTATTGAGCCATTTATTTTTCTGGTATTGAGCTGCATGAGATGCTTGTATATTTTGGAGATTAATTCTTTGCCAGTTGTTTTGCTTGCTGTTATTTTCTCCCATTCTGAAGGCTGCCTTTTCACCTTGCTTATAGTTTCCTTCATTGTGCAAAAGCTTTTAAGTTTAATTAGGTCCACTTGTTTATTTTTGCTGTTCTTTCTGTTACTCTGGGAGGTGGGTCATAGAGGATCTTGCTATGATTTATGTCAGAGAGTGTTCTGCCTATGTTTTCCTCTAAGAGCTTTATAGTTTTTGGTCTTACATTTAGATCTTTAATCCATTTTGAGTCTATTTTTGTGTATGGTGTTAGAAAGTGTTCTAGTTTCATTCTTCTACAGGTGATTGACCAGTTTTCTCAGCACCACTTGTTAAAGAGATTTTCTTTTCTCCATTGTATATTTTTGCCTCCTTTGTCAAAGATAAGGCATCCATAGGTGCGCGGATTCATCTCTGGGCTTTCTATTTTGTTCCATTGATCTATGTTTCTGTCTTTGTGCCAGTACCATACTGTCTTGATGACTGTGGCTTTGTAGTATAGTCTGAAGTCAGACAGGTTGATTTCTCCAGTTCCATTCTTCTTTCTCAAGATTGCTTTGGCTGTTCTAGGTTTTTTGTGTTTTCATACAAATTGTGGAATTATTTGTTCTAGTTCTGTAAAAAATACCATCAGTAGCTTGATAGGGATTACATTGAATCTATAGATTGCTTTGGGTAGTATACTCATTTTCACTATATTGCTTCTTGGCCTTTTGGCTAAGATCAAGTGTAGTATCTGTCTTCAGGCTGACGACCCAGCAGGAAAAAACTTCTTCTTTGAGCCCCTGTCTCTGGTGGGAATCCTCTGAAGGATAGCCTGAGGCAAGGATCTGGTGTTTCCTGATGGACTGGTAGGGTATGGGACGGAAGGCAGGAAGTCACAGGGTTGGGATCTCAGGGCAGGTCCACCAAGGAGGGTGGCTCAATTGCCTGCCATGGGGCACTCCTGAGAGCTGGCCTTTCTCTGGCAGAGAGGTGGGCAGGGGGTGGTGAGGGACATAAAATCCATGCATTTTTGGATCTCTGGGTGTGCATTCACAGAGGTGGATGGAAGAGGAACATAAAATGGGTGGGACAAGGCTACTGTCTGCTGAAGCTCTCTCTGCAGGTGCCACAGAAAATGTTTTATCCATCTCTGTACCTGGTGTGGTGCATAGTAGGAATTTAATATATGTTCATTGAATGGAAGAAATTTGCTATTCTATTTTCCACAGACAACACAGCAAGCTGAGTCTGATTCTGCTCCTGTAAAGGGGTGGTGTTAAGATTTTCCTCCTTACCGCTTTCAGAGACTATCAGACACACTGCTTCCCACCATTGATTTCTATTCAGCTGAGATTTGTGCAAAGCCAACGAAGGAGGAGCTACGTTTATTATTTGTTTGCAACACATCCCAGTGAATGCTTTGGTATTCAAAATCCACTGTACTTTTGCCTCATTTATTTCTGAAAGAGAAGTCAGGAGATAGTCTTTGCCCTTTAAATAATGGACATGGGAAGTCAACAAAAATACATTTAAAAACACGTGCATTCACTTTTCATTTGTCCGAGTTCAAAATTAGATGTTTCTCCTCCATTATCTCATAAAAGCATGTGATTTATGAAAGAAACTGAAGCGAGTGTCATTAAAACTGATTACCCTAAGTGAATAGTGATGTATTTGTGGATATGCAATGTGATTATGATGTTAGTGAGAGTAATCTAATGATCAGTGGGATAATGTGATTTTGTGGTGTTGATAAAAGACTAAAAGCAGAAGCCCTTGGTGAAATCCCACCTCTGATCTGAAACAAGCCCCAAATGATGACCAAAAGGACATTTGTTTTGACTCCACCCATGGACCTAGTGCCCAGGAAGACAGTGCCCTCAGACTGCCCCAGCTGTTGAGAGTCCAGTCTCCTGCAGATCTTGGAAACTGGGAGAGAGAAGGGAGCACACAGCAGGAAGGGGAAAGAATTTTCTCTGAGAGAGGCCCTCTCCACAGATGCTCCCAGTCCCACCTGCTCCTTCTTTGGTGCCTGGCACCCTCCATCCCTCTGCAATCCCTTTGCTCTGGGTCTCCCCGCATCAATGGTCTTCCTCCTCCTCCTTGTGCATCATCACTTTCTCACTCAGCCGTGGATCCTCCACCTCTCAGCATTTCTCAGCTTTGAAAATGACACCGTCCTTCCTCCCTCCTTACATCCCCCGCCGAACGGGTAGGGCATGCACCCTGACCTTGTTCCCTCTCCTGCCTTGCTGCTCCCTGCCTCCTAACTTCTCTGAATATGGATCTGATTCTCCTATTGTACTGGCCTGAACTGATATGACGCAAATTATTAAATTCCACTGCTTCTTGTTTCTCCATCATATCTAAGCTCTCAGAGCATTTGATGACTTCTTGAAATTCTCTCTGCATATGCATCCCCAATATTTCCCTCTCCTGGCCTCTGCTTACTCTCTACCAACCCCCTTCTCCACCTCCTGCTGCCTACATGTGGGCAGATTGAAGACTTTGGCCTCACCTTTCCTCTTGTCTTCCTTAGAGATGCCTTTTTTCTCCCACAACTTAGATGACCACCACTCTGCAGCTGCCTCTGAAATCTAGGACTCCAACCAATCACATTGCTCCTGGCTTCCATTCCCATCGGCACAAAGATATAATTCCCCTCTTTGCTCTTTGCCCTCTGCCCCTGTGGCATGGTTCACTGCAGTGCTAAGCATTTTTCCATGACATCCAAAGTGAGAAGAGCTAGATAAAACCAGGCTCAACATTTAGCTCTGCCACACACTTCCTGTCTGACCTGGACAATTTTCCCATACAGTCTGAACTCCCATTTACAGAACCAAAAATAATAACTCATTCTTACCTTGCATGGTTGTTGTGAAAATTAAAAGCATTCATGGTCATCACCTGGCCCATAATAATTTCTTATGTTTTAGCTGTTATTATTAATATACCCAGTAAATGTTTTATTCCCTGGCTTTATTCCCTGGTGGCTCAGTGTTAAAGAAACCACCTGCCAATGCAGGGGACACGGGTTCGA
>JADEYB020000050.1:37992-56912 GCA_015832495.2 Alces alces
AGCACCTCGAGAAAAGCTCCGTGTACACCACATCATCTTGAGATGATAGCTGATTCCCTGGCTTCGACTCAAGAGGAATGACAAGTTTACAGAAGCACCTCAAGTGGAGGCTACTCTCAGGTGTAGGTATGTGAGAGGGACTCTGAGTTTGCTGCATCAAGTGGAATGGACACCGAGATACCCTAACTCGAAATAAGGCCGTATTTCCCTGCAGTGACTTAAATGCAGGCTCATCTTTCATCTCCCAAAATAAAGAGGTGTCTGAAGCCCCGGTGGAAACCCTCGAGAAAGACCTAGGTCCCCTTCTGATCTCGACAGGAGGCCACACATCCCGTTGAGATCTCAGGAGGAACGCGGAGTTCAATGCTTCAAAAAGAGTCGAGGCCTGACTCCTCTTAAAAATGGAGAGGAATCCAAATATCCCTGTGGAACCTGGAAAGGGACACTGGGTCTCCTGCTTGACCTCGAGAGACGTCCCTATTGCCCTGCTCAGCCTCGCAGATAATACCGAGGTGTGCCTAGCAACTAGACAGGAGTCCTGACGTCGCTGAAGAAACACGAGTTTTGAAGGGCCATCTCCGTCTGAACTTGAGAATACACCCTAGCTTCCAGCCTCAACTCGAGAAAAGCCATGAGATTTCCCCCTAGGCGCCAGATGAGGTGTGATTTCCCTGCATTGCGTCCAGAGAAATTCCGTGTTCCACATCAAACATGAAAGGAGCCTTGACTTCCCTGATAGAATTCCAGAGAGTCCCCAAGAACACTGTCACAAGCCTAGACGTTCCCTGAGATCAGCACATCAACAGGAAATACCTCCGTGTACCCCAAATCAAATTGACTTGAGGCCCGATTCCCTTCATTGGTTCCAGAGCCATCCCACGATCCATGTCAAAAAGACAAGTGGCTTGACTTCCTTGAGGCAACTGCAGAAAATCCCGAAGAACCCCTTCCCAGTCCAGAAGAACACGAAGTTCAGCACAGCACCTCAAGAAAGGCTCCGTGAACTCCCCATCATCTTGAGATGATAGCTGATTCCCTGGCTTCGACTCAAGAGGAATGACAAGTTTACAGAAGCACCTCAAGTGGAGGCTTCTCTCAGCTATAGGTATGTGAGAGGGACCCTGAGTTTGCTGTCTCAAGTGGAATGGACACCGAGATGCCCTAACTCGAAATAAGGCTGTATTTCCCTGCAGTGACTTAAATTCAGGATCATCCTTCATCTCCCAAAATGAAGGGATTTCTGAAACCCCAGGGGAGACCCGAGAGAAAGTCTTACGTCACCTTCTAATCTCGACAGGAGGCCTCACATCCCGTTGAGATCTCAGGAGGAATGCGGAGTTCAGAGCTTCAAAAAGAGATGATGCCTGACTCCTCTTGAAAATGCATAGGAATCCAATATCCCTGTGCACCTGGAAAGGGACACTGGGTCTCCCACCTCACTTCGAGGGGCGTGTCTTTTGCCCTGTTAAGCCTCGAGGAAAATCCCGACGTGATCCTCCCAACTACACAGGAGTCCTGACACCGCTGAACAAACATGAGATTGGAAGGGCCAATCCCGTCGCAAGTCGAGAATATACCCCAGTTTACCATCGCAACTCGAGAAACACCATGAGACTTCCCACTTGCCAACCGAAAGGCCCAATTACACTGCACTGCATGCAGAACAATTCTGTGTTCCACGTCTAACAGGAAAGGAGCCTTGACTTCCTTGAGGGAACTCCAGAGAGTCCCCAAGAACACTGTCACAAGCCTAGAGGCACCCGGAGGTCACCACAGCATTACGAAAGAGATTTGTGTACACCAAATCAACTCGAGATGAGGCCCAATTCTCCGAAATTGGCTCCAGACCCGTACAGCATTCCACATCAAGCACGACAAGTATCATGACTTCCTTTAGAAAACTCCAGAGATTCCCCAAGACCACTGCCCCAAATCAAGAAGAAAACAAGTTCAGCAGTGCAACACAAGAAAAGCTCATGAACCCCAAATAATCTCGAGATGAGAGCAGATTCCCTGGCTTCGACTCAAGAGGAATGACAACTTTTAACAATCACCTCAACAGGAGGCTTCTCTCAGCTGTAGGTATGTGAGAAAGACCCTGACACTGCTACCTCAAATGGAATGGACACTGAGATGCCATGACTTGAAAGAAGGCTGGATTTCCCTGCAATGACTTGAATGCAGGTTTGGCTTTCATCTCCCAAGATGAAGGCTTGTCTGAATCCCCTGTGAAGATGATGGAGAATACCCTAGGTCACCGCCTCATCACGACAGGAGGACTCGCATCCCTTTTAGAACTCGAGAGGAATGCAGAGTTCAATGCTTCAAAGAGAGACGAGGACTGACTCCTCTTGAAAATGGATAGGAATCCCAATTTCCCTGTGGAACCTGGAAAGGGACACTGGGTCTCCGGCCTCACTTTGAGGGGCATCCCTATTGCTCTCCCAAGCCACGAGGAGAATCCCGACGTGTTCCTCCCAACTACACAGGAGTCCTTTCTATGCTGATCAAACACGAGTTTTGAAGGGCCATTCACGTCTTAAGTCGAGAATATACCCCAGGTTCCCAACACAACTCGAGAAACACCGTGAGACATCACATTCACAGACAGATGAGGCCCAATAACACTGTATTGCATGCAGAGCAATTTTGTGTTCCATATCTAACACGAAAGGAGCCTTGACTTCCTTGATGGAACTCCAGAGAGTCCCCAAGAACACTGTCACAAGCCTAGAGGGATCCGGAAGTCACCGCAGCATTATGAAAGACATCTGTGTACACCAAATCAACTCGAGATGAGGCCTAATTCCCCTAAATTGGCTCCAGAGCCATCCCGCATTCCCCGTCAAACATGACAAGTATCATGACTTCCTTTAGAAAACTCCAGAGATTCCCCAGGACCACTGCCCCAAGCCAAGAAGAAAACCAAATTCAGCAGAGCAACTCGAGAAAAGATCATGAACCCCAAATCAATTGGAGATGAGAGCAGATTCCATGGATTCAACTTAAGAGGAATGCCAATCTCCAAAAGCACCTCAACAGGAGGCTTCTCTAAGCTGTAGATATGTGAGAGAGACCCTGAGACTACTGCCTCAAATGGAATGGACACCAAGATGCCCTGACTCGAAAGAAGGCTGGATTTCCCAGCAGTGACTTGAATGCAGGTTCGGCTTTCATCTCCCAAGATGAAGGCTTGTCTGAATCCCCTCTGGAGATGATGGAGAAAGCCCTAGGTCACTGCCACATCACGAGAGGAGACCTCACATCCCTTTGAGAATTCGAGAGGAAGGTGGAGTTTAATGCTTCAAATAGACAGGAGGACTGACTCCTCTTGAAAATGGATAGGAATCTCAATATACCTGTGGAATCTGGAAAGGGATACTGGGTCTCCCGCCTGACACCGAAAGGCGTCCCTAATGCCCTGCCAAGCCTTGCGGATAATACCAAAGTGTGCCTCGCATCTTGACAGGAGTCCTGACGTCCCTGAAAAAGCACGAGTTTTGAAGAGCCGTCCCTTTCTGAACTTGAGAATATACCCTAGCTTCCCGCCTCAACTCGAGAAGAGGCATGAGACTTCCCCCTAGCCGCCAGAAAAGGCACGATTTCCCTGCATTGCGTGCAGAGGAATTCCGTTTTCCACATCAAACACGAAAATAGCCTTGAATTGCCTGATGGAATTCCAGAGAATCCCCAAGAACACTGTCACAAGCCTAGAGGTTCCCTGAGATCACCGCATCAACAGGAAATACCTCCGTGTAACACAGATCAAATCGAGTTGAGGCCCAATTCCCTTTCATTGGCTCCAGAGCCATCCCACGATCCATGTCAAAAAGACAAGTGGCTTGATTTCCTTTAGGCAGCACTAGCGAATCCCCAAGAACCTCGTCTCAGTCCAGAGGAACAAGAAGTTCAACACTGCACCTCAAGAAAAGCTCCGTGTACTCCACGTCATCTTGAGATGATAGCTGAGTCCCTGGCTTTGACTCAAGAGGAATGACAAGTTTACAGAAGTACCTCAAGGGGAGGCTTCTCCCAGCTATAGGTATGTGAGAGGGATTCTCAGTTTGCTGTCTCAAGTGGAACGTACACCGAGATGCCCTAACTAGAAATAAGGCCGTATTTCCCTGCTATGACTTAAATGCAGGCTCGTGTTTCATCTCCCAACATGAAAGGATGTCTGAAAACCCATTGGAGACCCTCGAGAAAGCCCTAGGTCCCCTTCTCATCTCGACAGGAGTAATCACATCCCGTTGAGATCTGAGGAGGAACGCGGAGATCAATGCTTCAAAAAGACACGAGGCCTGATTCCTCTTGAACATGAATAGGAATCCAATATCCCTGTGCACCTGGAAAGGGACACTGGGTCTCCCGCCTCACTTCGAGGGGCGTGTCTATTGCCCTGTCAAGCCTCGAGGAGAATCCCGACGTGTTCTTCCCAACTACACAGGAGTCCTGACTATGCTGAACAAACACGAGTTTTGAAGGGCCATTCCCGTCGCTAGTTGAGAATATAACCCAGGTTTCCACCGCAATTCAGGAAACATCATGAGACTTCCCCCTCGCCGACAGATGAGGCCCAGTTACCATGCATTGCATGCAGAGCAATTCTGTGTTTCACATCTAACACAAAAGGTGCCTTGACTTCCTTGAGAGAACTCCAGAGAGTCCCCAAGAACACTGTCTCAAGCCTAGAGGTACCCGGAGTTCACCGCAGCCTTACGAAAGAGATCTGTGTTCACCAAGTCAACTCGAAATGAAGCCCAATTCCCCTAAATTGGCTCCAGAGCCATCCCGCATTCCCCATCAAACATGACAAGTATCATAACTTCCTTTAGATAACTCCAGAGATTCCCCAAAACCACTGCCCCAAGTCAAGAAGAAAACCAAGTTCAGCAGAGCAACTCGAGAAAAGCTCATGAACACCAAGTCATCTCGAGATGAGAGCAGATTCCCTGGCTTCAACTGAAGAGGAATGCCAACTTTCCACAAGCACCTCAACAGGAGGCTTCTCTCAGCAGGAGGTGTGTGAGAGAGATGCTGAGACTGCTGCCTCAAATGAAATGGACACCGAGATGCACTGACTCAAAAGAAGGCTGGCTTTCCTTGCAGTGACTTGAATGCAGGTTCGGCTTTCATCGCCCAAGATGAAGGCTTGTCTGAATCCCCTGTGGAGATGATGGAGAAAGCCCTATGTCACCGCCTCATAACGTCAGAAGGCCTCACATCCCATTGAGAACTTGAGAGGAATGCAGAGTTCAATGCTTCAAAGAGAGACGAGGACTGACTCCTCTTGAAAATGGATAGGAATCCCAATATCCCTGTGGAACCTCGAAAGGGATACTGGGTCTCCTGCCTGACCTCCAGAGGCGTTCCTATTTCCCTGCCAAGCCTCGCTGATAATAGCGAGGTATGCCTCGCAACAAGACAGGTGTCCTGACGTCGCTGAACAAACACGAGTTTTGAAGAGCCGTCCCCGTCTGAACTTGAGAATATACCCTAGCCTCCCGCCTCAACTCGAGAAAAGCCATGAGACTTGCCCCTAGCCGCCACATGAGGCGCTATTTCCCTGCATTGCGTGCAGAGCAATTCCGTGTTCCACATCAAACGTGAAAGGAGCCTTGACTTCCCTGATGGAATTCCAGAGAGTCCCCAAGAACACTGTCACAAGCCAAGAGGTTCCCTGAGATCACCGCATCAACAGGAAATACCTCCGTGTACCACAGATCAAAGAGAGTTGAGGCCCAATTCCCCTTAATTTTCTCCAGAGCCATCCCACGATCCATGTCAAAAAGACAAGTGGCTTGACTTCCTTTAGGCAACTCCAGAGATTCACCAAGAACCCCATCCTATTCCAGAGGAACACGAAGTTTTGCACAGCATCTCGAGAAAAGCTCCGTGTACACCACATCATCTTGAGATGATAGCTGATTCCCTGGCTTCGACTCAAGAGGAATGATAAGTTTACAGAAGCACCTCAACTGGAGGCTTCTCTCAGCTATAGGGATGTGTGAGTGACGGTGAGTTTGCTGCCTCAAGTGGAATGGACACCGAGCTGCCCTAACTCGAAATAGGCCGTATTTCCCAGCAGTGACTTAAATGCAGACTCGTCTTTCATTTCCCAAAATGAAGGGATGTCTGAAACCCCAGTGGAGACCCTCGAGAAAGCCCTAAGTCCCCTTCTCATCTCGACAGGAGGCCTCACATCCCGCTGAGATATCAGGAGGAACGCGGAGTTCAATGCTTCAAAAAGACAAGGCCTGACTCCTCTTGAAAATGGATAGGAATCCAATATCCCTGCCACCTGGAAAGGGACACTGGGTCTCCCGCCTCACTTCGAGGGGTGTGTCTATTGCCCTGTCATGCCTCGAGGAGAATCACGATGGGTTCCTCCCAACTATACAGGAGTTCTGACTACGCTGAACAAACACGAGTTTTGAAGGTTCATTCCCGTTACAAGTTGAGAGTATACCCCAGGTTCCCACCGCAACTCGAGAAACATCAAGAGACTTCCCCCTCGCCAACAGATGAAGCCCAATTGCCCTGCACTGCATGCAGAGCAATTTTGTGTTCCACATCTAACACGGAAGAAGCCTTGACTTCCTTGAGGGAACTCCAGCGAGTCCCCAGAAACACTATCACAAGCCTAGAGGGACCTGGAGTTCACCGCAGCATTAAAAAAGGGCTCCGTGTACACCAAATCAACTCGAGATGATGCCCAATTCCCCTAAATTGGCTTCAGAGCCATCCAGCATTCCCCATCAAACACCACAAGTATCATGACTTCCTCTGGAAAACTCCAGAGAGTCCACAAGACCACTGCCCCAAGTCAAGAAGAAATCCAAGTTCATCACAGCAACTCGAGAAAAGCTCATGAACCCCAAATGATCTCGAGATGAGAGCAGATTCCCTGGCTTCGACTCAAGAGTAATGCCATCTTTCCAGAAGCACCTCAACAGGAGGCTTCTCTCAGCTACATATATGTGAGAGAGACCCTGAGACTGCTGCCTCAAATGGAATGTAACCCGAGATGCCCTGACTCGAAAGAAGGCTGGATTTCCCTGCAGTGACTTGAATGCAGGTTTGGCTTTCATCTCACAAGATGAAGGTTTTTCTGAATCCCCTCTGGAGACAATGGAGAAAGCCCTAGGTCACCGCCTCATCACGACACAAGGCCTCACATCCCTTTGAGAATTCGAGAGGAACGCGGAGTTTAATGCTTCAAAGAGAGACGAGGACTGTCTCCTCTTGAAAATGGATAGGATTCCCAAAATACCTGTGAAACCTGGAAAGGGACACTGGGTCTCCCACCTGACCTCGAGAGGTGTCCCTAATGCCCTCCTAAGCATCCCGGATAATACCAAGGTGTGCCTCACAATTAGAGAAGAGTCCTGACGTTACTGAAAAAATACGAATTTTGAAGGGCTATCCCCGTCTGTACTTGAGATTATACCCTAGCTTCCAACCTCAACTTGAGAAAAGCCATAAAACTTCCCCCTAGCTGACAGATGAGGGGCGATTTCCCTGCATTGCGTGCAGAGCAATTCCATGTTCCACATCAAACACGAAAGGAGCCTTGACGTCCCTGAAGGAATTCCAGAGAGCCCCCAAGAACACTGTTACAAGCCTAGAAGTTCCCTGAGATCACCGCATCAACAGGAAATACCTCCTTGTACCACAGATCAAATCGAGTTGAGACCCGATTCCCCTTCATTGGCTCTTGAGCCATCCCACGATCCATGTCAAAAAGACAAGTGGCTTAACTTCCTTTAGGCAACTTCAGAGATTCACCAAGTACCCCGTCCCAGTCCAGAGGAACCCGAAGTTCAGCATAGCACCTCGAGAAGAGCTCCGTGTACAGCACATCATCTTGAGATGATAGCTGATTCCCTGGCTGCGACTCAAGAGGAATGACAAGCTTACAGAAGCCCCTCAAGTGGAGGCTTCTCTCAGCTATAGGTATGTGAGAGGGACCCTGAGTTTGCTGTCTCAAGTGAAATGGACACCGAGATGCCCTAACTCGAAATAAGGATGTATTTCCCTTCAGTGACTTAATTTCAGGATCATCCTTCATCTCCCAAAATGAAGGGATCTCTGAAACCCCAGGGGAGACCTGAGAGAAAGTCCTACATTACCTTCTTATCTCGAAAGGAGGCCTCATATCCCGTTGAGATCTCAGGAGGAATGCAGAGTTCAGAGCTTCAAAAAGAGATGATGCCTGACTCCTCTTGAAAATGCATAGGAATCCAATATCCCTGTGCACCTGCAAAGGGACACTGGGTCTCCCACCTCACTTCGAGGGGCGTGTCTTTTGCCCTTTCAAGCCTCGAGGAGAATCCCGACGTGATCCTCCCAACTACATAGGAGTTCTGACTCCGCTGAACAAACATGAGATTGGAAGGGCCAATCCCGTCGCAAGTCGAGAATATACCCCAGATTCCCATCACAACTCAAGAAACATCATGAGACTTCCCACTCGCCGACAGAGGAGGCCCAATTAGACTGCATTGCATTCAGAGTAATTCTGTGTTCCACATCTAACACGAAAGGAGCCTTGACTTCCTTGAGGGAACTCCAGAGAGTCCCCAGGAAAATTGTCACAAGCCTAGAGGCACCCGGAAGTCACCACAGCATTACGAAAGAGATTTGTGTATACCAAATCAACTCGAGATGAGGCCCAATTCTCCGAAATTGGCTCCGAACCCATACAACATTCCACATCAAACACGACAAGTATCATGACTTCCTTTAGAAAACTGCAGAGATTCCCCAAGACCACTGCCCCAAATCAAGAAGAAAACCAAGTTCAGCAGAGCAACTCGAGAAAAGCTCATGAAGCCCAAATCATCTCGAGATGAGAGCAGATTCCCTGGCTTCGACTCAAGAGGAATGCCAACTTTCCAAAAGCACCTCAACAGGAGGCTTCTCTCAGCTTTAGGTATGTGAAAAAGACCCTGACACTGCTACCTCAAATGGAATGGACACCGAGATGCCATGACTCGAAAGAAGGCTGGATTTGCCTGCAGTGACTTGAATGCAGGTTTGGCTTTCATCTCCCAAGATGGAGGCTTGTCTGAATCCCCTGTGGAGATGATGGAGAAAGCCCTAGGTCACCGCCTCATCACGACAGGAGGACTCACATCCCTTTGAGAACTAGAGAGGAACGCGGAGTTCAATGCTTCAAAGAGAGACGAGGACTGACTCCTCTTGAAAATGAATAGGAATCCCAATTTCCCTGTGGAACCTGGAAAGGGACACTGGGTCTCCCGCCTGACTTCGAGAGCCGTCCCTATTGCCCTACCAAGACTCGCGGATAATACCGAGGTGTGCCTCGCAACAAGATAGGTGTCCTGACGTCACTGAACAAACACAAGTTCTGAAGGGCCATCACCGTCTGAACTTGAGATTTTACCCTAGCTTCCAACGTCAACTTGAGAAAAGCCATGAGACTTCCCCCTAGACTCCAGATGAGGTGCAATTTCCCTCCATTGCCTGCAGAGCAATTCCGTGTTCCACATCAAACACGAAAAGTGCCTTGACTTCCCTGATGGAATTCCACAGAGTCACCAAGAACACTGTCACAAGCCTAGATGTTCCCTGAGGTCATCGCAACAATATGAACGACCTCCGTGTACCCCAAATCAAATTGAGTTGAGCCCCGATTCCCCTTCATTGGCTCCAGAGCCATCCCACGATCCATGTCAAACACGCCAAGTGTCTTGACTTCCTTTAGGCAACTCCAGAGCATCCCCAAGAACCCCGCCCCAGTCCAGAGGAACAGGAAGTTCAGCACAGCACCTCGAGAAAAGCTCCGTGTACACCACATCATCTCGAGATGATCACTGATTCCCTGGCTTTGACTCAAGAGGAATAACAAGTTTACAGAAGGACCTGAAGTGGAGGCTTCTCTCAGCTATAGCTAGGTAAGGGGGATTTTGAGTTTTCTTCCTCAAGTTGAATGGAACGTGAGATGCCCTAACTCGAAGTAAGGCCGTATTTCCCTGCAGTGACTTAAATGCAGGCTCGTCTTTCATCTCCCAAAATGAAGGGATATCTGAAATCCCAGTGGAGACCCTCGAGAAAGTCCTAGGTCCCCTTCTCATCTCGACAGGAGGCCTCACATCCTGTTGAGATATCAGGAGGAATGCGGAGTTCAGTGCATCAAAAAGAGATGAGGCCTGACTCCTCTTGAAAATGGATAGGAATCCAATATCCCTGTGCACCTGGAAAGGGACACTGAGTCTCCCGCCTCACTTCGAGGGGCGTCCCGATTGCTCTGCCAAGCCACGAGGAGAATCCCGACGTGTTCCTCCCAACTACACAGGAGTCCTTTCTATGCTGAACAAACACGAATTTTGAAGGGCCATTCACGTCTTAAGTTGAGAATATACCCCAGGTTCCCAACGCAACTCGAGAAACACCGGGAGACATCCCCCTCACAGACAGATGAGGCCCAATTACACTGTATTGCATGCAGAGCAATTCTGTGTTCCACATCTAACACGAAAGGAGCCTTGACTTCCTTGAGGGAACTCCAGAGAGTCCCCAAGAACACTGTCACAAGCCTAGAGGGACGCGGAGGTCACCGCAGCATTACGAAAGACATCTGTGTACACCAAATCAACACAAGATGAGACACAATTCCCCTAAATTGGCTCCAGAGCCATCCCACATTCCCCGTCAAACACAACAAGTATCATGACTTCCTTTAGAAAACTCCAGAGATTCCCCAAGACCACTGCCCCAAGTCAAGAAGAAAACCAAGTTCAGCACAGCAACTCGAGAAAAGCTCATGAACACCAAATCATCTCGAGATGAGAGCAGATTCCCTGGCTTCAACACAAGAGGAATGCCAACTTTCCACAAGCACCTCAACAGGAGGCTACTCTCAGCTGTAGGTATGTGAGAGAGACCCTGAGACTGCTGCCTCAAATGGAATAGACACCGAGATGCCCTGACTCGAAAGAAGGCTGCATTTGCCTGCAGTGACTTGAATGCAGGTTCAGCTTTCATCTCCCAAGATGAAGGCTTGTCCAAATACCCTGTGGAAACGATGGAGAAAGCCCTAGGTCACAGCCTCATCACGACAGGAGGCCTCACATCCCTTTGAGAACTCGAGAGGAATGCAGAGTTCAATGCTTCAAAGAGAGACGAGGACTGACTCCTCTTGAAAATGGATAGGAAAGTTAATATCCCTGTGGAAGCTGGACAGGGACACTGGGTCTCCCGCCTGAGCTTGAGAGTTGTCCCTATTGCCCTGCCAAGCCTCACGGATAATACCCAGATGTGCCTCGCAACTAGGCCGGAGTCCTGACGTCACTGAACAAACACGAGTTTTGAAGGGCCATCCCCGTCTGAACTTGAGAATATTCCCTAGGTTCTCGCCTTAACTCGAGAAAAGCCATGAGATTTCACCCTAGCCGCCAGATGAGGTGTGGTTAGACTGCATTGAGTGCAAAGCAATTCCGTGTTCCATCAAACACGAAAGGAGCCTTGACTTCCCTGAGGAATTCCAGAGAGTCCCCAAGAATATTGTCACAAGTTTAGAGGTTCCCTGAGGTCATCGCAACAACAGGAAAGAACTCCGTGTACCCCAGTTCAAATGGAGTTGAGGCCCGATTCCCCTTCATTGGCTCTAGAGCCATCCCACGATCCATGTCAAACACGAAAAGTGGTTAGACATCCTTTAGGCAACTCCAGAGAATCACCAAGAACCCCGTCCTTGTCCAGAGGGACACGAAGTTCAGCACAGCACCTCGAGAAAAGCTCCGTGTACAACACATCATCTCGAGATGACAGCTGATTCCCTGGCTTTGACTCAAGAAGAATGACCAGTTTACAGAAGGACCTGAAGTGGAGGCTTCTCTCAGCTATAGAGATGTGATCCTGACCCTGAGTTTGCTGCCTCAAGTGGAATGGACACCGAAATGCCCTAACTTGAAATAAGGCCGTATTTCCATGCAGTGACTTAAATGCAGGCTCGTCTTTCATCTCCCAAAATGAAGGGATGTCGGAAACATGAGTGGAGACCCTAGAGAAAGCCCTTGGTTCACTTCTCATCTCGACAGGAGGCCACACGTCCCTTTGAGATCTCAGGAGGAAGGCGGAGTTGAATGCTTCAAAAAGAGGTGAGGCCTGACTTCTCTTGAAAATGGGTAGGAATCCAATATCCCTGTGGACACTTGGTCTCCTGCCTCACTTTGAGGGACGTGTCTATTGCCCTGCCAAGGCTCAAGGAGAATCCCGACATGTTCCTCAAAACTACACAGGAGTCCTGACTACGCTGAACAAACATGAGTTTTGAAGGGCCATTCCCGTCGCAAGTCGAGAATATACCCCAAGTTCCCACCACAACTTGAGAAACACCATGAGACCTCCCCCTCACCGACAGATGAGGCCCAATTGCCCTGCATTGCATGCAGAGCAATTTTGTGTTCCTCATCTAACACGAAAGGAGCCTTGACTTCCTTGAGGGAATTCCAGAGAGTCCCTAAGAACACTGTCACAAGCATAGAGGGACCCGGAGGTCACCACAGCATTACGAAAAAGATCTGTGCCAACAAATTCACTCGAGATGAGGCCTAATTTCCCTAAATTGACTCCAGACCCATCCAGCATTCCCCATCAAACACGACAAGTATCATGACTTCCTTTTGAAAACTCCAGAGATTCCCCAACACCACTGCCCCAAATCAAGAAGAAAACCAAGTTCAGCAGAGCAACCCGAGAAAAGCTCACGAACCCCAAATCATCTCGAGAGCAGATTCCATTGTTTCGACTAAAGAGGCATGCCGACTTTCTACAAGCACCTCAACAGGAGGCTTCTCTCAGCTGTAGGTATGTGAGAAAGACCCTGAGACTGCTGCCTCAAATGGAATGGACACCGAGATGCCCTGACTAGAAAGAAGGCTGGATTTCGCTGCAGTGACTCGAATGCAGGTTTGGCTTTCATCTCCCAAGATGAAGGCTTGTCTGAATCCCTTGTGGAGATGATGGAGAAAGCCCTAGGTCACCAGCTCATCACGACAGGAGACCTCATATCCCTTTGAGAACTCGACAGGAATGCAGAATTCAAAGCTTCAAAGAGAGGAGGACTGACTCCTCTTGAAAATGGATAGGAATCCCAATATTCCTGTGGAACCTGGAAAGGGACACTGGGTCTCCCGCCTGACCTCGAGAGGCGTCCCTGTTGCCCTGTCAAGCCTCGGGGATAATACCCAGATGTGCCTCGCAACTAGACAGGAGTCTTGATGTCGCTGAACAAACATGAGTTTTGAAGGGCCATCCCCGTCTGAACTTGAGAATATGCCCTAGCTTCCCGTCTCAACTCGAGAAAAGCCATGAGACTTCCCCCTAGCCGCCACATGAGGCACTATTTTCCTGCATTGCGTGCAGAGAAATTCCGTGTTTCACATCAAACACGAAAGGACCCTTGACTTCCCTGATGAAATTCCAGAGAGTCCCCAAGAACACTGTCACAAGCCTAGAGGTTCCCTGAAGTTACTGTAACAAGAGGAGAGACCTCCGTGTACCCCAGATAAAATGGAGTTGAGGCCCAATTCCTCTTTATTGGCTCCAGAGCCATCCCAGGATCCATGTCAAAAAGACAAGTGGCTTGATTTCCTTTAGGCAACTCCAGAGAATCCCCATGAACCCCGTCCCAGTCCAGAGGAACACGAAGTTTAGAACAGCACCTCGAGAAAAGCTCCGTGTACAGCACATCATCTTGAGATGATAGCTGATTCCTTGGCTTCGACTCAAGAAGAATGAGAAGTTTACAGAAGCACCTCAAGTGGAGGCTTCTCTCAGCTATAGGGATGTTAGTGGGACCCTGAGTTTGCTGCCTCAAGTGGAATGGACACCAAGATGTCCTAACTCAAAATGAGGCCGTATTTCCCTGCAGTGACTTAAATGCACAATCGTCTTTCATCTCCCAAAATTAAGGGATGTCTGAAACCCCAGTGGAGAGCCTAGAGAAAGCTCTAGGTCCCCTTCTCATCTCGACAGGAGGACTCACATTCCGTTGAGATCTCAGGAGGAACACGAAGTTCAATGATTCAAAAAGAGAGGAGGCCTGACTCCTCATGAAAATGGATAGGAATCCAATATCCCTGTACACCTGGAAAGGGATACTGGGTCTCCTGCCTCACTTCGAGGGGCGTGTATTGCAGTGTCAAGCCTCGAGGAGAATCCCGACATGTTCCTCCCAACTACACAGGAGTCCAGACTACGCTGAACAAATACGAGTTTTGGAGGGCCATTCCCGTCGCAAGATAAGAATATACCCCAGGTTCCCACCGCAACTCGAGAAACACCATGAAACTTGCCCCTCACCGACAGATGAGGCCCAATTACCCTGCATTGCATGCAGAGCAATTCTGTGTTCCACATCTAACACGAAAGGATCCTTGACTTCCTTGAGGGAACTCCAGAGAGTCCCCAAGAACACTGTCACAAGCCTAGAGGTTCCTTGAGGTCACAGCAACAACTGGAAAGACCTCCCTATACCCCAGATCAAATCGAGTTGAGGCCAGATTCCCCTTCATTGGCTCCAGAGCCATCCCACGATCCATGTCAAACATGGCAAGTGGCTTGACTTCCATTAGGCAACTCCAGAGAATCCCCAAGAACCTCATCCCAGTCCAGAGGAACACAAAGTTCAGCTCAACACCTCGAGGAAAGCTCCGTGTACACCATATCATCTTGAGATGATAGCTGATTCCCTGGCTTTGACTCAAGAGGAATGACAAGTTTACAGAAGCACATCAAGTGGAGGCTTCTCTCAGCTATAGGTATGTGAGAGGAACCCTGAGTTTGCTGCCTCAAGTGGAATGGACACTGAGATTCCCTAACTCGAAATAAGGCCGTTTTTCCCTGCAGTGACTTAAATGCAGGCTCGTCTTTCATCTCCCAAAATGAAGGGATGTCTGAAACCCTAGTGGAGACCCTAGAGAAAGCCCTAGTTCCACTTCTCCTCTAGAAGGGAGGCTGCACTTCCCTTTGAGATCTCAGGAGGAACGCGGAGTTCAATGCTTCAAAAAGAGACAAGGCCTGGCTCCTCTTGAAAATGGATAGGAATACAATATCCCTGTGCACCTGGAAAGGGACACTGGGTCTCCCGCCTCACTTGAAGGGGCGTGTCTATTGCACTGGCAAGCCTTGAGGAGAATCCCGACGTGTTCCTCCCAACGACAGTGACTACGCTGAATAAACATGAGTTTTGAAGGGCCATTCCCATCATAAGTCGAGAATATACCCCAAGTTCCCACCGCAACTCGAGAAACACCATGAGACTTCCCCCTTGCCGACAGATGAGGCCCAATTACCCTGCATTGCATGCAGAGCAATTCTGTGTTCCACATCTAACACGAAAGGAGCCTTGACTTCCTTGAGGCAACTCCAGAGAGTCCCCAAGAACACTGTCACAAGCCTAGAGTGGCCCAGAGCTCACCACAGCATTACGAAAGAGCTCCGTGTACACGAAATCAACTTGAGATGACTCCCAATTCCCCTAAATTGGCTCCAGAGCCATTCCGCATTCCCCATCAAACACGACAAGTATCATGACTTCCTCTAGAAAACTCCAGATATTGCCCAAGACCACTGCCCCAAGTAGAAAACCAAGTTCAACAGAGCAACTCGAGAAAAGCTCATGAACCCCAAATCATCTCGAGATGAGAGCAGATTCCCTGGCTTCGACTCAAGAGCAATACCAACTTTCCACAAGCACCTCAACAGGAGGCTTCTCTCAGCTGTAGGTATGTGAGAGAGACCCTGAGACTGCTTCCTCAAATGGAATCTACACTGAGATGCCCTGACTCAAAAGAAGGCTGGATTTCCCTGCAGTGACTTGAATGCAGGTTTGGCTTTCATCTCCCAAGATGAAGACTTGTCAGAATCCCCTGTGGAGATGATGGAGAAAGCCCTAGGTCACCGCCTCATCACGACAGGAGGCCTCACATCCCTTTGAGAACTCGAGAGGAACGCAGAATTCAAAGCTTCAAAAGAGAGGAGGACTGACTCCTCTTGAAAATGGATAGGAATCCCAATATCCCTGTGGAACCTGGAAAGGGACACTGGGTCTCCCGCCTCACCTCGAGAGGCGTCCCTATTGCCCTGCCAAGCCTCGCGGATAATACCGAGGTGTGCCTCGCAACTAGACAGGAGTCCTGACGTCGCTGAACAAACACGAGTTTTGAAGGGCCATCCCCGTCTGAACTTGAGAATATACCCTAGCTTCCCGCCTCAACTCGAGAAAAGCCATGAGACTTCCCCCTAGCCGCCAGATGAGGCGCTATTTCCCTGCATTGCATGCAGAGCAATTCCGTGTTTCACATCAAACACAAAAGGAGCATTGACTTCCCTGATGGAATTCCAGAGACTTGCCAAGAACACTGTCACAAGCCTAGAGGTTCCTTGAGGTCACAACAACAACAGGAAAGCCCTCCATATACCCCAGAACAAATCGAGTTGAGGCCAGATTCCCCTTCATTGGCTCCAGAGCCATCCCACAATCCATGTCAAACATGGCAAGTGGCTTGTCTTACTTTAGGCAACTCCAGAGAATCCCTAAGAACCCCGTCCCAGTCCAGAGGAACACGAAGTTTAGCACAGCACCTCGAGAAAAGCTCCGTGTACACCACATCATCTTGACATGATAGATGATTCCCTGGCTTCAACTCAAGAGGAATGACAAGTTTACAAAAGCACATCAAGTGGAGGCTTCCCTCAGCTATAGGTATGTGAGAGGGACCCTGAGTTTGCTGCCTCAAGTGGAATGGACACTGAGATTCCCTAACTCGAAATAAGGCCATATTTCCCTGTAGTGACTTAAATGCAGACTCGTCTTTCATCTCCCAAAATGAAGGGATGTCAGAAACCCTAGTCAAGATCCTAGAGAAAGCCTTAGGTCCCCTTCTCCTCTAGACAGGAGGCCTCACATCCTTTTGAGATCTCAGGAGGAACACGGAGTTCAATGCTTCAAAAAGAGAAAAGGCCTGGCTTCTCTTGAAAATGGATAGGAATCCAATATCCCTGTGCACTTGGAAAGGGATACTGGGTCTCCCGCCTCACTTCGAGGGGCATGCCTATTGCCCTGCCAAGGCTCAAGGAGAACCCCGACGTGTTCTTCCCAACTACATAGGATTCCTGACTACGCTGAACAAACATGAGTTTTGAAGGGCCATTCCCGTCGTAAGTCGAGAATATACCCCAGGTTCCCACCGCAACTCGAGAAAAGCCTTGAGACTTCCCCCTCACCGACAGATGAGGCGCGATTTCTCTGCATTGCATGCAGAGCAATTCTGTGTTCCACATCTAACACGAAACGAACCTTGACTTCCTTGAGGGAACTCCAGAGAGTCCCCAAGAACACTGTCACAAGCCTAGAGGGGCCCAGAGTTCACCGTAGCATTACGAAAGAGCTCCGTGTACACCAAATCAACTCGAGATGAAGCCCAATTCCCCTAATTTGGCTCCAGAGCCATCCCACAATCCCCATCAAACTCAATAAGTATCATGACTTCCTTTAGAAAACTCCAGAGATTCCACAAGACCACTGCCCCAAGTCAAGTAGAAATCCAAGTTCAGCAGAGCAACTCGAGAAAAGCTCATGAACCCCAAATCATCTCGAGATGAGAGCAGATTCCCTGGCTTCAACTCAGGAGCTATACCAACTTTTCACAATCATCTCAACAGGAGGCTTCTCTCAGCTGTAGGTATGTGAGAGAGACCCTGAGACTGCTGCCTCAAATGGAATGCACACCGAGATGTGCTGACTCGAAAGAAGGCTGGATTTCCCTGCATCGACTTGACTGCAGTTTCGGGTTTCATCTCCCAAAATGAAGGCTTGTCTTAATACCCTGTGGAGATGATGGAGAAAGCCCTAGGTCTCTGCCTCATCATGACAGGAGGCCTCACATCCCTTTAAGAACTCGAGAGAAACGCAGAGTTCAATGCTTGAAAGAGAGACTAGGCCTGACTCCTCTTGAAAATGGATAGGAATCCCAATATCCCTGTGGAACCTGGAAAGGGACACTTGGTCTCCCGCCTGACCGCGAAAGGCGTCCCTATTGCCCTGCGAAGCCTCGCGGATAATACCGAGGTGTGCCTCCCATCTAGACAGGAATCATGACGTCGTTGAACAAACACGAGTTTTGAAGGGCCATCCCTGTCTGAACTTGAGAATATGCCCTAGCTTCCCGCCTCAACTCGAAAAAAGTCATGAGACATCCCCCTCCCCACCAGATGAGGCCTGAATCTCCTGCATTGCATGAAGAGCAAATCCAAGCGCTCCATCAAACGCGTAAGGAGCCTTGACTTCCTTGGTGGAACTCCAGAGAGTCCCCAATAATACTGTCACAATTCTAGAGGGAACCTGAGGTCATCACAGAAATAAGAAGGAGCTCCGTGTACTCCAAATCAACTCTAGATGAGGCCCGATTCCCTGCATTGGCTCCAGAGGCATCCCGCATTCCCCTCAAATATGACAAGTATCATGACTTCCTTTAGAAAACCCCAGAAATTCCTCAAGAACACTGCCCCAAGTCAAAAAGAAAACCAAGTTCAGCACAGCACCTTGAGAAAAGCTCGAGTACCCTAAATCATCTCGAGATGAGAGCAGATTCCCTGGCTTCGACTCAAGAGGAATGCCGAATTTCCACATGCACCTGAAGAGGAGGATTCTCTCTGCTTTAGGTATGTGAGAGAGACCCTGAGCCTGCTGCCTGAAATCGAATGGACACCGAAATACCCTGACTCGTAAGAATGCTGGATTTCCCTGCAGTGACTTGAATGCAGGTTCAGCTTTCCTCTCCCAAGATGAACGCTTGTCTGAATCCCCTGTGGAGATGATGGAGAAAGCCCTAGGTCACCGCCTCATCATGACAGGAGGCCTCACATCCCTTTGAGAACTCGAGAGGGAC
>JADEYB020000052.1:2699-14005 GCA_015832495.2 Alces alces
CCAAGGGCTTAAGTGCATTTGCCAAACAAACTAAAAGACAGCCAAAGAGTTTAAATTAAAACACTCCTTTCACCCTGGATAATCTCATAAAATACCACCACCTGGGAAACTTATTGATTAAAGTTCTAAATTGATCCTTATTAGGAAAGAGATCAGGGAAGGCCTTCTTCCTGTGTCATAGAAATTAGGGAGTAGTCTATTGAAGCAAGCATGAGAAAGACAGATATCATCTTTAAGGTGAGCACCTGGGCCACCGTTTCAGAATCCCTGAAAACCTGATCCGCCTTGCCCGTCAGGCCTTCTTCCCATGACCTCATGACCTTGTCTCAGAGGGCCCAGAGGCCAGAGGCAGAACCCAGCATGGACCCTGCCGTTGGCCAGCATTTGCCAGACTTTCCTGGCCTCCAGGGGTACTGCCCCATGAAGAGGCAGGCTGCAGGGACTGTTTCCAGACATGACTGGGCATCTCCACTAGCTCAGCCCTGCTAGGGCCTTTCCCCTGGTCCTATGACTCAGTTGAGGCCTGCTTGGAAGGGAGGCGCTGGCAGGGGCTATGTCCACACTGTGATGGCCCAGGGCGCAGAGTGCTTTGGTAGAGGGAAGTGAGGCGCAAGCGGATGGGTTCCCAAGCACTGTTTGGCCCAGCAGCCTCAGGGCAGCAGGGAGAGCAAGAGGACCACTGTTCCCCTAGGTCGGCTCTGCTCTAAGGACCCACAGGCCAGAGGCAGAAGCCAGCCATGGACCCTGCCATTGGCCAGCCTTGCCCAGACCATCTTGGTCTCCAGGGGTACTGCCCCATGAAGGGGCAGACTGCGGGGAGTGTGTCCAGTCATGCCCGGGCAACTCCCCAACTCAGCCCCACTAGGGCCTTTTCCCTGGGCCTAGGCCTCAGTTAAGGCCTACTTGGAGGGGAGGTGCTGGCAGGGGCTATCTCCACACTGCAATGGCCCAGGAAGCCGAACGCTTTGGCAGAGGGAAGGGGGAGGAAGGGGGTGGATGCCCAAGCCCTCTTTGGCCCAGCAACCTTAGGGCACCAGGGAGAGCAAGAGGCCCACTGTGCCCCTAGTTCTGCTCTGCTCAGGGGCCCCACAGGCCAAAGGCAGAACCCAGCATGGCCCCTGCCCTTGGTCAGCCTTGCCCAGAACTTCATGGCCTCCAGGGGTACTTCCCCATGAAGGGGCAGACTGCGTGCAGTGTGTCCAGACTTTCCCGGGCAACTCCCCAGGCTCAGCCCTGCACGGGCCTTTCCCCTGGGCCTAGGCCGCAGTTGAGGCCTACTTGGAGAGGAGGGGCTGGCAAGGGCTATCGCCACACTGCAATGGCCCAGGAGGCCGAGCGCTTTGGCAGAGGGAAGGGGGAGGAGGGGGTGGATGCCCAAGCCCTCTATGGCCCAGGAGCCTCAGGGCAGCAGGGAGAGCAAGTGGCCCAATGTGCCCCAAGGTCGGCTCTGCTCAGAGGCCCCACAGGCCAGAGGCAGAAATGAGCATGGCCCCTGCCCTTGGCCAGCCTTACCCAGACCTTACTGGCCTCCAGTGGTACTGCACCATGAAGGGGCAGGCTGCCCGGATTGTGTCCGAATATGCCCGGGCTTCTCCACAGGCTCAGTCCCGCTCAGGCATTTCCCCTGGGCCTAGGTCTCAGTTGAGGCCTACATGGAGGGGAGGTGCTGGCAGGGTCTGTCTCCACACTCTAAAGGCCCAGGGGGCAGAGCGCATTGGCAGAGGGTAGGGAGGAGCATGGGGGTAGATGCCCAAGCCCTCTTTGGCACAGCAGCCTCAGCCAGCAGACATAACAAAAGGCCCACTGTGCTCCCAGGTCGGCTCTGCTCAGAGGCCCCACAGGCCAGAGGCAGAACCCAGCATGGCCCCTGCCCTTGGCCAGCCTTGCCCAGACCTTCCTGGCCTCCAGGGGTACAGCCCCATGAGAGGGCAGGCTGCGGGGAGTGTGTCCATACATGCCCGGGCGCCTCCCCAGGTTCAGCCCCACTAAGGCCTTTCCGCTGGGCCTAGGCCTCAGTTCAGGCCTACATGGAAGGGAGGTGCTGGCAGGGGCTGTCACCACCCTTCAACGGCCCAGGGGGCAGAGCCCATTGGCAGAGGAAAGGGTGAGAAAGGGGTTCGATGACCAAGCCCTCTTTGGCCCAGCCACCTCAGGCCAGCAGGGAGAGCAAGAGGTTGACTGTGCCCCTAGGTCGATCTGCTCAGCGACCCCTCAGGCCAGGGGCAGAACCCAGAATGACCCCTAACCTTGGCCTGCCTTGCCCAGCCGTTCATGGCCTCCAGAGGTACTGCCCCATGAAGGGGCAGGCTTCGGGGAGTATGTTCAGACATGCACGGGTGCCTCCCCAGGATCAGCCCCGCTAGGGTCTTTCCCCTGTGCCTAGGCCTCAGTTGAAACATACTTGGAGTGGACGTCATGGCAGGGGCTGTTTCCACACTGCAACGGCCCAGGGGGCAGAGCGCTTTGACAGTGGGAAGGGGGGAGCAATGGGGTGGATGCCCAAGCCCTCTTTGGCCCAGCACCCTCAGGGCAGCAGGGAGAGCCAGAAACCCACTGTGCTCCTAGGTCGCCTCTGCTCAGAGGCCCCACATGCCACAGGCAGAACCCAGCATGGCCCCTGCCATTAGCCGGCCAGGCCCAGAACTTCCTGGCCTCAAGGGGTATTGCCGCATGAAGGGGAAGGCTGTGGGGAGTGTGTCGAGACATGCTCGGGTGCTTCCCTAACCCTAACCGTAAACCTAACCCCGTAGCACTTGTCTCCCCTTACCTTAATCATAACAATATCCCTAACACGGCGATAGGACTACCCGAGGCGCTTTTCTCCCCTAACCCTATCCCTAAGGCTAACCTTAAAGATAACACTAACACTGAGAGAGGACCAACCGGAAACACTTTTCTCCCCTAACCACGACCCTAACCCTAACTCTAACACTGAGAGAGTACCACCTCGAAATGCTCTTCTCCCCTAACCCTAACCCTAACACTAAAACATAGGCTGAGAGAGGACCACCCCAAAACGCTTTTATCCCCTAACCCACACTAACACTAACACTGAGAAGGACCACCCCAAAGTGCTTTTCTCCTCTAAACCTATCTCTAATGCTAACCTTAACGCTAGCAATGACACTAAACGAGGACCACCCCGAAGCACTTTTCTCCCATAACCCTAACATAACTCTAACCCTAACACGGAGAGAGGACCACTCCGAAGAGCTTTTCTCCCCTAACCCTATCCCTAATGCTAACCTATCGCAGCAATGACACTAAGCGAGGACCACCCCGAAGCACTTTTCTCCCCTTAACATAATTCTAAAAAAACCCTAACACGGAGAGAGGACCACCCTGAAGTGCTTTTCTCCACATACCCTAATCCTAAAAATAACCCTAACACGGAGGGAGGACCACCCCGAGGCGCTTTTCTCCCCTAATCCGAACCCTAACTCTAACCTTAATGCTAACACTAACACTGAGAGAGGACCACCCCGAAGCATTTTGCTCCCCTAACCATAATCCTAACATTACCCCTAACATGGAGAGAACACCACCCCAAGGTGCTTTTCTCCCCTAACCCTAACCTTAATGCTAACACTAACACTGAGAGAGGACCACCCTGAAGTGTTTTTCTCCCCTAACTCTATCCCTAATGTTTACCTTAACGCTAAGACTAACACTGAGAGAAGACCACCCGGAAGCGCTTTTGTCCCCAAAACTACCCCTAATGCTAACCTTAACACTAACACTAATACTGAGAGAGGACCACCCCGAAGCGCTTTTTTCCCCATACCTTAATCTTAAAAATAACCCTAACACGGAGAGAGGACCAACCCAAAGCGTTTTTCTCCCCAACCCTATCCCTAACGCTAACCTTAATGATAACACTAACACTGAGAGAGGACCAACCCGAAATGCTTTTCTCCCCTAACCCCAACCCTAACCCTAACTGTAACACTGAGAGAGTACCACCTCGAAACACTCTTCTCCCCTAACCCTAACTCTAACACTAAAACATAGGCTGAGAGAGGACCACCCCTAAACCTTTTTCTCCCCTTACCCTAACCCTAACAATAATCCTAACCCGGAGAGAGGACCACCCTGAAGCGCTTTTCTCCCCTAACCCTAATCCTAACCCTAAAGCTAACCTTAACGCTAACACTAACACTGAGAGAGGACCACCCCAAAGCGCTTTTCTCCTCTAAACCTATCCCTAACGCTAACCTTAACGCTACCCATGACACTGAGCAAGGACCACCCAGAAGCGCTTTTCTCCTCTAACCCGAACATAACTCTAACCCTAACATGGAGAGAGGACCACCCGAAGCGCTTTTCTCCACTAATCCTATCCCTAGTGCTAACCTAACGCAGCAATGACACTGAGCAAGGACCACCCTGAAGTGCTTTTCTCCCCTAACCCTAACATAACACTAACCCTAAAATGGAGAGAGGACAACCCCGAGGCTCTTTTCTTCCCTAACCCTAACCCTAACCCTAATCCAAACCCTAACCCTAACACGGAGAAAGGACCATTCCGAAGCGCTTTTCTCCCCTTACCCTAATTATAAAAAAACCCTAACACGGAGAGAGGACCACCCCGAAGTGCTTTTCTCCGCTTACCCTAATCCTAAAAATAACCCTAACACTGAGAGAGGACCACCCCGAAGCGCTTTTCTCCCCTAACACTATCCCTAACCCTAACCCTAACGATAACACTAACACTGAGAGAGGACCAACCCAAAGCGTTTTTCTCCCCTAACCCTATCCCTAACGCAAACCTTAACGATAACACTAACACTGAGAGAGGACCAACCCGAAACACTTTTCTCCCCTAAACCCAACCCTAACCCTAACTGTAACACGAGAGAGTACCACCTCGAAACGCTCTTCTCCCCTAATCCTAACCCTAACACTAAAACATAGGCTGAGAGACAACAACCCCTAAGCCCTTTTCTCCCCTTAACCTAACCCTAACAATAACCCTAACCAGGAGAGAGGACCACCCCAAAGCACTTTTCTCCCCTAACCCTAACCCTAATGCTAACCTTAACGCTAACACTAACCCTGAGAGAGGACCATCCCGAAGCGCTTTTCTCCTCTAAACCTATCCCTAACGCTAACCTTAAGGATAACACTAACACTGAGAGAGGACCACCCCGAAGCGTTTTGCTCCCCTAACTCTATCCCTAACGTTAACCTTAACGCTAAGACTAACACTGAGAGAAGACCACCCCAAAGCGCTTTTGTCCCCATACCCTAATCCTAAAAATAACCCTAACACGGAGAGAGGCACCGCGAGGCGCTTTTCTCCCCTAACTCTAAGCCTAACTCTAATCTTAACGCTAACACTAACACTGAGAGAGGACCACCCTGAAGCGCTTTGCTCCTCTAACCCTATCCCTAACTCTAATCTTAACGCTAACACTAACACTGAGAGAGGACCACCCCGAAGTGCTTTGCTCCTCTAATCCTATCCCTAACTCTAATCTTAACGCTAACACTAACACTGAGAGAGGACCAACCCAAAGCATTTTTCTCCTCTAACCCTATCCCTAACGCTAACCTTAATGATAACACTAACACTGAGAGAGGACCATCCCGAAGTGCTTTTCTCCCCTAACCCTAACCCTAACACTGACCTTAACACTTACACTGAGAGTGGACAAACCCAAAGAGATTTTCTCCCCTAACAATATCCCTAACGCTAACCTTAACACTAACACTGAGAGAGGACTACCCCGAAGCGCTTTTATCCCCTAACCCTAACCCTAGCCCTAACATTGGCCAGCCTTGGCCAGACCTTCCAGGCATCCAGTGGTACTCCCCCATGAAGGGGCAGGCTGCAGGGAGTATGTACAGACATGCCCGGGTGCCTCCCCAGGCTCAGCCCCGCGCGTGCCTTTCCCCTGGTCCTAGGTCTCAGTTGAGGCCTGCTTGGATGGGAGGTGCTGGCAGTGGCTGTCTCCCACTGCAACAGTCCAGGGGGCAGAGCGCATTGGTAGAGGGAAGGGATGAACAAGGGGGTGGATGCCCAAGCCCTCTTTGGCCCAGCAGCCTCACGGTAGCAGGGAGAGGAAGAGGCCCACTGTGGCCCTAAGTCAGCCCTGCTCAGAGGACCCACAGGCCAGAGGCAAAATCCAGCATGGCCCCTGCCCTTGGCCAGCCTTGCCCAACCTTCGTGGCTTCCGGGACTACTGCCCCATGAAGGGGTAGGCAGCGGGGATTGTGTCCAGACATGCCCGGGTGCCTCTCTAGGCTCAGCCCTCCTAGGGCCTTTCCTCTGGGCCTAGGCTTCATTTGAGGCCTACTTGGAGGGAGGGGCTGGCAGGGGATGTCTCCACACTGCAATGGCCCAGTAAGACGAGCACTGTGTCAGAGGGTAGGGGGGAGCAAGGGCGTGGACAACGAAGCCCTCTTTGGCCAAGCAGCCTCAGGGCAGCAGGGCGAGCAAGAGGCCCACTGTGCCCCAAGGTCGGCTCGGTTTAGAGGCCCCACAGGCCAGAGGCAGAAGGCAGCATTGCCCATGCCCTTGGCCAGCATTGCCTATCCCTTCGTGGTCTAAAGGGGTAATGGCCCATGAAGGGCAGACTGCGGGGACTGTGTCCAGACATGCCCAGGCGCCTCTCCAGCCTCACCCCGCACACGCCGTTCCCCTCGGCCTAGGCCTCAGTTGAGGACTACTTGGAGCGAAGGCGATAGAAGGGGCTTTCTCCACACCGCAACGGCACAGGGGGCAGAGTGCTTTGGCAGAGGGAAGTGGGGAGCAAGGGGGTGGACGCCCAAGCTCTCTTTGGCCCAGCAGCTTCAAGGCAGCAGGGAGAGCAACAGGCACACTGTGCCACTAGGTCGGCTCTGCTTAGAGGCCATACATGCCAGAGGCAGAATCATGCATGGCCCCTGCCCTTGGCCAGGCTTCCCCAGACCTTCCTGGCCTCCAGGGGTAATGCCCCATGAAGGGGCAGGCTGCGTGGAGTTTGTTCAGACATTCCCGGGAGCTTCCCCAGGCTCAGCCCCACTAGGGCCTTTCCTCTCGGCCTAGGCCTCAGTTGAGGCGTACTTGGAGAGTAGGTGCTGGCAGGGGCTGTCTCCACACTGCAACAGCACAGGGGGCAGAGTGCTTTGGAAGAGGGAAGTGGGAAGCAAGGGGGTGGATGCCCAAGCTCTCTTTTTCCCAGCAGCCTCATGGCAGCAGGGAGAGCAACAGGCCCACTGTGCCCCTAGGGCGGCTCTGCTCAAAGGCCATACAGGACAGAGGAAGAACCCTGCATGGCCCCTGCCCTTGGCCAGCTTTGCCCAGACCTTCCTGGCCTCCAGGGGTAATGCCACATTAAGGGGCAGGCTGCAGGGAGTGTGCCCAGTCATTACCGGGTGCCTCCCCAGGCTGAGCCCAGCCCAGGTCTTTCCCCAGTGCCTAGGCGTCAGTTGAGGCCTACTTGGACGGGAGGTGCTGGCAGGGGCTGTCTCCACACTGCAACAGCCCAGGGGCAGAGTGCTTTGGCAGAGGGAAGGGGGGGCGGAAGGGGGTGGATGCCCAAGTGCTCTTTGGCCCAGCAGCCTCAGGGCAGGAGGGAGAGCAAGTGGCCTAATGTTCCGCTAGGTCGGCTCGGCTCAGAGGCCCCACAGGCCAGAGGCAGAACCCCGCATGGCCCCTGCTCTTGTCCAGCCTTGTCCAGACCTTCCTGGCCTCCAGGGGTACTGCTCATGAAGGGGCAAGCTGCGGGGATTGTGTCCAAATATTCAAGGGCATCTCCCCAAGCTCAGTCCCACGCGTGCATTTCCCCTGGGCCTAGGCCTCAGTTGAGGTGTACTTGGAGGGGAGGTGCTGGCAGGGTCTTTCTCCACACTCTAAACGCCCAGGGGGCAGAACGCATTGGCAGAGGGAAGGGTGGAGCACGGGGGTGGATGTGCAAGCCCTCTTTGGCACAGCAGCCTCAGCCAGCAGGGATAGCAAAAGGCCCACTGTGCTCCTAGGTTGGCTCTGCTCAGAGGCCCAACAGGCCAGAGGCAGAACGCAGCATGGCCCCTGCCCTTGGCCAGCCTTGCCCAGACATTCCTGGCCTCCAGGGGTACAGCCCGATGAAGGGTCAAGCTGCGGGGAGTGCGTCCAGACATGCCCGCGCACCTCCCCAGGCTCAGCCCCGCTAAGGCCTTTCCCATGGGCCTAGGCCTCAGTTGAGGCCTACTTGGAAGGTAGGTGATGGCAGGGGATGTCTCCACACTGTAACGGCTCAGGGGGCAGAGCGCTTTTGCAGCGGGAAGGGGGGAGCAAGGGGCTGGATGCCCAATCCCTCCTTGGCCCAGCAGCCTCAGGGCAGGAGGGAGAGCAAGAGGCCCAATGCGCCCCTTTGTCGGCTCTGCTCAGAGGTCCCACATGCCAGAGGCAGAACCCAGCAAGGCCCCTGCCCTTGGCCAGCCTTGCCCAGAACTTCCTAGCCTCCAGTGGTACTGCCCCATGAAGGGTCAGGCTGCGGGGAGTGTGTCCAGACATGCCAGGGCACCTCTCCAGCCTCAGCCCCATGCGTGGTGTTCCCCTGGGCCTGGGCCTCAGTTGAGGCCTACATGGAGGGGAGGTGCTAGAAGGGGTTCTTTCCACACTGCAACGGCCAGAGGGCAGAGCGCTTTGGCAGAGGTAAGCGCGGAGCAAGGGGGTGGATGCCCAAGCCCTCTTTTGCCCAGCAGCCTCATGGCAGCAGGGAGAGCAACAGGCCCGTTGTGCCCCTAGGTCGGCTCTGCTCAGAGGCCATACAGGCCAGAGGCAGAACCCTGCATGGCCCCTGCACCCTTGGCCAGCCTTACCCAGACCTTCCTGGCCTCCAGGGGTAATTCCCCATGAAGGGGCCGGCTGGGGGAGTGTGTCCAGACATTCCCCAGAGCTTCCCCAGGCTCAGCCCCGCTAGGCCCTTTCCCGTGGGCCTAGGCTTCATTTGAGGCATACTTGGAGGGCAGGTGCTGGCAGGGGCTGTCTCCACACTGCAACGGCCCAGGGGGAAGAGCACATTGGCAGAGGGAGGGGTGAACAAGGGGTTGGATGCTCAAGACCTCTTTAGCACAGCAGCGTCAGGGCAGCAGGGAGAGCAAGAGACCCACTGTGCCCCTAGGTCGGCTCTGTTCAGAGGCCCCACAGGCCAGAGGCAGAACCCAACATGGCCGCTGCCTTTGGCCATCCTTGCCCAGACCTTCCTGGCGTCCAAGGGTACTGCCCCATGAAGGGGCAGCCTGCAGGAAGTGTGTCCATATATACCCGGGCACCTCACCAGGCTCAGTCCCGTGTGGGCCTTTCCCCTGTGCCTGAGCCTCAGTTGAGGCCTACTTGGAGTGGCAGGGGCTGGCAGGGGCTGTCTCCACACTGCAACGGCCCAGGGGGAAGAGAGCATTCACAGACGGAAGGGGGGAGCAAGGGGGTGGATGCCAAAGCCCTCTTTGGCCCAGCAGCCTCAGGGCAGCAGGGAGAGCAAGAGGCCCACTGTGCCCCTAGGTCAGCTCGGCTCAGGGGCCCCACAGGCCAGAGGCAGAACCCAGCATGGCCCCGGCCCTTGGCCAGCATTGCCCAGATCTTCCTGGCCTCCAGGGGTATTGCCCCAGGAAGGAGCAGGCTGCAGGGAGTGTGTCCAGTCATTACCAGGCGCCTTCCCAGGCTGATCCCAGCCCAGGTCTTTCCCCAGTGCCTAGGCATCAGTTGAGGCCTACTTGGAGGGGAGGTGCCGGCAGGGGCTGTCTCCACACTGCAACAGCTCAGGGGGCAGAGCTCTTTGGCAGAGAGAAGGGTGGAGCACAGGGTGGATGACCAAGCCTTCTTGGCACAGCAGCCTCAGCCAGCAGGGATGGCAAAAGGCCCATTGTGCTCCTAGGTTGGCTCTGCTCAGCGGCCCCACAAGCCAGACGCAGGACCCAGCATGGCCCCTGCCCTTGGCCAGCCTTGCCCAGACCTTCCTGGCCTACAGGGGTAATTCTGCATAAAGGGGCAGTCTGTGGGGAGTGTGTCCAGACATGCCCAGTTGCCTCCCCAGGCTCAGCCCCGCTAGGGCCTTTCCCCTGGGCTGACGCCTAAGTTGAGGCCTACTTGAAAGGGAGGTGCTCGCAGGGGTTGTCTCCACACTGCAACGGCCCAGGGGGCAGAGCGCTTCGGCAGAGGGAGGGGGGAGCAAGGGGGTGGATGCCCAAGCCCTCTTTGGCCCAGCAGCCTCAGGGCACCAGGGAGAGCCAGAGGCCCACTGTACTGCTAGTTCTGCTCTGCCCAGAGGCCCCACAGGCCAGAGGCAGAACCCTGCATGGCCCCTGCCCTTGGTCAGCCTTGCCCAGACCTTCATGGCCTCCAGGTGTACTGCCCCATGAAGAAGCAGGCTGCGTGCAGTGTGTTCAGACTTTCCCGAGCAACTCCCCAGGCTCAGCCCTGCGCGGGCCTTTCCCCTGGGCCTAGGCCGCAGTTGAGGCCTCCTTGGAAGAGAGGTGCTGGCAAGGGATGTCTCCACACTGCAACGGCCGAGGGGCTAGAGATCTTTGGTAGAGAGAAGGGGGGAGCAAGGGGGTGGATGCCCAAGCCCTCTTTGGCCCAGCAGCCTCAGGGCAGCAGGGAGAGCAAGAGGCCCACTCTGCCCCTACATCGGCTCTGCTCAGAGGTCCCACACGCCAGAGGCAGAACCCAGCATGGCCCCTGCCATTGGCAGCCATGACCAGAACTTCCTAGCTCCAAGGTACTGCCCCATGAAGGGACAGACTGTGGGGACTGTGTCCAGACATGCCGGGGCGCCTCTCCAGCCTCAGCCCCACGCACGCCGTTCCCCTCGGCCTAGGCCTCAGTTGAGACCTACTTGGAGCGGACGTTCTAGAAGGGGCTGTGTCCACACTGCAACGGCACAGGGTACAGAGCACTATGGCAGAGGGCAGTGGGGAGCAAGGGGGTGGATGCACATGCCCTCTTTGGCCCAGCAGCCTCATGGCAGCAGGGAGAGCAACAGGCCCACTGTGCCACTAGGTCAGCTCTGGTCAGAAGCCCTACAGGCCATAGGCAGAACCCTGCATGGCCCCTTCCCATGTCCAGCCTTTGCCAGACCTTCCTGGCCCCAAGGGGTAATGCCCCATGAAGGGGCAGGCTGCGGGGAGTTTTTTCAGACAATCCCGGGAGCTTCCCCAGGCTCAGCCCCGCTAGGGCCTTTCCTCTGGGCCTAGGCCTCAGTTGAGGCATACTTGGAGGGGAGGTGCTGGCAGGGGCTGTCTCCACACTGCAACGGCCCAGGGGGCAGAGTGCTTTGGTAGAGAGAAGGGGGGAGCAAGGGGGTGGATGCCCAAGCCCTCTTTGGCCCAGCAGCCTCAGGGCA
>JADEYB020000052.1:49922-61620 GCA_015832495.2 Alces alces
CATTACAGCATACTAACACATATATATGGAATTTAGAAATATGGTAATGATAACCCTATATGCAAAACAGAAAAAGAGACACAGATGTACAGAACAGACTTTGGGACTCTGTGGGAGAAGGCAAAGGTGGGATGTTCTGAGAAAATAACATTGAAACAAGTATACTATCAAGGGTGAAACAGATCACCAGCCCAGGTTGGATGCATGAGACAAATGTTCAGGGCTGTTGCACTGGGAA
Source organism: Alces alces (assembly GCA_015832495.2). Taxonomy (NCBI): domain Eukaryota; kingdom Metazoa; phylum Chordata; class Mammalia; order Artiodactyla; family Cervidae; genus Alces; species Alces alces. Next base: position 50,161 of record JADEYB020000052.1, read on the forward strand.
GACCCAGAGGGATGGGATAAGGAGGGAGAGGTGGGAGGGGGGATTGGGATGGGGAATACATGTAAATCCATGGCTAATTCATGTCAATGTATGGCAGAAACCACTACAATATTGTAAAGTAATTAGCCTCCAACTAATAAAAATAAATGAAAAAAAAAATGAGATCCATCCAGTGGCTCTTCCCTTACCTCTGACTGAGCTCCCATTGCTCTAGCCCTTGGCAGTTTGTAGACAACCAATCCACACCTCCTCTCCAAGTAGGCCTGGGGTCTAGTTGGCGTGGAAAGGCAATAGTGGAGCTGATCCCAGTAAGGCGCCCAGGCATGCCTGACACCCTCCCACAGCCTGCTCCTTTCATGGGCAGTACAACTTGAAGCCACGTATGTCTCTGCAAGGCTGGCAAAGGGCAGGGGAGATGCTGGACTCTGACTCTGGAATGTCAGTCCTCTGAGCAGAACTAGACTTCTCCTGTTGTAACAGCTTAGCTGCTCCTTCCAAATACCAGCTTGCAAACACTCGCCGGGTGGCTGCCTCTTCTTCCCCTAAGGAGGCTCACTTTCCCCACATGCTGCAAACTCTGCTTCCAAGCCTGTGGGAATAGCATTTGTTAGAGATCTTTTCTCAGGGCTTGTTTCCCCTGAGTCTGGGGACGTGCTAGGGGACCCACACTCACAGGCAAAGGCAGAACCACATGCACATGTCTGTTCCAGCCCATTGCTCTGTCAGAGAGCTCTAGTGAGCCTAAGTCTGTCAGGAACATCCTTGGCTCCTACAGACACAGCCTGGGTATTGACAGGCATACGTGACCTAGGGGCACAGTGGGCCTCTTTCTTTCCCTGGGGCGCTGAGGCTGCTTGTCCTGGCAAGAGCTTGAAAATCCATCCAGTGGCTCTCCTCTTCCCTCTGACTGAGCTCCCATTGCTCTAGCCCTTGGCAGTTTGGAGACAACCGGTCCATGCCTCCTCTCCAAGTAGGCCTGGGGCCTAGTTGGAGTGGATAGGCAATAGCAGAGCTGACCCCAGTAAGGCGCCCAGGCATGCCTGACACCCTCCCGCAGCCTGCTCCTTCATGGGCTGTACAATTTGAAGCCAGGAATGTCTCTGAAAGGCTGGCAAAGGGCAGGGGCAATGCTCAGCTCTGACTCTGGAATGTTGGTCCTCTGAGCAGAACTGGAGTTGTCCCTTTGGAACAGCTAACCTGTTCCTTCCAAATACTGTCTTGCAAACACTCGCTGGTTGGCTGCCTCTTATTTCCTTAAGGAGGCTCGCTTTCCCCGCATCCTGTGAACTCCCGGTCCCAGCCTCCTGGAAAAGTGCTTCTTAGAGTTCCTTTCTTAGGGGCAGTTATCCCTGACCTTGGGGCCATGGGGAGTAGCCCCACACTCACAGCAAAAGGCAGAGCCACCTCCACACATCTCTTCCATCCCTGTTGCTCTGTAGGAAAGTTCTAGTGAGCCTAGGACTGTAAGGAAAATTCTTGGCTTTGACCGGAACACAGCCTATGTGTGAACCTGCATACCTGACGTAGGGGCCACAGGGCTCATGTTTAGCTGTAGTGGGCCCTGAAGCGATGCAGCCTAGCAAGAGCTTTAAAGTCCTTCCAGCTGCACTTTTTGTACCTCTGACAGAGCTAGCTTTGCTCCACACTTTGGCAGTGTAGAGGAAACAGGGCCCAACCCCCTCTGCAAGGGGACATGGGGCCTACTTAGAGAGGAAAGCACCTTGAGGATCTGAGCCCAGGAAGGCACCCAGTCATGTCAAACACACTCCCTCTGCTTGCTTCTTCATGGGCAGTACTGAAAGTTTGATGCTGACACACGAAAAGACGCCGGTTTTCTTGGCTTCCAGAGGAGAATTCAATCCAGGGCCAGAGACATGGCTTGATAACTCAGAGCTTTTGTGTAATAAAGTTTTATTAAAGTATAAAGGAGATAGAGAAAGCTTCTGACATAGGCATCAGAAGGGAGCAGAAAGAGTACCCCCTTGCTAGTTTAAGCAATGGAATTATATACTCTCTAATTAGTTATTACAGTGCATCAAAAGAATGGAGGTTGTAAAGACCTCTCTAGACCTACTCTCATAATTTACACCTTAAGATAACAGAGTTAGCCAGAAAGTTTTTTCCAGATACTGTCCTCAAGCAGGATACATTATTGTTATATAATCCTAAGGAATGTAGAGGAACAAAAAAAGTTTGTCCTTTCTTCCTCCTTGAGAATTCCAGACCCCTCTCTCCTTGGGGAACCCTATATTTCTTATCACCTGTTTAGGAAATGACTCTCTCATTTCTCCCTTTTCTTTTAGGAGATTTCTGTTGCCAAGGGAAAGGGGCGTCATTTTCATTCTGCAACTACTTCCTGCAGGGGCATGGTCCCTAAGTTGTTAACACAACATATCTCCTAAACCTCATATTGAGGGTCTCTGATCCAGGGGCCCAAAGTAATAGTTGTAGGAGGCTGTGGCCCTTATAGGAGCTCGGACAACCATTTGTAACTTTAAAGCCTTCCTGCAACTAGAAACAAACCCAGTTATACAGTTACAGATGCAGGGAGCAAATAGCAAAAATAGAATAATCAGAATTATTGCAATTAAGGTAGTTTTCCACAATGGGGAACTGGTTAACGTCTCCCAAAGTGAGGCAATTGAGGCTTCAGGAATATCCATAGCCCTAGTCATCTTGGTCATGTGTTTGGTAAAATGAGTAACATTAGTGCTCATACCAGGTATATAAGTACAGCATTGGGTATGAATAATGGCACAAGTTTCTCCTTGCACAGCTGTCAGAATATCTAAAACTAATCTGTTTTGTAAAGCCACCTTTCTAATTTGTGCTTGTTCAGCATTAAGAGCCAAAATAGCTTTTTGAGAATCTTGTAATGCCTGTTGAGTAAAATAAGTCAAAGCATCCACTCGTAGCATAACATCTGTAGTTCCCAAAGAGGGAACAAACACTGCAGCCAAATAATCATACCAGTGAAATACAGACCTTGCCCACCAAGTTTTAAGGTGGGGTAAATTAGCAGGCTTTTCTGGAAGCTCTGTAAATATAAAGCATGTGTAGAGGCTAGACCTAGGGTACATCCCCCTATCCAACCAGGGGGAAGCCATGCCCATAGGTAAGAGCCACATATCCAATAAGTCCCGTTTGGAGCAAGCCAGCATGATTGAGATATCCAGTCCCAATCAGTGCCTGGCCAGACAAAGGGAGGACCTGAATTGGGGTTGGAAAACACGGGATTGATTACATTGCATATTTCCTGAGGCAAAAATCCTAAGTGTTTCCAATCATTATAGTTAAGTTTTTGACTAACTTCTGGGGATGGCTCTATTTGTTCCCAGCATATAGGGGCAGTAGATATTAGACGTCCTTTTTCAGGAGTTAGCCATATAACCTCATCCCATATTTGATAAACGTCAGGTAAAAAACCATTAGATCTAGACCTATTTGCCTTATGTGTAGCAAAATAGTCATTGAACCGAGATAATGTATAATCAAAATTAAGAGTCACATTATGTCCATAGTTAAAGTACAAAGTGTTGCACCAGTCCATTTTAGGGTTGTTAGATGTCATCAGATGAAGAAGAGGCATCACGTATGATTGTTGTCGAAGGTATTTGCAGACTTGGAGAAAGTCTTTTCCTTGAAGTGGAGATGTCCACCACGGAAAGCCTTCCACTGATGAAGAGGGGAGTGCTCTGCAGACCCAGCAGTTAGACTGACTGTGGAATGCAGCGAAGGAGTGAGCCCAGGACAGGAAGGCATTGTTTTGAGAATCAAATGGCAGACTCAGGATTTTTTGAATCAGCATAAGTAGGCTCACATAAATTATCAGGCCCATCTGAAAAGTACACAGTCAGAGCATAGAAAGTAAAGACATAAAATGAAGTCACTTAGTTCTGGTCAGAGTGCCACCTCTTAACTCGAGTGTGATGTACCCACGAATCAATTCCTGGCACTTTGACAGCTGTGGGAGAAGAAAGAATAACCTGGTAAGGGCCTTCCCAGAGGGGCTTGAGGGATGGGCCCCCAGACCCCAGTGTTTTTATGACGACCTCGGTTCCTGGCTCAAATAGAGGCTTGCTTGACTCAGAGGCTGGGTCAGGAGTCATCTCCCAGAATTCTGTTAATGCCTGTTGAAAAACTGAGAGCTGAGTTACATAATTAGTTAATTCCAAGGCTTCAGGGTCTATAACAATGTCTGTGCATAAGTAAGGGCTTCCATAAATACATTCAAAGGGTGACAGTTCCTCCTTTTGGGGGGCAGTTTGAGCCCTCATTAAAGCTATGGGTAGGACTTTAATCAAATTGTCCTGTGTCTCTTAATTTGCACAGACGTCTTTTGATAATGTCATTAGCTTTTTCAACATTCCCTGAGGATTGGGGTCTCCAGGAACAGTGTAAGTAATATTCTATTCCTAGAGCTTTAGACACCCCCTGAGGTACATCAGCTTTAAAGGTGGAGCCATTGTCACTCTGAAGGCTCTGTGGCAGTCCAAACCTGGGGATAATTTCATGGATTACAATCTTTATAACCTCCTTAGCTTGTTCACTATGACATGGAAAATCCTCAATCCATCCAGTAAAAGTATCCACCCATACTTGTAAGCAAGAATATCCATTAGCTTTTGGCATATGAGTAAAATCAATTTCCCAGTCCTCTCTAGGATACTTTCTACTTCGTTGTGATCCAGATTTTGCTAGCTTTTCAGTCTTTGGGTTATTTTTCTGACAAACCTCACACATTTTTATAATGTTCTTTAAAGTTTTCATTACATTTTTACCTTCAAACAAAGGAGAAGACATCTGGTAAGTACTCTATGTACCCAAATGAAAACTCTGGTGTAAACCCTTAAGAATTTTCCATTGAGCACTTTCAGGAATTATTAATCGTCCATCCTTGGACTGTAACCATCTTTTATCAGTAATCTTTGTTTCCCTTTTCTCATATCTTTCTAATTCTTCCTCAATATATTGTGGTTTTTCCTGTTTCATAGGGCCTGTCCAGATCAAAGGCGTCTGTAGTGAAGGGGTTTCATAAAGTGCCAATTTTCTGGCTTGACAGTCAGCCAGCTGATTACCTTCAGCTACTTTAATCCCATCCCTGTTGTGTCCTTTGCAATGCATAAAAGATACTTCTTTAGGACAATATATAGCAGTTAAAAGTCTCTCAAACTCTCTGAAATGTTTAATAGGTTCTCCTGTTGCTGTTTTAAACTGTCTTTCTTTCCATATTGTAGCATGAGCATATAAAGTCAAATAGGCATACTTAGAATCAGTGTAGATATTTACCCTCTGCCCTATGCTTAACTCTAGAGCTTGGGTCAGAGCCACAAGCTCCACTAACTGAGCACTGGTTCCCTGGGGGAGAGATTTTACTTCTAAAACCTGTTCAGCAGTCACCACTGCGTAACCTGCTTTACACTTTCCATCCCAAACAAAAGAACTGCCATCAGTAAATATTTCCATGTCAGGATTGTCTAATGGGGTATCCATTAGATCTTCCCAAGCTTCATAGTTTAAAGTCAGGAATTTGGAACAACAGTGATCAGGTGTTTCACTTCCCTTCTCAGGAAGGAAAGTGGCAGGATTTAAATTTCCACAAACTTTAAGCTTAGTTACTGGTCCTTCTAACAACAATGACTGATATTTAAGAAGACTACTATCTGTCATCCAAATGTTAACCTTAGAATTTAAGATTCCACTCACATCATGATAAGTCAGTACAGTAAGGTTCCGTCCATTAATTATTTTTAAAGTTTCAGGTGCTAATACAGTCGCTGCCCCAATTACTCTTAGGCAGTGGGGCCACCCACGTGAAATTACATCTAATTCTCTGCTTAGATAAGCAATAGGTTGCTGGTAAGGCCCTTGGGGTTGTGTCAAAACTTCCAAAGCCACACCTTTTCTTTTGGTGACAAACAAATTAAATTCTGACCCTGTGGGCAAGCTCAGAGCAGGAGCTTGCAGGAGGGCAGTCTGAAGAACCTTAAAAGCCTTTTGAGTATCTGGAGACCAAACCAGTTTGTCGGTTTAGGCCTGCTGAGTTTCAGCTATAAGTTTATATAAAGGCCAGGCAAGTTCCCCATAATCTGGAATCCAAATTCGACAGTAGCTTGTGATTCCCCAAAATCCTCTCAATTATCTTAAATTCATAGGTAGGGGATGATTTAGTATAGGTTTAATTCTCTCGGGGCCTATGGCTCTAGTCCCTTCTGATATGATTAGGCCCAGATATCTAACAGATGGTTGACAAAGCTGAGAATTTTCTCTTGATGCCTTGTAGCCACAGCATGCCAGAACGTTTAAGAAATCTTCTGAGGTTCATGAACAAGCATCCTCTGTCTCAGCACAGAGAAAAATATCATCTATATATTGTAACACCACCACTTCAGAGCTATTAAAGTTTTGTAGATCCCGTGACAAACTTTGTCCAAATAAATGAAGACTGTCATGAAATCCCTGGGGCAAAACTGTCCAGGTTAACTGAGAAGCTGGCTGCATAGGGTCCTCAAAGGCAAATAGAAATTGACTTTCCTCCACCAAAGGCACTGAATAGAAGGCATCTTTCAAATCAATTACTGAGAAATATGTGGCTCATTCAGGAATTTCGTACAATAGAGTATAAGGATTAGGTAACACGGGGTGTAAAGGAACTACAGCCTCATTTATTATCCATAAATCTTGAACTAGTCTCCATTTACCATTTTATTTCTTTATACCCAAAGTAGGTGTGTTGCATGAGCTGTTACAGGGAATTGATAGTCCCTGCTTCTTTAAATTCTCAATGATGGGTTTTAACCCTTTCTTAACCTCAGGTTTCAGTGGATACTGCTTCTTGTGTGGAAATATGTGTGAGTCTTTGAGCTTGACAGCTACAGGAATAGCATTTTGTGCTCGACCCACAGATTTCCATCAGCCCATACTCTAGGATTTATATTTTGTTCAAATATAGCAAAGGGAGAGAAAGGGAGGGCTCCATATTCATGAAAACATAGGCATGGACCTTGCTCAGTATATCCCTCCCCAAAAGGGGTGAGGGAGATTCTGGCATGATGAGAAACTCGTGTGAAAATAGCACAGAATCCCAGTTGCAAGATAAAGAATAACTGAAATAATACCTTTTGGCTCGTCCAGACAGTCCCATTATGGAAGTGGATCGGGAAGAAAGTGGGCCAGGGGCTTCAGTAAGCACGGAGTAAGTTGTCCCAGTATCTAAAAGGAAATTGACGGATTGGCCTCCCACAGTTATCAATACCTGGGGTTCCTCAGGTGTAATTAGGATGGGAGCTTGTGTGGGGACCCCTGGGCACCTTCAGTTCTGATTGTCCTGAGAGTCTGACCCCTGAAACCTATGCCTCTGGGGGCAGTCTCTCCTCCAGTGTGGTCCCTTGCAGACCGGACATGGAGCCGGGGGCGGCTTAGATGCCTGAAGGCAATTCCGCTTGAGGTGCCCCTCCTTTCCACAGTAATAGCAGGCCCATCCCTTTTCACCTGGGTCCCTCTGGGCACTTGTCTCAGGTTGTTCAAGAAGGGTTTTCATAGCCATTGTGAAGGGTTCTGCCTGTTCCTTTGTCCTTTTCTGCCTTTCTTTCTTTCTTTTCCTCATATTCCCTCCCATAATAGACTGTCTGAGCTAGTTATAACAGAGTATCTAAAGACTGATTTGGTCCATACCCCTGTTTTAATAGCTTACGGCGGATATCTGGAGCCAACTGAGTGAGAAATCTATCCTTTAAGATCACTTTTCCCTCTTCACTTTCAGAGTCAATGTCAGTGAATCTGTGAAGGGCTTCTCTCAGTCTATCCTGGAATTTACTAGGAGCTTCCTTTTCCTCCATGTCTGCCAATTTGCCATAGTTTAAAGGTTTAGCACATGCCTGCCTGAGTCCTTCAAGAATACATCTGACAAAATGACTCTGATCCCATCTTCCTTTAGCTGTGTCATAGTCCCAGTCTGGTTCTGTAGTTGGGACCACTTGATTTCCAGTGGGGAGGGCGGTTATCTCGTCCTCCCTCTTCCCTACTGATTGATTACCAAACCATTCATCTCCATAAGCAACCGCTTTTCCCAAAACTCGAATCTTTGAGTCGGGAGTCAGCGTTTGTCCCAAGATATACATCACATCCTTCCAAGTAAGGTCATAAAGCAGAGTAACACCTTTAAAAGCTCTAATATATTTTTCTGGGTCCTCTAAATAGTCTCCCAGATCCTCCTTGATTTTTTTTATTTCTTGATAAGAAAAAGGCTTATTAACTCTCATAGACTGATTATTTCTCCCAGTGGGTGCTTCATGAAGAGGGAACAGCTTGTGTGGCTGTTCCTCAGTCTCTCTGGCTGCTCTGCGCATATGATCCTAGGGATAGATTGGAGAAACCTGCTTTTCTTTATCTCTTTGTCTCCTATCCTCCATCTCATCTAGCAAAGTAGGAGGACAAGAGGGAGCTGAAGGTTCCACACCCAAATCTATACTTAGGACACAAGTCTGGCATATTTAGCAGAGAGAAAAGGGGAACACATATGCTACTTCTACCCATTTCCCTTGTTTTCTACAGAACTGGTCTAATTGTAAAACAGTATTATACTTAAGAAACCCTCCAACGGGCCACCATTCACCGTCCTCCAATGGATACCGTGGCCATGCAGTATCACATAGGAAGACCAGGTGTGTCTTCTTTAAGCCCTGGGGATCAAATCTATCCCAGTTTTTCAGGATAAAGTTCAAAGGAATAAGACTGGAATTGTTATCTCCCATCTGTAAGAGAGAAAAAAAGCGACCAGCACCCTCTTTCTACCAGAGGCATCCCTCCCTGCTCTAGACTGGAGTGTAGACAGACTTTATACCAAAGCTTTTCTTTCCTGGTTGGACTTAGTCTGTCCCTTACCAACGCAGGCAACATACTCATCCCTCCCTGTTCTACCACCGAGATGGAGTGGAAATGCACCAGGGGTAGACCTGATGGCATCCCTGACTGACATCCAGCTCCTCACCATTAAAACCTTGTTTGCCTCTGATGCCACCTGGGGTGCAATCAGAGTGACCTTCTGGAATGTCTCCCAGGCTAAACCGCTGGGGGAAACACTCATCACCTGAGTGCCTGTGCATGACCCTGAGTATATTCCTGACCACAGTAAGACTGATACGAACATAAAACTGAGATGTTCCTTCCAAGGGTCACCACACCACTATAAGAGCCTTGTAAGCATCACCACACCAGTATAAGAGTCTCCTCTGGTCCACTAAGAGCCAGCACCACCAAAGGAAAAAAAATCCCTTGTAGTTCCAATCTCAGTAACCTTTAACCTCAGAGATGCTCTTGGAGCTAGAGCTCCATCTACCTTCCAAACTTTCCATGCCTAGGGAGGCTAGGTGCTTCCTGACTACCAATTCAAGTTTGGGATCTAAGTCATAGTACACAGTAACAGCATAGATCACAAGTCCCTTGAAAGTCTATGACGCATGATGCAATAGATTAGGTTAGTACTTCCAATTTCCAAGGAGTTATGAAATGGTCAAAGAGACCAAAAAGTTTGACTGAGAAAGGAGATTTCGGTTGCCCATTTCTGGTCGGTCCCCCAAAGGAGACATGGGGTGTCTCTTGGCATTGGCAGGTCAGTATAAACCTCCCAACAATTTTCTGCCATAAGCCGTATGAGGTCACCCCAGAACCGCAGAGCAGGGCTCCTCACTTACTTTGCGCCGGGCATGTCATTCATTCACACAAGCACAGCATAGAGTTAGTAAAGTACAGCAGAAAACGTGTTCACTAGGAGAACAAAGAACTAGAGCTCCAAGCATTGTTACCTTGTCCTGAAGAATTCCGGATGAGCTCCCAAGATGAAAGGTTGTTGTGGACACACAGAAAGACACCGGGACTCTTGGCCTCCAAAGGAGAAGAATTCAATCTAGGGCCAGAGACAAGGCTTGATTGCTCAGAGCTTTTGTGTAATAAAGCTTTATTAAAGTATAAAGGAGATAGAGAAAGCTTCTGAAATAGGCATCAGATGTGGGCAGAAAGAGTACCCCCTTGCTAGTTTAAGCAATGGAATTATATACTCTCTAATTAGTTATTACAGTGAATCAAAAGAATGTCTGGAGGTTGTAAAGACCTCAATAGACCTACTCCCATAATTTACACCTTAAGATAACAGGATTGGGTATCAGGTTTTTTCCAGAGACTGTCCTCAAGCAAGATACATTATTGTTACAAAATCCTAAGGAATGTAGAAGAACAAAAAAAGTTTGTCCTTTCTTCCTCCTTGAGAATTCCAGACCCCTCTCTCCTTGGGGACCCCTAGACTTCTTATCACCTGCCTAGGAAATGACTCTCTCACTACCACTATCAGCTAGGAATGTCTTTGCAAGGATCACAAAGGAAAGGGGAGATACATGGCCCTGCCTCTGGAACTTTGGTTCTCTGAACAAGTCTGGAGGTCTCCCGTTGTATAAGCAAAACAGTTCCTTCGAAATAGAGTCTTGCAAACACACACCAGGTGGCTGTCTCTTCCTCCCTGAAGGAGGCTCGCTTTCCCTGCACCCTACAAACTCCCGGTCCCAGACTCCTGGAAAAGCGCTTCTTCAAGATCCTTTCTTAGGGGCAGTTATCCCTGAGGTTGGGGCCATGGGGAGTAGCCCAACATTCACAGGGAAAGGCAGAGCCACCTCCACACATCTCTTACATCCCGTTTGCTCTGTAGGAGAGCTCTAGTGAGCCCAGGTCTGTCAGGAAAATTCTTGGATTTGACGGGAACACACACTCTGTGTGAACCTGCATACTTGACCTAGGGGCCACAGGGCGCCTGTTTCGCTCAGGTGGTCCCTGAAACGGTGCTTTAGGCTCCATGACAGTTCTCAGGCCAAAAAGGCCAAAAACTGATCTTTGGCCCAATTCCTGGAAGTCCTCTCCCCTTTTCCAAAATTGTTGGAATAATCTTTACACTTAGTATATGAAATTACCCAGCCCTTAAAAACCAAACACCCCATATTTTGGGGTCCATTCTCATCTTCTGAGATGGCCCATGCTCTGTCCATGAAGCCTCTCTCTCTCTCTCAAATAAGTCTACTTCTTACTTATCACTGTGCTCCTCTCTGAATTCCTTCTGCAGCGAGACATAAACAACCTGAATTTCATTGTCCTGAGATCAGGTGTATGGATTCAGCTGGAAGATTGTGAGTTTGAGTCCCCTCCTAAGCCAGAGATTGTGGGTTCAAGTTCCAGCTGAAGTGCAGGTCATGTGGGCTTGAGTCCCAAACTGAGGGTCACAGTTTCAAAAACTACAATGAAGTATCACCTCAGAGTAGCCAGAATGGCTATTATCAAAACATCTACAAATAATAAATGCTGGAGAGAGTGTGGAGAAAAAGGAACCCTCCTGCACTGTTGGTGGGAATGTAAATTAGAACAGCTACTATGGAAAACAGTATGGAGGTTCCCTAGAAAACTACAAATGGAGCTATCATA
>JADEYB020000053.1:0-12558 GCA_015832495.2 Alces alces
CAAATCAACTCGAGATGGGGCCTAATTCCGCTGAATTGGCTCCAGAGCCATCCTGCATTCCCCATCAAACACAACAAGTATCATGACTTCATTTAGAAAACTCCAGAGATTTCCCAACACCACTGTCCCAAGTGTAGAAAAACACCAAGTTCAGCACAGCAACTCGAGAAAAGCTCCTGAACCCAAATCATCCTGAGATGAGAGCGGATTCCCTGGATTTGACTCAAGAGGAATGCCAACTTTCCAATACTTCCTCAACAGGAGGCTTCTCTCAGCTCTCGGCATGTGAGAGGGAACCTGAGTTTACTTCCTAAAGTGGAATGGACACTGAGAGGCATAACTCGAAATAAGGCCGAATTTCCCTGCAGTGACTTAAATGCAGGCTCGTCTTTCATCTTCGAAAATGAAGCGATGTCTGAAATCCCAGTGGAGACCATAGAGAAAGCCTTAGTTCCCCGCCTCTTCTGGACAGGAATCCTCACATCCCTTCGAGAAGAGAGGAGGAACACGGAGTTCAGTTCTTGAAAAAGAAACGAAGCCTGACTCCTCTTGAAAATGGATAGGAATCCCAATATCGCTGTCGCACCTGGAAAGGGATATTGGGTCTCTTGCCTCACATCGAGAGGCGAGCCTACTGCCCTGCCAAGCCTCCAGGAGAATACTGACGTGTTCCTGCCAACTAGAGAGGAGTCCTGACGTCTCTGAACAAACACGAGTTTTGAAGGGCCATCCCCGTCGTAAGTCGAGAATATACCTCAGGTTCCCGCGCAACTCGAGAAACACCAAGAGACTTCCCCCTCCCGGACAGATGTGGTTCGATTCCCCTGCATTGCGTGTAGAGAAATTTCGTGTTCCATCAAGCACGAAATGAGCCTTGACTTCCTTAATAGAACTCCAGAGAGACCCCTAGAAACTGTCACAAGCCTAGCGGGATCCCTAGGTCACCGCAGCAAAATGAAAGAGCTCCGTGTTCCCCAAATCAACTCGAGATGAGGCCCGATTCCCCTACATTGTCTCCAGAGACATACCACATTCCACATCCAACAAGACAAGTTTCATGACTTCCTATAGGAAACTCCAGAGATTCCCCAAGACCACCATCCCAAGTCTAGAAGAACAGCAAGTTCAGGACAGCAACTCGAGAAAAGCTCCGTGAACGCCAAATCATCTCGAGATGAGAGGGGATTCCGTGGCTTCAACTCAACAGGAATGCGAACTTTCCACAAGCACCTCAACAGGTGGATTCTCTCTGCTCTAGGTATTTGAGAGGGACACTCAGTTTGTTGCCTCAAGTGGAATGAACCCTAAGAGGCCTTTACACGAAATAAGGCCGTATTTTCCTGCAGTGACTTAAAAGCAGGCTCGTCTTTTATCTCCCTAAATGAAGGGATGGTTGAAACCCCATTGGAGACCGTAGAGAAAGCCCTAGTTACCCGCCTCATCGTGACAGGAGGCCTCACATCCCTTTGAGAACTCAGGAGGAACGTGGAGATCAGTTCTTCAAAAAGAGATGAGGCCTGACGCCTCTTGAAAATGGATAGGAATCCCAACATCCCTGTGGCACCTGGAAAGGGACACGGGGTATCCCGCCTCACTTCGACAGGCGTGCCTATTGCCGTCACAAGCCTCGAGGAGAATCACGATGTGTTCCTCCCAACTTGACAGGAGTCCAGACTTCGCTGAACAAACCAGAGTTTTGAAGGGTTATACCCGTTGTAAGTTGAGAATGTACCCCTGGTTCCCACCGGAACTCAAGAAAAACCCATGAGACTTCTCCCTCGCCGACAGATGAGGCCCGATTACCCGGCATTGCATGCAGAGCAATTCCGTGTTCCACATAAAACATGAAAGGAGCCTTGACTTCCTTGATGTAACTCCAGAGAGTGCCCAAGAACAATCTCACAAGCCTAGAGGGACCCGGAAGTCAGTGTAGCAGTACGAAAGATCTCCTTGTACCCCAAATCAACTCGAGATGAGGCCTAATTCCCCTGGATTGACTCCAAAGCCATCTCGCACTTCCCATCAAACATGACAAGTATCATGACTTCCTTTAGAAAACTCCAGAGATTCCCCAAGACCACTGTCCCAAGTGTAGAAAAACACCAAGTTCAGCACAACAACTCGAGAAAAGCTCCTGAACCCCAAATCATCCTGAGATGAAAGTGGATTCCCTGGCTTTGACTCAAGGGGAATGCCAACTTTCCAATATTTCCTCAACAGGAGGCTTCTCTCAGCTCTCGGTATGTGAGAGGGACCCTGAGTTTGCTGCCTGAAGTGGAATGGACACTGAGAGGCCCTAACTCGAAACAAGGCCATATTTCCCTGCAATGACTTAAATGCAGGCTCATCTTTCATCTTCCAAAATGAAGGGACGTCTGAAATCCCAGTGGAGACCATAGAGAAAGCCTTAGCTCCCCGCCTCATCTGAACAGGAGTCCTCACATCCCTTTCAGAACACAGCAGGAACGCGAGTTCAATTCTTCAAAAAGAGACGAGGTCTGACTCTTCTTGAAAAAGAATAGGAATCCCAATATCCCTGTGGCACCTGGAAAGGGACACTGGGTCTCTTGCCTCACATCGAGAGGCATGCCTACTGCCCTGCCAAGCCTCGAGGAGAATCCTGACATGTTCCTCCCAACTAGAGAGAAGTCCTTATGTCTCTGAACGAACACGAGTTTTGAAGGGCCATCCCCATCGTAAGTGGAGCATATACCAAATTTCCCGCTGCAACTTGAGAAACACCATGAGAATTCCCCCGCCCGGACAGAGGAGGCCCGATTCCCCTGCATTGCATGTAGAGAAATTTCGTGTTCCACATCAAACACGAAATGAGCCTTGACTTCCTTGATAGAACTCCAGAGAGACCCCTAGAAAACTCACAATCCTAGGGGGCCTCATAGGTCAACACAGCTACATGAAAGAACACCGTGTACCCCAAATCAACTCGAAATGAGGCCCAATTCCCGTACTTTGTCTCCAGATACATCCCGCATTCCCCAACCAACAGGACAATTATCATTACTTCCTATAGGAAACGCCAGAGATTGCCCAACAGCACTGTCCCAAGTCAAGAAGAACACCAAGTTCAGCAAAGGAAATCGAGAAAAGCCCCATGAATCACAAATCATCTGGAGATTAGAGCGGATTCCATTGCTTCGACTCAACAGGAATGCGAACTTACCACAAGAACCCCAACAGGTGGCTTCTCTCAGCTCTAGGTATGTGAGAGGGACACTGAGTTTGCTGCCTCAAGTCGAATGGACACTGAGATGCCCTGACTCGAAGGAAGGCTGGAGTTCCCTGCACTGACTTAATTCAGGCTCAGCTTCCATCTCCCAAGGTGAAGGCATGTCTGAATCCCCTGTGGATACCCTAGAGAAAGCCCTAGTTTCTTGCCTCCTCTCAACATGAGGCCTCACATGCCTTTGAGAACACAGGAGGCACGCGGAGTTCAATTCTTCAAAAAGAGACGAGGCCTGACTCCACTTGAAAATGGATAGGAATCCCAATATCCCTGTGGCAGCAGGAAAGGGACACTTTGTATCCCACCTCACCTCGAGAGTCGTCCCTCTTGCCCTGCCAAGCCTCGAGGAGAATCCCGAGGTGTGCTTCGCAACTAGACACGAGTGCTAGCATCACTGAACAAAAACGAGTTTTGAAGGGCCATCCCTGTCTGAACTCAAGAATATACCCTAACTTCCCACCTCAACTCGAGAAAAGCCATGAGACTTCCCCCTAGCCGCCCAATGAGACCCGATTCCTCTGCATTGCATGCAGAGCAATTCCGTTTTCCACACCAAACATGAAAGGAGCCTTGACTTCGCTGATATAGCTCCTGAGAGTCCCCAAGAGCACTGTCACAAGTCTAATATTTCCCTGAGGTCACTGCAACAACAGAAAAGACCTCCGGTACCTCAAATCAACCTGAGTTGAGGCCCAATTCCCATTCATTGGCTCCAGAGCTATCCCACGATCCCCGTCAAACACGACAAGTGGCTTAACTTCCTTTAGGCAACTCCAGAGAATCCCCAAGAAACCCGTCCCAGTCCAGAGGAAACCCAAGTTCAGCACAGCAACTCGAGAAAAGCCCCGTGTACACAAAATCATCTCGGGATGATAGCTGATTCACTGGCATCGACTCAAGAAGAATGGCAAGTTTACAGAAGCACCTCAAGAGGCGGCTTCTCTCAGCTATAAGTATGTGAGAGGGACCCTGAGTTTGCAGCCACAAGTGGAATGGACACTGAGATGCCCTAACTCAAAATAAGGCCGTATTTCCCTGCAGAGACTGAAATAAAGGCTCGTCTTTAATCTCCCAAAGTGAAGTGATGGCTGAAACCCCAATGGAGACCCTAGAGAAAGCCCTAGTTACCCGCCTCATATCGACAGGAGGCCTCACATCCCTTTGAGAACTCAGGAGGAACACGGAAATCAGTTCTTCAAAAAAAAAAAAAAAGACGAGGCCTGACGCCTCTTCAAAATTGATAGGAATCCCAACATCCCTTTGGAACCTAGAAAGGGACACTGGGTCTCCCTCCTCACTTCTAGAGGCATGCCTATTGCCCTGTCAAGCCTTGAGGAGAATCCCGACGTGTTCCTCCCAACTAGACAGGAATCTAAACTTCGCTGAACAAACCAGAGTTTTGAAGGATCATCCCCGTTGTAAGTTGAGAATATACCCCTGGTTCCCAGCGGAACTCGAGAAAAACCCATGAGACTTCCCCCTCGACGACAGATGAGGCCCGATTACCCTGCATTGCATGCAGAGCAGTTCCGTGTCCCACATCAAATATGAAAGGAGCCTTGACTTCCTTGTAACTCCAGAGAATCCCCAAGAACAATCTCACAAGCCTAGAGGGTCCCGGAAGTCACTGCAGCAGTATGAAATAGCTCCTTGAACCCCAAATCAACTCAAGATGAGACCAAATTCCACTGAATTGTCTCCAGAGCCATCCCGCATTCCCCATCCAACACGACAAGTATCATGACTTCCTATAGGAAACTCCAGAGATTCCCCAAGACCCCGTCCCAAGTCTAGAAGAAAACCAAATTCAGCAGAGCAACTCGAGAAAAGCTCTGTTAACCCCACATCATCTCAAGATTACAGTGGATTCTGTGGCTTCAACACAACAGGAATGCCAACTTTCCACAAGCACCACAACAGGAGGCTTCTCTCAGCTCTAGGTATGTGAGAGGGACCCTGAGTTTGCTGCCTCAAGTCGAATGGACACTGAGATGCCCTGACTCGAAGGAAGGCTGGATTTCCCTGTACTGACTTAATGCAGGCTCGGCTTTCATCTCCCAATATGAAGGCATGTCTGAATCCCCTGTGGATACCCTAGAGAAAACCCTAGTTTCCCGCCTCATCTCGACAGGAGGCCTCACATGCCTTTGAGAACACAGGAGGCACGCGGAGTTCAATTCTTCAAAAAGAGATGAGGCCTGACTCCTCTTGCAAAAGGATAGGAATCCCAATATTCCTGTGGCAGCAGGGAAGGGACACTTTATCTCCCGCCTCACCTCGAGATTCGTCCCAATTGCCCTGCCAAGGATCGAGGAGAATCCCGAGGTGTGTTTCGCAACTAGACGTGAGTCCTAGTGTCTCTGAACAAAAACGAGTTTTGAAGGGCCATCACTGTCTGAACTCGAGAATATACCCTAGCTTCCAACCTCAACTAGAGAAAAGCCATGAGACTTCCCCGTAGCCACCCAATGAAGCCTGATTCCCCTGCATTGCGTGCAGAGGAATTCCGTGTTCCACATCAAACAACCAAGGAGCCTTGACTTCCCTGATGGAGCTCCAGAGAGTCCCCAGAAACACTGTTACAAGTCCCTAGTTTCCCTGAGGTTACTGCAACAACAGGAAAGACTTCCATGTACCTCAAATAAACCCGAGTTGATCCCGATTCCACTTCATTGTCTCCAGAGCCATCTCAGAATCTCCGTCAAACACTACAAGTGGCTTGACGTCCTTTTGGCAACACCAGAGAATCCCCAAGAAACCCGGCCCAGTCCGAGGAACGCCAAGTTCAGCACAGCAACTCGAGAAAAGCCCCGTGTATCCAAAATCATCTCGGGATGATAGCTGATTCCATGGAATCGCCTCAAGAAGAATGCCAAGTTTACAGAAGCACCTTAAGAGGAGGCTTCTCTGAGCTATAAGTATGTGAGAGGGACCTGAGTTTGCAGCCACAAGTGGAATGGACATTGGGAGGGCCTAACTCGAAATAAGGCCGTATTTCCCTGCAGAGACATAAATACAGGCTCGTCTTTCATCTTCAAAAATGAAGGGATGTCTGAAATCACAGTGGAGACCATAGAGAAAGCCTTAGTTCCCCACCTCATCTGGACAGGAGTCCTCACATCCCTTTCAGAACACAGGAGGAATGCGGAGTTCAATTCTTCAAAAAGAGACAAGGCCTGACTCCTCTTCAAGATGGATAGGAATCCCAATATCCCTGTGGTAACTGGAAAGGGATACTGGGTGTCTTGCCTCACTTTGAGAGGCGTGCCTACTGCCCTGCCAAGAAGCGAGGAGAATCCCGACTTGTTCCTCCCAACTAGAGAGGAGTCCTGACGTCTCTGAATAAACACGAGTTTTGAAGGGCCATCTCCTTTGTAAGTCGAGAATATACCCCAGGTTCCTGCCGCAACTCGAGAAACATAATGAGACTTCCCCCTCGCGCACAGATGAAGCCAGATTACCCTGCATTGCGTGCAGAGCAAATCCGTGTTCCACATCAAAAATGAAAGGAGCCTTGACTTCCTTGATGGAACTCCACAGAGTCCCCAGGAACAATCTCACAAGCCTAGAGGGATCCGGAAGTCAGTGCAGCAGTACGAAAGAGCTCCTTGTACCCCAAATCAACTCGAGATGAGGCCTAATTCCCCCGAATTAGCTCCAGATCCATCCTACATTCCCCATCAAACACAAAAAGTATGATGACTGCTTTTAGAAAAATCCAGAGATTCCCAAAGACCTCTGTCCCAAGTGTAGAAAAACACCAAGTTCAGCATAGCAACTTGAGAAAAGTTCCTGAACCCCAAATCATCCTGAGATGAGAGCGGATTCCCTGGCTTTGACTCAAGAGGAATGCCAGCTTTCCAATATCTCCTCAAGAGGAGACTTCTCTCAGCTCTCGGTATGTGAGAGGGACCCTGAATTTGCTGCCTCAAGTGGAATGGACACTGAAAGGCCCTAACTCGAAATAAGGCCGTATTTCCCTTCAGTGACTTAAAGGCAGGCTCGTCTTTCATCTTCCAAAATGAAGTGATGTCTGAAATCCCAGTGGAGACCATAGAGAAAGCCTTAGTTCCCCACCTCATCTGGACATGAGTCCTCACATCCCTTTGCGAACACAGGAGGAACGCGGAGTTCAATTCTTCAAAAAGAGACGAGGCCTGACTCCTCTTGAAAATGGANTCTTGAAAATGGATAGGAATCCCAATATCCCTGTGGCACCTGGAAAGGGACACTGGGTCTCTTGCCTCACATCGAGAGGCGTGCCTACTGTGCTGTCTTGCCTCGAGGAGAATCCCGACGTGTTCCTCCAAACTAGAGAGGAGTTCTGATGTCTCTGAACAAACACGAGTTTTGAAGGGCCATCCCCATCGTAAGTGGAGAATACACCATAGGTTCCCGCCGCAACTCGAGAAACACCATGAGAATTCCCCCGCCCGGACAGAGGAGGCCCGAATCCCCTGCATTGCGTGTAGAGAAATTTCGTGTTCCACATCAAACACGAAATGAGCCTTGACTTCCTTGACAGAACTCCAGAGAGACCCCTAGAAAACTGTCACAACCCTAGAGGGTCTCATAGGTCAACGCAGCAACATGAAAGAACACCGTGTATCCCAAATCAACTCGAGATGAGGCCCGATTCCCCTATATTGTCTCCAGAGACACCCCACATTCCCCATCCAACATGACAATTATCATTCCTTCCTATAGGAAACTCCAGACACTCCCCAACAGCACCATCCCAAGTCTAGAAGAACACCAAGTTCAGCAAAGCAACTAGAGAAAAGCTCCATGAACCACAAATCATCTCGAGATTAGAGCGGATTCCAAGGCTTCGACTCAACAGGAATGCCAACTTTCCACAAGCACCCGAACAGGAGGCTTCTCTCAGCTCTAGGTATGTGAGAGGGATATTGAGTTTGCTGCCTCAAGTTGAATGGACACTGAGATGCCCTGACTCGAAGGAAGGCTGGATTTCCCTGCACTGACTTAATGCAGGCTCGGCTTTCATCTCCCAAGATGAAGGCATGTCTGAATCCCTTGTGGATACCCTAGAGAAAGCCCTACTTTCCTGCCTCCTCTCTACAGGAGGCCTCCCTTCCCTTTGAGAACAGAGGAGGAACACAGAGATCAGTTCTTCAAAAATAGACGAGGCCTGACTCCACTTGAAAATGGATAGGAATCCCAATATCCCTGTGGCAGCAGGAAAGGGACACTTTGTATCCCGCCTCACCTCGAGAGTCGTCCCTCTTGCCATGCCAAGCCTCAAGGAGAATCCCGACGTGTTCCTCCCAACTAGACAGGAGTCCAGACTTCGCTGAACAAACCGGAGTTTTGAAGGATCTTCGCGGTTGTAAGTTGAGAATATAGCCCTGGTACCCCTGGAACTCGAGAGAAAACCTTGAGACTTCATCCTCGCCGACAGATGAGGTCCGATTACCCTGCATTGCATGTAGAGGAATTCCTTGTCCCACATCAAGCATGAAAGGAGCCTTGGCTTCCTTGATGGAACTCCAGAGAGTCCCCAAGAACAATCTCACAAGCGTAGAGGGGCCCGGGAGTCACTGCGGCAGTACGAAAGAGCTCCTTGTACCCCAAATCAACTCGAGATGAGGCCTAATTCCCCTGAATTGGCTCCAGATCCATCCTGCATTCCCCATCAAACACGACAAGTATCATGACTTCCTTTAGAAAACTCCAGAGATTCCCCAAGACTACTTTCCCAAGTGTAGAAAAACACCAAGATCAGTACAGCATCTCGAGAAAAGCTCCTGAACCCCAAATCTTCCTGAGATGAGAGTGGATTCCCTGGCTTTGACTCAAGGGGAATGCCAACTTTCCAGTGTCTGCTCAAGAGGAGACTTCTCTTAGCTCTCGGTATGTGAGAGGGACCATGAATTTGCTGCCTCAATTCGAATGGACACTGAGAGGCCCTAACTCAAAATACGGCCGTATTTCCCTGCAGTGACTTAAATGCTGGCTCGTCTTTCATCTTCCAAAATGAAGGGATGTCTGAAATCTTTGTGGAGACCATAGAGGAAGCCTTAGTTCGCTGCCTCATCTGGACAGGAGTCCTCACATCCCTTTGAGAACACAGGAGGAACGCGGTGTTCACTTCTTCAAAAAGAGACGAGGCCTCACTGCTCTTGAAAATGGATAGGAATCTCAATATCCCTGTGGCACCTGGAAATGGATACTGGGTCTCTTGTCTCACTTCGAGAAGCGTGCCTACTGACCTCCCAAGCCTCGAGGAGAATCCCCACGTGTTCCTCCCAAATAGAGAGGAGTCCTGGCGTCTCTGAACAAACACGAGTTTTGAAGGGCCATCCCCATTGTAAGTCGAGAATATACGCCAGGTTCCCGCCGCACCTCGAGAAACACCATGAGACTTCCCCCTCCCGGACAGATGAGGCACGATTCCCCTGCATTGCATATAGAGAAATTTCGTGTTCCACATCAACCACGAAATGAGCCTTGACTTCCTTGATAGAACTCCAGAGAGACCACTAGAAAACTGTCACAAGCCTAGTGGGACACATAGGTCACTGCAGCAACACGAAAGAGCTCCGTGTCCCCCAAATCAACTCGAGATGAGGCCGGATTCCCCTACCTTGTCTTCAGAGACATCCCGCATTCCCCATCCAACACGACAATTATCATGACTTCCTATAGGAAACTCCAGAGATTCCCCAAAACCACTGTCCCAAGTCTAGAAGAACAGAAAGTTCAACACAGCAACTCGAGAAAAGCTCCGTGAACGCCAAATTATCTCGAGATTACAACAGATTCCGTGGCTTCGACCCAACAGGAATGCCAACTTTCCACAAGCACCCCAACAGGAGGCTTCTCTCAGCTTTAGGTATGTGAGAGGGACACTGAGTTTGCTGCCTCAGGTCGAATGGACGCTGAGATGCCCTGATTCGTAAGAAGGCTATATTTCCCTACACTGACTTAATACAGGCTCGGCTTTCATCTCCCACGATGAAGGCATGTCTGAATCACCTGTCGATACCCTAGGGAAAGAGCTAGTTTCCCACCTCCTCTCGAAAGGAGGCCTCATATCCCTTTGAGAACACAGAAGGTACCCGGAGTTCAATTCTTCCAAAATAGATGAGGCCTGACTCAACTTGAAAATGGATAGGAATCCCAATATCCTTGTCGCAGCAGGAAAGGGACACTTTGTATCCCGCCTCACCTCAAGATTCGTCCCTATTGCCCTGCCAAGCCTCGAGGAGAATCCCGAGGTGTGCCTCGCAACTAGACACGAGTCCTAGAATCACTGGAGAAAAAAGAGTTTTGAAGGGCCATCCCTGTCTGAACTCGAGAATATACCCTAGCTTCCCACTCAACTCGAGAAAAGCCATGAGACTTCCCCCTAGCCACCCGATGAGGCCCGATTCTTCTGCATTGTGTACACAGTAATTTCGTGTTCCACATCAAACACGAAAGGAGCCTTGACTTTGCTGATGGAGTCCAGAGAGTCCCCAAGAACACTGTCACGAGTCTATAGTTTCCCTGAGGTCACCGCAACAACAGGAAAGACTTCCATGTACCTCAAATCAACCCGAGCTGAGGCCCGGTTCCCCTTCATTGGCTCCAAGCCATCTCATGATCTCCCTCAAACACGACAAGTTGCTTGACGTCATTTAGCCACCTTCAGAGAATCCCCAAGAAACCCGTCCCAGTCCAGAAGAACCCCAAGTTCAGCACAGAAACTCGAGAAAAGCCCCGTGTACCCAAAATCATCTCGGGATGATAGCTGATTCCCTGGCATCGACTCAAGAAGAATGCCAAGTTTACAGAATCACCTCAAGAGGAGGCTTCTCTCAGCTATAAGTATGTGAGAGGGACCCTGAGCTTGCAGCCACAAGTGGAATGGACACCGAGATGCCCTACTTTGAAATAAGGCCGTATTTCCCTGCAGAGACTTAAATACAGGCTCGTCTTTCATCTCCCAAAATGAAGGGATGGCTGAAACCCCAGTGGAAACCCTAGAGAAAGCCCTAGTTACCCACCTCATCTCCACAGGAGGCCTCACAACCCTTTGAGAACTCAGGACGAATGCGGAGATCAGTTCTTCAAAAAGAGACGAGGCCTGACGCCTCTTGAAAATGGATAGGAATCCCAACATCCCTGGGGCACCTGGAAAGGGATACTGGGTCTCCCTCCTCACTTTGAGAGGCGTGCCTATTGTCTTGCCAAGCCTTGAGGAGAATCCCGATGTTTTCCTCCCAACTAGACAGGAGTCGAGACTTTGCTGAACAAACCAGAGTTTTGAAGGATCATCCCCGTTTAAAGTCGAGAATATATTCCTGATTCCCAACGTAACTCGAGAAAAACCCGTGAGACTTCCCCCTCGTCGACAGATGAGGCCCGATTACACTGCATTGCATGCAGAGCAATTCCATGTTCCACATCAAACATGAAAGGGGCCTTAACTTCCTTGATGGAACTCCAGAGAGTCCCCAAGAACAATCTCTCCAGCCTAAAGGGACGCAGAAGTCACTGCAGCAGTACGAAAGAACTCCTTGTACCCCAAATCAACACGAGATGAGGCCCGATTCCCCTACACTGTCTCCAGAGCCATCCCGGATTACCCATCCAACACGACAAGTATCATGACTTCCTATAAGAAACTCCAGAGATTCCCCAAGACCACCGTCCCAAGTCTAGAAGAAAACCAAGTTCCGTACAGCAACTCGAGAAAAGGTCCGTTAACCCCAAATCATCTCGAGATTAGAGCGGATTCCATGGCTTCGACTCAACAGGAATGTCAACTTTCCACAAGCACCTCAACAGGAGGCTTCTCTCAGCTCTAGGTATGTGAGAGGGACCCTGAGTTTGCTGCCTCTAGTCGAATGGACACTGAGATGCCCTGACTCGAAAGAAGGCTGGATTTCCCTGCACTGACATAATGCAGGCTCAGCTTTCATCTCCCAAGATGAAGGCATATCTGAATCCTCTGTGGATAGCCTAGAGAAAACCCTAGATTTCTGCCTCAACAGGAGGCCTGGTATCCCTTTGAGAACACAGGAGCCACGCAGAGTTCAATTCTTCAGAAAGAGAAGAGGCCTGACTCCTCTTGAACAAGGATAGGAATCCCAATATCCCCGTGCCAGAAGGGAAGGGACAATTTGTCTCCCGCCTCACCTCGAGAGTCGTCCCTATTGCCCTGCCAAGCCTGGAGGAGAATTCCGAGGAGTGCCTCACAACTAGACATGAGTCCTAGTGTCACTGAAGAAAAACGAGTTTTGAAGGACCATCCCTGTCTGAACTCGAGAATATAAACTAGCTTCCCACCTCAACTCGAGAAAAGC
>JADEYB020000054.1:10007-25939 GCA_015832495.2 Alces alces
CTCAGACAAC
The DNA here is from genome assembly GCA_015832495.2 of Alces alces. Taxonomy (NCBI): domain Eukaryota; kingdom Metazoa; phylum Chordata; class Mammalia; order Artiodactyla; family Cervidae; genus Alces; species Alces alces. The sequence goes on from JADEYB020000054.1 coordinate 10,018, forward strand.
CATTTTGCCTTTTTGCATTTCATTTTCTTGCAGATGGCCTTGATGTGGTATTTACAGATCAAAAAACAAAGATAATTGCAGCCAGTTTCATTGCTTCATGGCAAATACATGGAGAAACAATGAAATCAGTGAGGGACTTTGTTTTCCTTGGATCCAAAATCACTGCAGATAGTGACTGCAGCTGTGAAGAAAGGGACACTTGCTCCTTGAAAAAAAAAAAAAGCTATGAAAAACCTTGAAAGCATACTAAAAAGCAGAGGCATTCCTTTACAACTAAACGTCTGTAGGGTCAAAGCTATGGTTTCGCTGGAATTCGGGAGTGGATGTGAGTTGGACCATAAAGAAAGCTGAATACCAAAGAACGGTTGCTTTTGAACTGTGGTGTTGGACAAGACTCGTGACAGTCCCTTGAACTGCAAGGAGATGTAACCAGTCCTTCCTAAAGGAAATCAGTCCTAAATATTCTTTTTAATGACAAATGTTGAAGCTGAACCTCTAATACTTTGGCCACCGGATGGGAAGAATTGACTCATTAGAAAAGAAAGACCCTGATGCTGGGAAAGTTTAAAGGCAGGAGGCAAAAGGGAAGAGAGGAAACAAAATTGTTTGGTGGCATCACCAACTTGATGAACATGAGTTTGAGCAAGCTGTGGGAGTTGGTGATGGACAGGGAACTCTAACGTGCTGCACCCCATGATATAGAGTTGGACATGACTGAGAGACTGAACTGAACTGATGTACAGAGGGCAATCAGGGAGCATGCAGAAGTCTTTGGGGAAGGAGGAAGGAATGATTCATGGATAGCTGACAATGATGGGTCGGCTGGCCGGTTCAAGTTAGAGAAGCTGTAGGGAAGCAATTCTATGCCAGGCGGAGAGAATGGTAAGAGAAAGGCAGGGCAGCAATCCTGGGATTTCCCAGAGGACAACATCCCTTTTCTATTAAACTTTATCAATGCTCAATTTTGTTAGATGATTGGAAACATGAGTTTTGCTTTGGAAGTAGTAGAGCAATATTCAGGGGAAGAACTGATGCTGAAGATGAAGCACCAACACTTAGGCCATCTGATGTGAAGAGCCAGCTCATTGGAAGAGGCCCTGATGCTGGGAAAGATTGTAGGCAGAAGGAGAGGGATCAAAGGGATTAGATGTTGAGATGGCATCACCAACTCAATGGACATGAGTTTGAGGACACTCCACAAAATAGTGAAAGACAGGGGAGCCTGTTCTGTTGCCATACATGTAATCACAAAGAGTCAGACATGACTTAGCAATGGAACAACACCAATGAGAACAGAGGGTCCAGTGAAGTCTCTGGCCCTGGTAGGAGTGGAGAAAGATTTAAGTGGAAGGAGAGGCTTCCCATTCTCTGGTGCAGGTCCTTGAATCCAAGGCAAGGAGCACAAGATATTGAATGGGTTACCAAATATTGTTTTCTAAAGAAACAAAAAAACTTTATCTGTAGGACTGAGAGCTTTGGCTGAGTTTGTGCTCTAGATTTTACTGAGGGATGTGGAAGGAAACTGGCGTGGGCTGAGTCTGCAAAAAGCAGGTGATCAGGTGCTGGAGGGCGAGGCATGTGGTAAACATTCTGCACTAGGTGGAAAACGAATCCAGAAAAAGTGTCTCTTCTGGAGTGTACATGCCAACATATCCCTTTGTTGAGGCAGATCACTTCAGTGGTGTTTTGGGGCAAGTGAGAAATGCACGGTGGTTGGCTTGCTTTTATCAATTTCTGTGGGTAGTTAGATGAGTCAGTGTCTGGTTACTTCACTGAATGTTTGGAATCATGCTTGGGAAAGAAAACTAGATGAGGTCCACATATATTTCGTCATTAAACAGAAAGGATAGGAAGGTTTCTAAGGCAACTGTAGGTAATTTCAACATGAGGGGCCAAATGAGGACAGTTTCATTTAACAGGCTGTGATTGGATTGCACAGGTTGACATAGTTGTTGCTATGACAAGTAGCCATAACAGCTACTTGTTGCTATGCTGGGGATGTGGGAAACTGACAAGACATCAAAAGGCTTACAGCTCTCCTTGCAATGCAATTTCAGCCTAGAAATCATTGGCAAGGAAAGGCTGACAGGTAAGGCTGGGAAGGGAATAATCTGAGCCAGTAGTCATTAGCTCTTGTTGGAGCCCAGAAAACAGAACCATCAGCTCAGTCAGAATTTTGTATCACGGTTTAGAAATAGGGGTCATTTGGCTTGAATCAATATTTAGCCTTGGGGATGGCAGCCATAACCTCTAAACAGAAGATTCCCTTCTCCCCGGGTGGGGGGATAATTCATATTTGTTCCAGACTCAGGAACCCAGAAAGCCCTCTCAGCACCACTTGTTCTTAGCAGGCACACATGCAATCTAGAAGGTGGAATTATCATCATGGCACCCATTTTCCAGATGAGAAAACTGAGGTTAAGGGAGTTGATCAAGTTCACACACCTATACACGTGAATTGTCAAGAAAAAACCCAGGGCAATAGTCCTCAATTTGTGTGTTTTTGCTCCATACCCACTGGGAGTGGTGGTGATCTGGCAGAATGCTTAAGCAGAAGCATGCAATGTTCAGGCTTAAGTTGAAGAAAGTAAGGAAAACCACTAGAACATTCAGCTATGACCTGAATTAAATCCTTATGATTATATAGTGGAGATGAAAAATAGATTCAATGGATTAGGTCTGGTATTCTGAAGAACTATGGATGGAGGTTTGTAACATTGTATGGAGGCGGTCACCAAAACCATCCCAAGAGAAACAAATATGAGAACGAAAAGTGGTTGCCTGAGGAGGTCTTAAAAACAGCTGAGAAAATAAGAGAAGTGAAAGGCAAAGGAGAAAGGGAGAGATGGAATGCAGTTCTCCAGAGAAAAACAAGGAGAAATAAGAAAGTCTTCATAAGTGAACAGTGCAAGGATTAGAGGAAAGTAATAGAATTGTAAAGAGTATAGAACTCTTCAGGAAAATTGGAGCTACCAGAGGAACACTTCATGCAAAGATAGGCAGAATAAAGGACAGCAAAGTCAAAGGCATACCAGAAGCAGATGAGAGTAAGTGGAGGTGGCAAGAATGCCAAGATGAACTGTACAAAAATGGTCATAAATTCAGAATAGGGATGGTGCTTGGGTCACTCTTGTAAAGCCCGATATACTGGAGTATGAAGTCAAGTGGGCCTTAGGAAGCATTACTACAAACAATGCTAGTGGAGGTGATGGAATTTCAGCTGAGCTGTTTAAAATATCCTAAGGAATGAGGCTATAAAACTGCTGCATTCAATACGCCAGCAGTTTGGAAAACTCAGCAGTGGCCACAGTACAGGAAAAGGTTAGTTTTAAACCAATCCAAAAAAAAAGGCATTTTCAAAGAATGTTCAACCTATCATGCAATTGCACTTATCTCACTTGCTAGCAAGTTAATGCTCAAAGTCCTTCAAGCTAAGCTTCAACAGTACATGAACTGAGAACTTTCAGATGTACAAACTGGTTTGAGGAACCAGAGATCAAATTGCCAACATCCACTGGATCATAGAGAAAGCAAGGGAATCCCAGGAAAATATTTTCATCTGCTTCACTGACCATGCTAAATCTTTTCATTGTGTGGACCACAACTAACTGTGGAAAATTCTTAAGGGAATGGGAGTAGAGGATCACCTTACCTGTTCCCTGAAAGTCTGTGTGTAGGTCAAAAAGTGGCAGTTAGAATCAGACATGGAGCAATGGAAAGATTTAAAATCAGGAAAGGAGCATGAAATGGTATACACTGTCACTCTGGTTATTGAAATTATATGTAGGATACATCATTCAATATGCTGAACTGGATGAATCTCAAGCTGGAATCAAGATTGCTGGGAAAATTATCAACAGCCACAGATATGAAGATGACACCTCCCTAATGGCAGAAAGCAAAGAAGAAATAAAGAGCCTCTTGATGAGGAGAGGAGATGCAAAATGTGGCTTAAAACTCAACATTCAAAAAACTATTCACAAAATAGTACTCAACATTCATGGCATTCAGTCACACAATTCATGGCATGTAGATGAGGAAAAGTAGAAACAGTGGCAGCTTTTATTTTCTTGGCTCCAAAATCACTATGGACCTTGACTGCAGCCACAAAATCAAAAGACATTTGCTCCTTGGAAGGAAGCACGGCTATGAAAAAGCTGAATAGCATAATAAAAGCAGAGACTCTGCTACAGAAGTCTGTAGTGTCAAAGATATGATTTTTTCCCGGAATCATGCATGGATGTACGATATGGACAAAAAGAGAATGAATGCCAAAAAATTAAGCTTCTGAACTGTGGTGCTTGAGAAGATTCTTGAGAGTCCCTTATACAACAAGGAGATCAAGCCAGTCATTCTGAAAGGAAATCAACCTCTGACCCCTGCTGTCTCAGCTGAGGCATCTACTGAGGGCTTCCAGGTGGAAAGAAGGGATGCTTCCCCTGCAAAAGTGCCTAACCGTGGTAGTTCCAAGCAAAGAGTTTGTAGCTCCACCCCTGGAGGAAACTCAAAAAGGCTGAAGGCTCTGTGTACCCTGGGGGCCCCAAAACATGTGTTGCATTCTCCCCAGCAGCATTGGAGGGCAAGGAAGGGGCATTCTGGGCCCTGGAGGAGGGGATAGCTCAGGGATCCACTGGGGCCACCACTTACCAAGTAAGACTGGAAAGGACAGAGCAGGCATATGTGGCAGAGAGCTGGTGAGTGGAGTGTGGGAACAAGAGGGAACCAGCTCTGCAGGAACTACCTCTCCCAGACTCCCCTGGAGGAGAGAAGCCCAGTGATAAGATCATCTGAGATGGGATGAAGAGAGTCTATTTCATTACCCCTTAGAATTCCTCTGAATGAGGAGGTGGTGGAGTTGGTGGGTCATCACGAACTCTTCCATAGCCTTGACAATCCCCCAGTCACTATACTTGGGGCTGCATTTCCCCAGCTTCAGACATGTAGTTCTGGAGGAAACTGACAATCATGTGTGCTGCTGGGTCAGGGCCAATGACCATGTAAAGCCAGTCATAGGACACCATGGCCCTGCCAGGATGGCTGATCTGGGCCTGTACAGGTGATCTGAGGTGGGTCATTCAGAGAACACCATTGAACTCTGATAGCTCCGAGCTTCTTTCCTTACTAGGTGATGCCTTGGGGATACAAAATACTAAGGCAGGTAGCTTGGACTCCCTCACTAGGTGTAGAAGCCTTAAGGAAGAAAGTTGTCAGGCTAAGACCCCCAAAGGAGAGGGAAGGGAAAGAGCGAGGGTGAGAAAGAGAGAACTGATGACTTCTGATTTCTTGGGTCCAGTCACTGAGATCTTTGTATTTACTCTGATTCTTGTGCCCTGGATTCCCAGAATCATTTCCATGTGTCTCCCTTTTCCTTGAAGCCAGTTGGAGTGGGCTCCTCTCAATTTTGATTCAGACTTGGTACTAGATCCTTCACTCCCAGACACAAACAGAGGCACCCATTTGTTTCAGCACCATTACGAGTGAAACACTTCATTCTTTACTGAGAATAGGTATGCAGACCACCAAATACAGTTCATCACCATCCTGGGCAGGAGTGCCCTAAGTGTGAGTAAATGTGTGTTAGGAGTGGCCTTACTGATTGCTGAATCACTCCAAGCGTTACACTGCCTGTGCCAGGCCAATCCTGTCATTTCCTCGATCATAAACCGAGAAGTACTGCCTCAGGAAGACGTCACCGAGGATCCAGGTCTCTGCAGATGCACTCTCTGTGTTCTCTTTAAAGGTGGTACAGCAGTCACCGCTAGAACCCTGGGGGAGTCAGAGACACACATCAGTCAGCCTGAGTCCTTATCAGCGACTCCCCCCAATATCCAGACCGAGCACCATTCTTGGTTTTATTTCCCTCTTTTGGTAAGTATCAAGTGATTTTATGAGCTTCAGGGCATGTGAGAGTTCATCCAAAACCAAAAAGGGCCCATACATGCGGCTGCCATGAGGAAGGGTGTGGTGAGTGGAGGACTGGGAGTTCAGGAAACAGTGGGAATGATAAACAACAAAGTCCTACTGTAGAGAATAAGGAACTATATTCAATATCCAGTGATAAACCACATGAAAAAGAATAAGTAAGAATATATATTTTTTATGTGTACAACTGAGTCACATTGCTGTGCAGCAAAAATTAAGGCGACACTGAAGATCAGCCACACTTCAATACAATTTTGAGAAAAGAACAAGAGTGTCCCCTGGTTTTCCTCACTCCCTGTTTCTTTCCTTTTGACTCCTGCTACTTGTTTTCTCTATAGAGAATGCAGGTCCTCCTCTGGCATCCCCACAATCCAAACTTTATTAAATAATTTTATTTTGTATTGGAGTATAGCTGATTAACAATATTCTGAGTTTCAGGTGGACAGTAAATGGACTCAATTGTATGTACCTATGTCTCCTGGACCCAGAGATACCCCTCCCATCCTGGCTGTCATATAACTGAGCAGATTTCCCTGTGCTACACAGTAACTCATTGTTGGTTATCCATCTTAAATATAGCAGTGCCCACAACACATTCTTAAAGACTTAACTCAGTAACTGTGGGAAGCCTCCTTTGGCCTACACTCACCCTCTTTGGCCACTCCAGGCTTGATTGGGTAACTTATTCTGGTTCCCCATTCCCACTGGTCAGTCAGTAGCCCTCATCACCCTTAGTAAGTCCCCAGTGTCCCAATGCAGAGCACCTTGGGATGCCATTTGCATGGAGTCCAGTGCAGTGTTGCCTAGAACCAAGCAACCCTCCATATGGCTCCATGAGTTTGTGGTTTTAGAATTCCTGACATTTATTCTGCTTCTCAAAGCCTTCTTTGAGCCCATCAGCCTGCTATGTACTCCCACAGGGAGCTGACATGAAGCCTCCACCCTGTGCCGGGGCTGAGCAATCACTGTGCACCCTTTATTCACCTTAGTATTCAACATCCCCAATCCGAGTAGGGGTTGGGTACCCCAACTCACAAAGGGAGCACCTGGTCAGAGCAAGGGGAAGAAGCAGCCGAGATCTAGGGGGACCATGTAATTTGTCATCCAAAGCAGGAAAACTTTGATAAGGGAAGGGAGACTGTTAATTTATGCTGGGACATCACACTGGGATTGTCCCAAGCCATTCTCCTTGTAATATGGCCTATTTCAGGGACTGCTAGGGCTGACTTTCATGTTCATGCACCTAAGGGTTCAGATTGAACTGAAGCTCTCTGAGGACTGATGGCCTCACTGTTCCCCTCGCCTTGTGACTCCCACCATGCTACCATGGTGTGGCGTGTCCATATTTATTTCAGGAGGATCAGTGCCCCAGATGGCCCTTTACTCTCAAGTAGTTGGTTCTGTGGGAGGCACTGGCCCAGCCACAAGGCTCAGAAGCATCTGCAATGGTGTGACATGGCCTGCAGATGTCGCCCTCCTCCCAGCAGCAGTCCAAGCGTTCCTGCAACTCCAGTTTGAGGACCAACCCTCAGTATTGTCCCCTCACCTTGATGGTGTAGGCTTGAGCTGGCAGCGAGTAGTTGATGCCATTGATAGAAGATAATAGAGGATAGGTTATGGACCGCAAAACATGAAACATAGTGCTGTTAGAGTGAGAGGGAGAGAGGCTGGTCCTGGATATCCTTGTGTGTGGAGACTGGGAGTGACGCTAGGGCATGACCTTTCACCTCGGAACCTCGTGGCGTGGAGTCGATTAGCCTCAGGATATTATTGACCAGTCTTCTTGGGCCAAGGATCAGTGATGTCCCAGTGTCCGCAAGGGCCTCACAGCCTCCAGAACAAGCAATAACCTGACTTTTCATGGAGATGCTGAGAGACAGTGGAAGAAAATGGGCATCAAGGTCACTCTGAGTCTCCCCAGAGCTGCCACCTTCCTGACTGTCTTCTAAACAGCCCTCTGTTGGATGCATGAGACAAGCGCTCAGGCCTGGTACACTGGGAAGACCCAGAGGAATCGGGTGGAGAGGGAGGTGGGAGGGGGGATCGGGAGGGGGAATACATGTAACTTCATGGCTAATTCATGTTAATGTATGACAAAACCCACTGAAATGTTGTGAAGTAATTAGCCTCTAACAAAAATAAATGAAAAAGAAAAAGAAATTAAAAAAAAATAAACAGCCCTTTGTCTATTGTCCTGACTCTTTGCATCTGCTCTCAACATGGCACGTCCTTTGACATCCTTGAATGCAGTACTTAATACACCAGGATCTTTTGTACCTTGACACAAGCTGGTCTTCCTTCCTCGAAGAGTTCTCTCCTCCTTCACTAGCAAATTTCTTCTCATCTTCCAGATTCCAGCTTAATTGTCATGGATTCAGGGAAGTCTTTCCTGCAGTGTTTATCAGTTTCCTGTCTTGGTCACTCTCTGTAGACCCTTCCTCACGTCTAGCACGTACCAAAGTCACAGTTCACTAAGTGTGTGTGTTATTTCTGTGTATCTGCCTTCTTAGATGTGAGGGCAAGTTTTATTCTCATTGCCTCCCTTCAGTGCCGGCACACAGTGGATGCCCAATGTTTGCCTGTTCAATGAGTGAATGAAAACTGTGAAAATAATGAGATACATCCAGAGAGCTATATCTGGTGTGGAACAAATAATGGGTCAAACAGAGTGAAGATGGAGATTCTCAGGGGCAGCAGATTCTCATAGTGGAGGGAGAGAGGGGCTCCTCTGGGAGAGGGTGTCTCGTAGCACTGCTCCTACAACCAGCTCAGACCCTGAGACCCTGGCCAGGAAATATATGACTAGCCCACAGAAACTCCAAAGAACAGGTCAGCTTTTGTCTGAGGGTATCACACAGAATCCTATCAGTTATTGCCTCTTGTCCTCAGGTCACTCCTGGATCCCACCTTTCTGATTTTCTGTTATAGCCCCTGCCCCACTCTGTGCCCAGGTACGTGGTGGTGTCTTTTTTATTAGTTGCTTTCACATCTTAAGACTGCAGCCAACCCCTTTCCACTGCTGGGTAGCTTCTCCATAAGGAGAATAGTTTTCCCCATTTGCTGAGGACTTTCCCTGTTTGTAAACTGAAACTTATCTGTACTGAGAACTTCCTTGATCCCAGGTGGCCCTGGACAGTTGGTCATCTTATAACACTGTCCAAGCTGGGGAGATCCTCCCTGATCCTGTTCACCACACTGTAGAGTCCTCTGACCGTGCTCCCCGCCTCACAGGGCAGTGGGTGCAGCGCTCTCCCAGCTGCACAGACCGCTCTGGACCCTGTGAGGACTGTGGTCAGAGCCCTGGTCAGGAGGCCTGGGGATTAAGAACCCATGGGCTGTTTACATATCTATGTGCTTATGTGTTTGCATGTATGTGTGTTTGTATGTGTCTCTGTGTGTGCTTCTGTGTCTCTGACTAGCTATGCATGTTTACATGTGTCTCTGTGTTTGTGTATATGTGTCTGCTTGTGTGTTTCCATATGTCTGTGTGTCTGTCTGTGTCATTGAGGATGGTGTATATATTTGTGTGACTGTGTGTTTGAGAATCCATTTGTGAGTATCTGCCTGTGTCCATGTACAGATGTGGAGCATCCCATGGACTGACCCTCAGAGAGAGAGGCTTACTGGTCCATGTGGACATGCCAGTAGCCCACTTGGGTCAGTGTTATCCAGTTGAGCTCTCTCTGGTTGTAGCAGTGGTCCAACCCACAAAACATCACAACAATGCCCTCCAGCTTGCTCCTGTAGAGAGAAGACAGAGGGGGGATCCTTGGAGGACAGTAACAACAGCACTTTCTGAGAGCTTTGCTTCTCCACCCATCAAGGCCCTAATAATGTTCTCATCTTCCTCATCGACAGATGCAGAAATCGAGGCTAGGAGTGACTGGAAACCAGACTGAGGTCGGTTACTGGCTAATGAGAGGCACAGAGGAGGTTAGAAGCTGAGTCACCTTGCTGGGCTCCACCCATTATATCTGCTGAAGATTCCCTGGACCTCCTGTGACATGAGTGCTCAGACACCCTCAGAGGACAGGGTACTGAAGCATTTTGTCTTTCCCCTTGTCCACTTTGTCATTTTTCAGGAAAATCAAGGCCTGGGAGTGCTAAGGGTGTGGGATCAGGTCACCCAGAGTTGGCTCCACTAGCCTGTGACCTCTACTGTCCAAAGGGCCCCACACTCAGAAGCAACCCCACATCTGCTCTCATGTCTTGAAATGCCTAATATTTCATGAACAAGGGGTCCCACAGTTTTGTTTTGTGTCCCACACTTTTATTTTTCACTGGCTTTTGCAAATTGGGTAACTGGTCCTTCGTTACCAGTAAAATGCTAATGAGGAAGGAAAGCGATCCACCATCCTTCTCCTTCCTTATGAAATTCATAAGCAAATCCGAATGAATTTTCCTTCAACTTGTATCCTGTTGCCTCTCATTAGTCTTCCTCCTCACTCATCCCCCTAGACCAAGTTATTGATCTTGAGCCCAGGAGCAGGGTTATTTTCCAATAAAACATTATTTATAAAAGCCAGTGGTGAAGCCAGGTAGGGCCATGGGGCCATAGTTATCTTGGATTAGATTATCTCTCAGTATATTTCTTTCTCAAGTGTTCTATAAATTTCGTGCAACTGAAAGCAAATTACAGCTAATTTGGGGAAATGGATTGTCCATCTCAGACTTACTTGCTCAGGTAGAAGGCAAAAACAGGCTCAGAAACGGCACCTTGATTCTTCAGGTTGTCAAAGATGGGGATGCCTCCAGTTAAATATAAGTTGGGTAGTTCAAGCCCTAGACGCTATCAAATGGTATTCCCTCAAACCTGTATTCCGCCACTCTTAGACCGAATTGCTGGTCAGTACTTACAAGGTCCCCAATCTGTGGGAGAGAAGAGTGATCCCATTTACAGATATGTGAACTGGGGCTAGGACTGGGATGGGATGCATTGCCATTAGATCCTCAGAGAAGAATTGAGGCTGGGCTGTGTCTTCGGTGGAACTCAGACGGTTAGACTAAGCTGGGAGGGGAATTTGGGTTCCATTTGTGAGAGGCTGTGAATTTTAAAACATCTGCCCCTCTGAAAAACACCACTTGGGTGAGTTAAATTGGCCTCATGGCTTCTGTACAGGTTGGGCAACCAAGAGTCAGGCCAGGACCCATCAGTGCCCCCTTTTGGACAAAATGAGCCTAGAGTAAGGTAGCCTTCTCTTTGGCATCACTGTGACCTAATGACAGGAATGGACTGCATTCTCTGAAAGGTGTTGTGGATTCTGCATCTGTCCAGGAAGACAAAAGCCAAAAACACAATCTTGCTTGCAGGGATCTATGAAACTACTGCCTGGGGAATTCACTTTTCGGGATATGTGGGTCTTTGAGTGAGTGTATATGAGAGAAAAACAGAGAGAGGGGAACTACTCAAGTACTTTGGGGGAGGCAGGCCATAGGTTTTATTAGACTCTCAAAGGTCCCCTAGAGTGAGAACTCATTTATGAGGCCCCCTAACTTCTCAGGCCTCCAGTTTCCCAGTCTGGATATCTGATGCCCTTGACTGCCCTGAGGGTCCCCAGATCAGTTTTATTCTGTCCGCAAACACCCCACAGCAACTTCAGTCCTGAAAAGCCAGTTGAGCTCCCCTGTTTACCACATGTGTGTCCTCAGCAAGGCCCTTGCTGTCTGCACCTCAGTTTCCTTATATGTCTCATGAGCTAATCAGAGTAACTGCTGTGTGGGGTTGTTGCAGAACTAAACCAGTTATCACCTGAAAGTGCCTGGAACAGTCTGTGGATATAAAATTGGGTGCTTTTGTCCCCTCTTCTTGCTCAAAGCAAAATGAACCTTGAACTGCTCATGGGCAGAGAAGCTGCAAGTCCCCATCTCAAACCACTCTCTGGGTTAGCTAAAATATGTGCTTGTGTGTCCCCATGGGCACTGCCTCCCCAGGGACAGGATCCTGTGGGTAAGATGGCCAATCTACAGATTGAGGCTAGGAAAGTCCTGCCAGATGGTCCTGCATCAGTTTTGCAAGCAGTGGTCACCCCACAGCCAGTCCTGACTCAGCATTTGTTACACTGTTACCCGAACGTTGTCAGGAGCATCAACTCCTTTCATACTCCCAGAACAGTATTCGATGCTGAAGGTGTTTCTGATAGGCCAGAAGGTGGAAGACTCAATATGTCTGATCATAATGTGTGAGGCTGCAGACAAAAGAGATAAGTGTCATCAGGTGCCAAGGGTGCAAAACAGGGTGGCAGGGCAAGGGAAAGATGGTCCGGGTACGGGGTGTCTGTAGTCACAACAGTTTGGGCTGGTGCAAAAGATGGATGGCACCCACAAGTCAAATGAGGCTGAGTCAAAGACAACCTGCAATTCCTGAGGGGGTGTTCCAATGGTGATGTTACCCACGTAGAGCATCTACAGGGGAAAGGAGGGAGTAGGTTAATGCAGAAGTGGCCACCCTCTATTCCCACACTCATGCCTCCCTCTGGATGTCAGTATCTCTTGATATCACTTTCTAACCACCATGCAGCTCACTGATGTTGGTCACAGAGGTGCCTGCATTTGATATATCTTTCCTGTGCTACATGGTATGCAGGATACTGACTATGACCAGGTGTTGAAGTGGTACAACCTGCTTTGGAAGAACAGAGGCATAACCACTAGACCTCCAGGACCACTAGACACCCAGGGAAGTCCTGGTGCCTTCATTTGAGAAACTCTGTAATCTCTCAAACATAGCCTTGACACCCCCTTCTCCAGAACGTCCTTCTTGATCAACCTCAGTCACTCCCTCTAAACTCAGACCACATCCAATCAACAGCACACAGGTGACCCTTTCTTTTGACATCTATTTACTAATATGCCTATCTCTCAGGCTGGCATGAGCATTCTTGAAGACTAAATAAGCCCTTTTTCTAATCTAAAAACAGTAACCACAGTGTTAGATACTTATGGCCTTACACGGAATACGGGTTCAGTAACTTTTTACAGCTGTGGTTCTTGCATCTGTGGAACCTTAATTCCTCTGCCTGGGAATTCACAATTGCTTTGCCTTTGGTTCTACCAGTTGATCAGTGACGGTTCACCCTTCATCTGTAACTGACTGACTCACTTATTTCAGAAGGAACAATCTCCCTCAAACTAATGACACATCTTTGACACAGAAATGGATATATACTTGCCACCTGGTAATTGACAGGCCCAGTCACAAAGACCAACAGTTGAGGATGAAAGTGTGTTTTCCTCTGGATTGGGTCCCTGTTTTCAAGTGTTTCTGCCTCCTGCAGGAACCCCAATCCCACATCCCACCTGGCACCTCCAGATGAGCCCTGGTGCTAGGCTAGAGCACCAGGGGGCGCTGTGGAGCACCATCCTCCCAAAATACTCACATCCTCGATGTTTCCCAGGGGGTGTGTAGCTATACCAGGAGAAGAAGTCTGGTACAGTCTGTAAGCATGTTCCTTCAGGAAATTGTTCAGCATGTTTTTTTCACTGCGGGTTTTTCTCATGATCTTCACTCTGGTTAGAGGTATACTTTACCGAGCATTTGACAAAGAAAACAAAGAAGAAGCTACAATTAGCTGTCAGTGTTCAGGTATAAGTGTCGTTGTAATGGCCCTGTGTATTTTCTAATCATTTTTATGAGGCACATTATTATCAGAATTTCATGCATATACCATGGCAAAGACATAGGTTTGGTTACAGGTTCTGTTCTGCAATCTGGGATAAGACATATGACCATGTGGTGTCTCAGTCTCCCCCTCAGTAAAATGGTGAAATGTAACAATACAAACCCTCCAAATAGAATTTCTTGGGAATAAGTGAAGTGATGAATATAAGGTACCTGATTAATAGGAAGTCTCAACAATGACAGGCATTAGCATTGCTGTTGCCATCCCAATCTATCCTTCTCATAGAACCTCAAGGAAGAGGTAGAAGGGGGACTCTTATGCTCTTTTACAAGGGAGCAATTTGAAATGCAAGAGGTTACTGAGTTTGCTGTGGTCACACTGCTTGCCAGATATAAAACTGTTTGTAAAACAGTGTATCTTTCTCCAAGTTGAAAGAGAAGAGGGAGTTGAAAGAAGAATCCAGGAGATAGGGAACAAGTAAGGGAAATTCAGAGGCTCAAGAAGGAAGAATGAGTCAAGTGAAAAACTAAAAGAAAACAACACAGAGAAATACACTCACAGAGATTTCCAAAGAGAAGGAGAGGTAAATGATAGTGATACAGAGATGCAGACATAGACATATACACACTGAAGTAGACAGGGAAAAAGGGGGACATGTTGAATAAAATGTAGAAAAGTACTATTCCACAGGACCACACCTACATCTGCATAGACTGTGCACTGAACAGTTGTAAGGAGTTACATTATCAATAGGTCATGACTGGACCCCAAGAGTTGTGCAACCAGGCAAATCTACACCAAGACCCTTGGGATCTACAGTTCCTAAAGCAAGGTACTTATCAGTAAGTAAGGGTTGAAGTTTAAGTCTGTCAGGGAAATATTCCATTCCCATCTAAACCTGATGGCTGGAAGAATTAATCAGATGAAAAGAAAAATCTGAGAGAGGAAGATGATACAGCTTATAGTCCCCATACTTACTTGACTATTTACTCTGAGAAGGCCACCAGCCCGAGGAGCACAAGCCACTTCATGTTTCTTTCCTGGCTCCCAGTACTCAGGGAAGTTCGGGTTCTTAGCATGTAGTGGTGACCAGGAGCCCCTAGTTATATATTCTCTGACTTACCCTAGTTTTCCTCTTTATGACACTAATAGATCTGATAAAAATACAAGGCTTTTGCTAAATCTGTACCTTCATCAGTGCCCTTGGCGAGTGGTCTTTGAAGCTTCTCAGAATACAGACAATTGAACTGTAATCTCTTCCTTGAACACTGGCTGGAAAATCTAACTGATCTGCATGGACTTCTAAGAAGATGGAGAACCTTGCCTACTTGGAGAAATATATGCTACGAACATCATGAAAATGGTAACTAGGGGCCATACTCGACATTCATGGTTTCATGTCATCTTCCTAGCCACTTCATGAGATATGCACTGATGTCTTCATTGGAGACGAGATTGCTGGGGGGATAAGTTGTCAAATGGCAAAGTGAAGACTTCAGGGACAGCCCAGGGACATACAACTGGCCTTAGGTAGGTCGTCTAACGGCAAAGATCAGGGGCACCTATGATGCCAGTATGCATCAAAGATTTATGGCAGAGTTGTACTTCAATTCCATGGGTTTCAGTATTGGACGACATGTCATATGCATCCACAAGATATTTTATATCATCCAACAAACATACAAGGAAAAACTGTGTTTTGGGTTCTGGGTTAAAGGCTTCAAAGTTACAGTACACTGGGTACACTTAGAGTGCTATTATTGATACTCCCATGTATTTTAAACTGACTAGTCAATATCAGCCAGTGGCCCAAGTTGGAAAAGAGGAAGATTCTTCTACTTGAACAACAGACAGGGGGGGATGTGAGGCGAGCAGAAGTAATGCCATGGCAGGCAGCTTAGATTAGGAGTAGGCTTTCCTACTTCTGGGTAAGATTATCAGGCCACCTGGATCAGCTTTCGCTTAACACTGACCACTGTTTGCCAATTAGGAATGGGGCGGAAACCCCCGGGAAAGTCCCACGTGTGTGAAAGTTTTGACCAATGAAGTTGCTTTGCAATCATCTTAAACCAACTACCAACGGTGTGTGCTCACCCTATAAATTTGTGTAACAGCTTGGACTCGGGGCTCTCTGACCCTGCACCACTGCGTTGGATGCGGCAGGAGCCCTGACTCGAGTCAGCAATAAACTTCCCTTTTTGTGAGTTGCATTGTCTTGGAGGCCTTCTCTCTTCCCGCTCGGGGATTCGGACATCCGGCAAAACAATGTACTCCTTTCTTATTTGGAACCAGTCTGTTGTACCATGTCCAGTTCTCACTGTTGCTTCCTGACCTGCATACAGGTTTATCAAGAGGCAGGTAAAATGGTCTCGTATTCCCAT
>JADEYB020000054.1:26954-57365 GCA_015832495.2 Alces alces
AGTCTGAATTTGGCAATGAGTTCATGATCTGAGCCACAGTCAGCTCCCAGTATTGTTTTTGCTGATTGTATTGAGATTCTCCATCTTTGGCTGCAAAGAATATAATCAATCTGATTTCGGTGTTGACCATCTGGTGATGTCCATGTGTAGAGTCTTCTCTTGTGTTGTTGGAATAGGGTGTTTGCTATTACCAGTGCTTTCTCTTGACAGAACTCTATTAGCCTTTGCCCTGCTTCTTTCTATATTCCAAGGTCAAATTTGTGTGTTTTTTGGGCTCAAACTCCAGGTGTTTTTTGACGTCCGACTTTTGCATTCCAGCCCCCTGTAATGAAAAGGATATCGTTTTTGGATGTAAGTACTAGAAGTTCTTGTAGGTCTTCATAGAACTCTTCAACTTCAGCTTCTTCAGGGTTACTGGTCAAGGCATAGACTTGGATTACTGTGATATTGAATGGTTTGCCTTGGAAACAAACAGAGATCATTCTATCATTTTTGAGATTGCATCCAAGTACTGCATTTCGTACTCTTTTGTTGACTATGATGGCTACTCCATTTCTTCTAAGGGATTCCTGCTCACAGTAGTAGATATAGTGGTCATTTGAGTGAAATTCACCCATTCCAGTCCATCTTATTTCGCTGATTCCTAGAATGTTGATGTTCACTCTTATCATCTGTTTGAACTCTTTCATTTTGCCTTGATTCATGGACCTAACAATCCAGGTTCCTATGCAATATTGCTCTCTACAGCATCAAATCTTGCTTCCTTCACCAGTCCATTCTACAACTGGGTGTTGCCTTTGCTTTGACTCCATCCTTTCATTCTTTCTGGAGTTATGTCTCCACTGATCTCCAGTAGCATATTGGGCACCTACCAATCTGGGGAGTTCATCTTTCACTGTCCTTTCTTTTTCCCCTTATCATACTGTTCATGGGGTTCTGAAGGCAAGAATACTGAAGAGGTTTGCCATTCATTTCTCCAGTAGACCATATTCTATCAGACCTCTCCACCACGACCCGTCTGTCTTGGGTGGCCCCACATGGCATGACATAGTTTCATTGAGTTAGACAAGGCTGTGGTCCCGTGTGACAGATTGGCTAGTTGTCTGTGATTGTGGTTTCAGTCTGTCTGCCTTCTGATGCCCTCTCTCAGTGCCTACCCTC
The DNA here is from genome assembly GCA_015832495.2 of Alces alces. Classification (NCBI taxonomy): domain Eukaryota; kingdom Metazoa; phylum Chordata; class Mammalia; order Artiodactyla; family Cervidae; genus Alces; species Alces alces. The sequence goes on from JADEYB020000054.1 coordinate 28,116, forward strand.
TTACTTGAGTTTCTTTTAACTTGGACTTGGGGTCCCTCTTCAGGGCTGCTCCAGCAAAGCACAGCCACTGCATCTTACCTTGGAAGTAGAGTAGCTCCTCAAGGCTGCTGCCCCTAACCTTGGTTGTGGGGAAGATCCTCTCCACTGAGCTTCTGTGCTGCCCTTGCAGCAGCCATGCTTCTGTACCGCCATCGCAGCTGTGGCTAGCAATAATTCAACAACTTAAACTTCCTGATATTGTTTCTGTTATTGTGACAAAATAGTATGTATGTTAATAGCTAAAAGCAAGACAATAGTTAAAAGTAATATTCTGATGTAAGCCTTTCAGTGGAAAGAAAGACTTTCACACATAACACAAAGAAGTTTAATTAAAACCTGTGTCTTAAATCTTGAACTGAAAGCATTAGTTTGTACCAACTAATTATATTCCGTTTTATTTTATTTTCTAAGGAAAATGCATACTTCCTCCTGTGACCACTGTAAAGCCTAGAAGCAAGACAACTTGATAACAGTGACTGTCCTGAGGTCTAACATGTAGCTTCTAAATACATATCCCATCAGACATTCTTCAGAGATGGATGATTTCAGGACTGGGTCAAAAAATGCACAAAATAATCTTGGGAGTCTTGAATGACAGGAACCGAGGGGACTTCAAAGACCAGTGAGGACTGGACAGAAATTTTAGGAATCCAAATGAAAAGGCCAAACATCTACCAGTTTGTTGGGCAGAATGATGTTTCTGTTTCTCAACACACTGTTTATGTTTGTCATAGCTTTCCTGCCAGAAGCAAACTTCTCCTGATTTCATGGCTGCAGTCCCCACCCACAGTGGTTTTAGAGGATAAGATGAAGAAATCTGTCACTGCTTCCACTTTTTCTCCTTCTATTTGCCATGAAAAATGGGGCTGGACCCCATGATCAGAGTTTTTTAATATTTAATTTAAGCTAGCCGAATGTGAACAAATGTTAATAGGCAAATCTTAATTTCTCACTGTGATAAATTGCTAAGGCACCAACTCAGCATCCTGAGCACTGAGAAAGGAAATAATCATCAATATTTATGCTATTTTTGTTTCTATTAAGCATATGTTATGTAACTACAAACAGTTCCAGGAAAACAAGCTAGATTGTCCCTTCTGGGGGTGATGAGAGAGTTATGGGGAGCGGGTATAATACAGATGAAGCCTCACTCACTGGCCTTCAGCTCACATCCTGCAGTGGAGTTCTTGTTCCTAATAGACCAAGTACTGGAACTGATCCTGGCCTATTGTGCTGGTATTGTGGACTCCTGCTCTAAACCCAATAGTGGGACATTCTGTAAGACAAACCACCCTACTTCCCCCCAGTTTATGAACAAATAATTGCATTAAAATTGTCAGAGGAACAGCTATTTTTTCTTAAAAGAGAGCAATCAAGTGCAACAAATGAGTACATTATTTCAATGAACTGTGAAAAGACAACTGCTTATTGAGAATCAGACACATTTGCACATGGACTGGATGTAAAATGTTAATTGTATTGGGAACAAAAGAGCAATTTTTTCACATCCTACTATTTTACCCCAAATACTCGTTATGTACATTTTTTGAAATGTTCATCTCGTCCCTAAAATACTTCAGAAAAAATGAATATGGAATAAAACAGAGAATGAAATGAGGGTCAGTCTTGTTTTAAAAACAGATATGCATAGCTGCTGTGGATTAAATTGTGTCCACCCTTGACTCCCAATGTGATGTAATTAAGAAGTAGAGCCTTTTGGAGGTACGCAGGTTGACACGGAGTTTGATTGTGGTCCCTCAGATGGGATTAGCCTCTCCCTCTTTTTCTTTCTTATTCTTCCTCTTCCTCCTTCCCTTCCCCTACCACATGCGTGAACATAGAAAGAAGAGAAAGACCTGATGCAACTCCAGAATGCCTTTACTGGGAACTCAACTGTCCACCACCCTGATGTTGCATAGTCTCCAGTCTATGACAACCTGTGTGACTAAGAGGTTAGTTTTGTTGATGCCAAATGATGAAATATAGGGTTCATAACACACTTCTTTCTTATATTTGTTATGTGTGAAATCGTTTAGTAGTAAGAAGTTTATAGAAAGTCCATTTTAATGTTTCTGTCTTAGTGATACCCTGAGCAGCCCAAGATAGCAGATTCAGGCAGGTCCCCAATGAATGAGTGATTGGGGCACCACATGTTCATTATTCGACCTCATCTATTGTCTTCTGAAAACTTTCTCCCACACCTAAAAACCTTGCCACCCTTCCCCTTATCTGCATCTCCATTTCCCTGCTAAGTTGAGTTATCTAGCTGGAGATGATGATTCAGGACAGGGTCTGGAAGCAGAAGGAATGGAGATATTTTCAGAAAGAATGAACTGGGCAGACCCCTCCTTGGTTTTCCATTCTTTAGTGCCATCTTCAGGTGAGGGATTGGGCCTGGGAAGGGAGTGAGCCACAAATGAGACAGAATAAATATCTGCAAGTGAAGGGAGGAGGATTTCAGAACCCAGTAACCAGGAGGTGGGCGCTTGCACAGGACCCAGGAGGGAAGGAAGTAGCATTGGGAAAAGAATAGTGCCTACCAGAGGGCCAGACCTACCTGAGTCTTCTGGTTAAACTTGGAGGTCACGTCCTTTCTGCTGGAATTCTTACTCCAGATGTGGAGGGGATAGAGCTGTACTCACTGCCAATGATTCACAGGGAGCAGACAGCCTCCCCCAGAGGCCCTTTGATTCCATTCTAACTGTGGATATCCTCCCAAACCAGAGAGCAAATGGCAGGTCATCCAAAAGATGACCTACTTGAAATTGTATTTAGAATACTACAACATTTCTCTAAGAGTCCTGGCATATCTTGTTCCAAGAGTTTTTTAGGAGAGATGATCCATCAGGCTAATTTGGGTTTCTGCTGAGGAATCTACATGCTTCCCCATTGGTAACTTCTGACTTATAACGACCTGATCTCATCCCGCAGAACACAAGTGATGGTAAGTTCCAGTGGGCAAGGCCTCTAAGGTCCTCGGTGTCACAGCAGCTGTGTGCCAAGTGGTCTACTACTACCAGTCCTGAGCCCAGGATCCAGGAACATCACCAGACAGTTACAGCCCCTGGTCCACCAGAGACAGCCTCAGCATCCTCAGCAACACACACCCCTGAGCCACTTGTCCGCTGATTGGCACTGAGCTTCAGTATGGAAAAAGTGTTCTGGAGGAAGTCCAGTCTCCCTCATCCAAGAGATGGGAAACTTAACCCTGGGGTGTATGTCTCACCTTAAGGCTGCAGTTAAGTTAGTTAAGACTTGGGACCCAGGAACTCTGGTTTCCAGGCTAGGATACTTCAAGGAAGGGCAAGATGAGCGAAAGCTCAATTTCATCCACTGCTGAGGAGCTCTCAGATGTCTGCAAGCACCAGAGTGGAAGTTCCTTTCCACTGCCCCTGAAGTCTGGTTCTGATTTGACCAGCAAGCCTGTCTCTATGTAGCAGCAGTAAAGCAATGGTCAGGGCTGCTTCTTCTGTTTTCAAGGCACAGTGGGGAAACCCTGGGTGTAGTGACCCCAGGAGGCAGTCATGCAGGTGGTGACTGACTCACTCCCAAATTAGGATCGAAAGAGTACCTGCTCCTCATTGACACAACACAGACCCTTGTCTGCCTGGGTAACATGAACCTGCATTCACAGCTAGAAGCATTCTGTTCTCAGCCTTCTGGCAACTTAAGTAAGTGTCTTATGTTTCCTCAGGGAACCCCTGGTTGAGCGAAGTTGTGGTTTGAGACTAGCCTGGAAGAAGGGGGTGTGTTACCTCTTTGATGCTCCAAGATATCTTGGAGCATCAAAGGCCTTAAGTAGGTTACAATCAATTTTATGTTTTTCAGGGACTTTGCTTTATGAATCTCATTGGAGAAAAAGGACAGAAACACAGGACAAGGCTGGACATCTCTGTTTCCCAGCTGATTGTGAGCTGAGTTTCAGCCACCAGGCTTCAGAATCAGGGGCTGATGTTATTCCCAAGCCACCTTTGAAGAAGGAATAGAGGAAAGAGTTTTGGGGGAGAGAGCAGTGTGGTCAAAGGGCCATGGAAATCACACAGGGCAAGATGAAACAAGAGTGATTACTTGTTTCTTTGCTCTATCAGTTCCTTGGAATTTCTACGCCTGAGAACAAGTACATGGAGATAGTCAAGGCATTGGTGGTGCCCCTGGCACCTGAGGCTCCTGGTGATAACCAGTGTGTGTACATGTCCCTGTGTCCAGAGCCAATTAAGCCTTGTGATTTCGCCAGATTCTTCCTAGTTGGGAAGGTTGATATGGCTCATTGCTACTAACTCACAGCTGAAGTATGGAATGACGCCATGGTGGTTGACCTGCAGGCCATGTTCCAAGCATGGAAGAATGGTTGGCAGTGGAAGGGTAGCAAGTTATTAAGCATGGTTACCTTGGTTCTTAGCATTGGCTACTTCCCACATCTAGAATGCTTTTCTTCCAGGTTTTGCATGGCCGGGCCCTTCTCAACATTTAGCATCATCTCAAATGAGTGTCTCTCAGGTTTGCTTTCCCTGGCCACTGCACTCTCACAAGCACAGACTCTGATACAAAAAGTGCCTAAACACTTCCCTTGGTCAAAACAATAATTATAGTTACCACAGTGGCAAGGTGGGAGAAGGATAAATTGAAAGTTTGAGATTAATATATGTATACTACTATATTTAATAGGTAATCAACAAAGACCTACTGTACAGCACAGGAATTCTGTTCAGTAGTCTGTAATATTCTGTATGGGAAAGAAATCCAAGAAAGAATGGATACATGTGTATGTACAAGGGAATTAACTTCCTATACAACAAATATTAATACAATACTGTAAATACACTATACTCCTAAATAAATTACAAGCTCAATTTAGAAAAAAAAAGATTATGTGTAGAGACCTATGTTGTTCTTTAGAGACGCAGGATTCCATATATGATGCTGGGGATGGCAGAGTGGGTGCAGAAATCTAGAAATGATCTGAGGTTTCATTTTCCTGAGCGCTGGTGTTTTGGCTTCTAGTCTCACCATTCATTTGTCTTTCAAAGATCTAGTACAAGGGCTTGGAGACAACAGCTGAGTGTAGTTGCAGGATGAGAGGGAGGTGTTTGTAGGAGAGTGAAATCCCAGCTCTCTAGCCTTGGGTTGGGTCACGTTTGAGGCACAACTTACGTCCCAAATTCCATGTGAAAACAGACTGTAGCTTCCCTCTCCACGACTTGCATGAAATCAGACCCAGACTGGTTTCATCCTTTGCCATGTCCTGCTTCCCCTGAGACCACACTAGTTTCTCTGGGATATATATATATTTTTAATTTTGACTGCACTAGGGCTTCATTGCTGCTCAGGACTTCTCTATTTGCAGCAAGTACAGGCTACTCTGTAATTGCAGTGCACTGGTTTTCAATCCTGTGCTTCTCTTGAGCAGATCACAGGTTCTAGGTTACTGAGGCTCAGAAGTTGTGGCCCACCGGCTTAGTTGCCCTGGGGCAGTTGCAATCTTCCCAAACCAGATCTCAAACACATATCTTAAGCACTGGATCAAAAGGAAAAATACTCTGAAAGGAATTTGAAATATATCACTTTTACATGAATCTTGGCACCGTGGCCTATTGATGAGGAGACTGATAGAGGATTGTGCCCTACTTCAAGCAACCTCCCGAGACCAGGACTGATTTAGATTCCCCTCCCAAGTGTTCCTACAGCATCTTGACTGTCCTGCCATGTGGCTTTGTTCTTGCTTGAGTTTCTGAAACCCAAACTAGACCACAGCTTCCAGAGTGCAGGGCTGTCACTTGACTGCCCTTTCAAGTGACTAAAAAGGCTGTCACTTGTAAGTATACATCAGTAGACCTTGTCTCATTCAGACTCTAATGTCAAGACAAGGCTAACACAAAGATCAGTTATTCTATTATGAGTGTTAGGTTATAGGTTCAACTACTGTAATCAAACCTTAAATAGCATTGTGTTAAACAGAATACAGTTGCAATTCTCTTTCACATAATGGTAGTGCAGGTCTCTCCAGGGAAATGGGGACCCACTTTTTTCTTGTCACATCTTCCACCTGTGCTATGTACCTCTGGTCTAAAATGGCTACTCCAGCTCCTGTCATTATATTTGCATCCCAGCTCATGGGACAGAAAATAATATTTCCATTTGGAAGTGACTTATCAACTCTACTCAAATTCCACTGGCGGAAGTATCTTCCATGGTCACAGCAAACCTGGGGTGGGCAGGGCAATGTGATCCTACTACAGAGCATTCATGATGAGTAACAAGGGCCACCATCCTTCATTCATGTCCCCATAATTCTTTCTTCTTTGATTCTCCCCACAAATCTCTCTGTCTGTTTTGGCCTGCAGATATGGATATGGTTGCGGTTATAAGAGAGGAAATGGCCCAGGCTCTACAAATATGTAGAGAACAAGAAAGGAAAGAAGATAAGAGAGTATAAAAATGCAAAATCTATAGGAAAGCATGCTTGTACTTATAATTTTGCATTTATACAATTTAGGTATGCTGCTGCTATGTCGCTTCAATCATGTCTGACTCTGTGGAACCCCATAGATGGCAGACCACCAGGCTCCCCATCCCTGGGATTTTCCAGGCAAGAACACTTGAGTGGGTTACCATTTCCTTCTCCAATGCATGAAAGTGAAAAGTGAAAGTGAAGTCACTCAGTCATGTCCAAATCTTAGGGACCCCATGGACTGTAGGCCACCAGGCTCCTCCGTCCATGGGATTTTCCAGGCAAGAGTACTGGAGTTGGGTGCCATTGCCTTCTCCATTATGAATCAATTTATAAAATAAAAAAAAAAGAGAAATATAAAATATAAATATATTCACTAAACCCAACAAAATAATAAGGCTGTATCATACTATACACATAGTAATATCAGGATTAAATTTGGATGCACATTGCAAAAAACTAAAACAACCATAATTTTAGCAAGACAAACTTGATTTTTCTCTCCCACTGAAACAAAGCTGGAGGTGGGCCGGCCAAAGCCTGGGTACTATCCATCTCCAAGTTTACATGATTGGCCAATACAACTACAGGAGTTACAGTCTCAACTAAACTCCAGACAACAGTTAGGAAATAGGTGGGGAAGGGAAGAGTCTCATCTCTCAGCTAAATCAGCTCCTTGAAAGCAGTCTTCCAAGAAATCCCTCTTCTACGTTTGCTTGCATCTCAAAGTTACTGATCATGACAAAGAGCATGGGTGGGCAGGAAATGCAATCCTGTAGCTACTGGGCTCATAACTATATAACAAACAATTTTCAGTTTTGAAAGAGAAGCAGAGAATAGATCATTTTGTAGGTAGCCACAAGTGCCTGCCTTAAAGAAAAAACATTTTCTGAATGGATGAGGCTGAATGGCTGGGCACAGTGTGTGAGCCAGGAGGAAGAAGAAACAATGGGAAACAGTTAGATGGATCTGAACTGTGCTCCTGATAAAAGAGACAGACTGGTCAGTAGAGATCTTCTAAGGACTGAAGTGAGGATTATACATACCACATGACCCAATTTGTTCTGAAAACTGCTTTTCCAACTCAGGTCCCAAATCTCTCTCAATTCTTCAGCTTCTAAATACCTTGTCTTTGTTACCTTACATTCTGGCCTACCTGTCTCACCTTCCTTATTTCTGTTCGCATCACTTCTCCATCTAGTCCACCAGCATTGCAACGTCCAGAACTGAGGAGTTAGCAATACTTTCTCGAAGTGGGTAGAAACACAATGACTATTTCTACTTTAGTATTTGTTTGTCCTGATCAAGGTCTTTTGAAGGACTGAGATGGCTAGAATTATGGAGATCTCATGTTTCCTCTAAAATCTTAACCAAGAATGTGACTTCCTTGGCCCTGGAGGGCATGTGTTCAATTTTGCATCTACAGGTCTTAGCCGAACAGTAAGTCCCCTGTATATGGAACAAGTTACATTTCCAAAGGGTGTTCAAAATCCCAATTTCTTCATAAGTCCAGCAAAGTTCCTTAGGTAGCCAACTAAGACAATTGCTTATATATTAGTTTAAAAGGGTAGTTTAATAGCTTTATGATACTATTTATGCAAGTAATGCATAAAATAACAAACATAAACAATGAAACAAACATATTTAATCTTGCAATACCTAGATAGGGTATGGCAACCCTCTCCAGTATTTTTGTCTGGAGAATCCCCATGGCAAGAGGAGCCTGGCGGACTACATTCCATATGTTGCCAAAGGTAGACACAGCTGGGCAACTAAGCACACCTTTAAAAGTAGAGTAGTAGTACCATCTGCATCACCACTGCATTTATGCTTCCATCAGACAGCGTAGGCTTGAAATAAAAAGTGCACTATTGCACTCCATACACTTCTGTACAATAAAGTACGCAAAGCACACCCACTTGTCTGGGATGTGCCCATGACAATGTGTGTCAGATCTGTGAACTAACTGATGTGATTGCCCATGCAAATGCATTTTTGCATGTTTGAAAGTTTTCAACTTGAAGGTCTGTATGTAACAGACTTGCTACACAGGCTTTCAGTAAATGTATGTAGTGAAGGAACAAGAGAGGAGAGTAAGGATCTGCCTGTTCTTTCCCTTTTTCCATTTTTATGGCCACTCTGAATAGGAATTTCATTGGGTATAACTGAGGCCCAGTGTATGGGAACACAGCTGCAAGTGACAGAGGACCAGGATCCCAGGAGGTAGGACAAGAGCCATGGTAGGTTGAAAAGTGCCAAGAGTGTGAAATAGGAGGAAACAAGTTGTCATTGGTTTATGTGAAAGACTTGGCAAATATTATCTGGATTTTTTTGTAGTGATTGAGCAGTGGTTTAGAGGAGCAGTCCCTGTTGCCCAGGGTGTACAAGAGAGAAGAGATTGGAGACTGAACCGTGAAAATCAAACCTGTATCCCAGGTCAAGTATATCTAGTACTGAAGAGACATAAGTCCTGTCAATTTATCTGCTCCCTCCTGAGAAGAATTAGAGTAATATAAGAGGGAAGGTCCACACTATGCTATCACCTAGTTCTTCTTTTGCCCAGTGAACATTGATTTCTAATACAATTTCTTTATAAACAGAGCATATACTTTGTCTGATGGAAGACTTCTAATTTATTGTCCCATACAAACCTTTGGGGCTGTTCTCTGCCCAGGCACTTGGGGCCCTGGAGACTTGCAGGCTCTGTTTCGGTTTCAGAGTGCAGTGTATGGGGATCTGCTCTCGTCTGGGCCCTGGGTTATACCTTCAGTCTGGGTTCACATCTGAGGGGTTAACTCTAGATGGGTTTAATTCTATCATCTTGCTCTTTATCTTCAATTTACTCCATGTTCTTTCTTGCCACGTCTCTTTCTATCCCTGACTTCTTTGTGACTGAGTAGTTTTTATGATTCCCTTTTATGTCCTTTGTCACTTTATTAAATATAACCGTTTTCTACGTAGTTTTAAGATCCATGGTATGCATCTTTAACTTGCTCATCTATTATTATTAATTATGATAATTATTAATAATTATTAAATTATTTATTTATTTGTCATTTCTCTGAATGTGTTGGTTCTTAGTGTGGAATGCAGGTCTTCTTTGTGGAAGGGATTTTCTATCTGAGCAGGGCAAGCTCAGTACTTGCAACATGTAAACTCTATTTGAGATATGCAAGCTTAGTTACTCAGTGGTATGTGGGATCTTAGTTCTCTGGCAAAGGAACAAACCAGCATCCTATGCAATGCAAAGCAGTTCCCTAGCCGTTGGACCACCAAGGAAATCTCTATATTTACCTTTTAATACATATTATATGTTTATCATTTTGGGTACTATTCATTCCCCTGTAGATCCAGATTTCCACTTTGTTTTTAATTCATTCTGACTTGAAACCTTTATAAAAAACATTTATTACATTGGTGTGTTGGTGGTGATGCAGTCTTGTAGTTGTATGTCTGAGAAAATATTTTATCTTGTTTTGGATATGTATTTTTCTTGGCTATAGAATTCTGAGTCAATTATATTTCTTTCAGCATTTTAAGATGTGGTGCCAGTGTCCTCTGGCTAACGTTGTTTCATATTCCTAATCGGCTGTCATTCCCATTTTTGTTCTGCTATTTCTGTTTTCCCTTCTGGTTACATTCCTTTGATTGATTGTTTTAAACAATGAATTATTATATGTCTTTTATTGGTTGTCATATTTCTTGTCCTTGAATTAATTTTGCTTCTGTGTTAACGGGTTTAAAGCTTTCATCATATCTGGAAATTTTTCAGCCAGTAATTATGAAGTTCTTTCCTCTATTCTCCTGTCTTTCACTTCCTGTAGGATTCCATTTACATATATTTTAACACTCTTAAAGCTGTTTCTAAGCTCTCTGATGCACAATTAATTTTTTCCCACAGTCTTTCCTTTTTATTTTATACGTCTCTATTTAACATACTCAATATTCTTCAGCTTCATGAAGATAAGGATTATTGATGTAGTAAGCATTTTAATGTCCTTTCTTGCTAATTATGTAACGTATATTTTACCTGTGTTTTTACTAACTGATTTTTCACTCATTATGGGTATTTTCTTGCTTCTTTACACATTTGGATTTTTTTCTTCTTAAGTTTATTTATTTATCTTAATCAGAGGATAATTACTTTACAATATTGAGATGAAACTAGGACCAATACTTTCACAATTTATATGGAAATTTTAAATTGGATTGTGGATGCAATCACTTTTACCCTTTGGATGTTGAATATTTTTTAATTTTTATAAATTATTCCTTTCACTGTTTGCAAACACTCTTAATTTCTTGGAAACAATTGCATTTTTGAAGGCTTGCTGTTCTTCATGAACTCCTGGAGCTTGGGCAAACTCATGTCCATCAAGTCAGTGATGCCATCCAACCATCTCATCCTCTGTCATCCTCTTCTCCTCCTGGTTTCAATCTTACCCAGTAACAAGGTCTTTTCTAATTAGTCAGTTCTTCACATCCATTGGCTAAATTATTGGAGGTTCAATTTCAGCATCGATCCTTCCAATGAAAGTTCAGGATTGATTTCCTTTAGGATTGACTGGTTGGATCTCCTTGAAGTCCAAGGGACGCTCAAGAGTCTTGTCCAACACCATAGTTCAAAACCATCAATTCTTCATTGCTCACCATTTTTTATGGTCCAACTGTCACATCCATACATGACAACTGGAAAAATCATAGCTTTGATTATACTGAACTTTTTCAGCAAAGTGATGTCTCTGCTTGTAAAAATTTGTATAGGTTTGTCATAGATTTTCTTCAAACGAGCAAGCCTCTTTTAATTTCATGGCTGAAGTCATCATCTGCAGTGATTTTGAAGCCCCCCAAAATAAATCTCTCATTGTTTCCATCTATTTGTCATGAAGTGATGCGACCAAATGCTATGATCTTCATTTTCTGAATGTCCAGTTTAAACCAGATGTTTCACCCTCCTCTTTCACTTTCATCAAGAGGTTCTTCAGTTCCATTTCAATTTCTGTGGTGAGGGTGGTGTTTTCTGCATATCTGAGGTTATTGCTATTTCTCCCAGCAATCTTGATTTCAGCTTCTACTTCATCCAGTTGGCATGATGGACTCTGCATATAAGTTAAATAAGCAAGGTGACAATATACAGCCTTTACCTACTGGTTTCCCGATTTGGAACCAGTCCATTGTTCCATGTTCAGTTCTAACTGTTGCTTCTTGACCTGCATACAGATTTCTCAGAAGGCAGGTAAGATGGTCTGGTATTCTCATCTCTGGAAGTTTTCTGCAGTATATTGTGATCCACACAGTCAAAGGTTTTTGCATGGTCAATACAGCAGAAGTAGGTGTTTTTCTAGAATTCTCTTGTTTTTTCCATGATCCAACAGATGTTGGCAATTTGATCTCTGGTTCCACTGCCTTTTCTAAATCCAGCTTGAACATATGGAATTTCACAGTTTATGTACTGTTAAAGACTTGCTTGGAGACATTACTTTGGTAGCATGTGAGATGAGTGCAACTGTGTGGTAGCTGAACATTCTTTGAAATCACCTTTCTTTGGGATTGGAATGAAAAGGACCTTTCCAGTCCTGTGGCCACTGCTGAGTTTTCCAAATTAGCTGGCATATATTGTTGCACTTTCACAGCATCATCTTTGAGGATCTGATATAACTCTACTGCAATCCCATCACCTCCACTAGCTTTGCTCATAATGATGCTTCTGAAGGCCCATTTAACTTAGCATCTCAGGATGTCTAGCTCTAGGTGAGTGATTACACCATCGTGGTTATCTGGGTCATTAATGTCTTTTTTGGACAGTTCTATGTATTATTTCAGCCTCTTAATATATTCTGCTTCTGTTAGGTCCATATCATTTCTCTCTTTTATTGTGCCCATCTTTGCCTAAAATGTTCCCTCCTTATCTCTAATTTTCTTGAAGAGATCTCTGATATTTGCCGTTCTAATGTTTTCCTCTACTTCTTTGCCTTGACCACTTAGGAAGGCTTTTTTTTTTTTAATCTCTTCTTGCTATTCTTTGGAACTCTACATTCAGATGGGTATGTCTTTCTTTTCTCCTTTACCTTTACCTTCTCTTATTTTCTAAGATTTTGTAAGGCCTCATCAGACACCCATTTTGCCTTTTTGCATTTCTTTTTCCTGGGGATGGCCTTGATGTGGCACGTACAGATCAAAGAATGAAGATCACGACATCCAGGTCCATCACTTCATGACAAAAACCTGGATAAACACTGAAAACAGTGACAGCCTTTATTTTCCTTGGCTCCAAAATCACTGTAGATAGTGACTGCAGCTGTGAAAAAAGAGATGCTTTCTCCTTGGAGAAAAGCTACAAAATCCTGACAGTATACCAAAAAGCAGAGACATTACTTTACCAGCAAAGGTCTGTATAGTCAAAGCTATGGTTTAGCCAGAAGTCGTGATTTGATGTGAAAGTTGGATCATAAAGAAAGCTGAGCACCAAAGAATTGATGCTTTTGAACTATGGTGTTGGAGAAGACTCTTGAGAGTCCCTTGGACTGCAAGGAGATCCAACCAGTCAATCCCAAATGAAATCTGTCCTGAATATTCTTTGTAAGGACTGTTGCTGAAGCTGAACTTCCAATACTTTGGCCAATTGATGAGAAGAACTGATTCATTAGAAATGGCCCTGATGCAGGGAAAGTTTAAAGGCAGGAGGCAAACGGGAAGATAGAAGATGAAATTGTTGGGTGGCATCACTGACTTGATGAACATGAGTTTGAGCAAGCTGTAGGAGTTGGTAATGGACAGGGAAACCTGGTATGCTGCACCACATGATATAGCAAAGAGTTGGACATGACTGAGAGACTGAACTGAACTGATGTACAGAGGACATCAGGGAGCAGGCGGAAGTCTTTGGGGAAGGTGGAAGGATCAATTCCTGGTTGGCTGACAATGATGGGTCAGCAGGCCTTTTAAAGCTGGAGAAGCTGTAGGGAAGGAATTCTATGCCAGGTGAAGAGAATGGTAAGAGAAAGAGAGGGCAGCAGTGCTGGGATTTCCCAGAGGAGAAGATCCCTGTTCAATTAAAATTTATCAATACTCAATATTGTTCAGTGATTGGAAACATGAGTTTTGTTTTGTAAGTGGTAGAACAATAATCAATGGAAGGACTGATGTTTAAGATGAAGCTCCAACACTTAGGCCTCCTGATGTGAAGAGCCAACTCATTGGAAAAGACCCTGATCCTGGAAAGATTGTGGGCAGAAGGAGAGGGGTCAAAAGGATGAAATGGTGATTCAGCATCACTCACTCAATGGACATGAGTTTGAGGAAACTCCACAAAACAGTGAAAGCCAGGGAAACCTGTTCTGTTTCCGTACATGTAATCACATAGAGTCAGACATGACTTAGCAACTGAACAATACCAATGAGAACAGAGGGTCCAGTCAATCCTGTGGCCCTGGTGGGAGTGGAGAAAGATTTAGGTGGAAGGGGAGGCTTCCCATTCTCTGGTGCAGGTCCTTAAACCCAAGACAAGGAGCACAAGATTTTGAATGTGTTACTAAACATTGTTTTCTGAAAACAAAACAAAATAAAACAAAAAAACTGTATTCTACAGGAGTGAGAACTTTGACTGAGTTTGTTCTATAGATTTTACTGAGGGATGTGGAAGGGATATGGAGTGGGCTGAGTCTGCAAAAACCAGGTGACCAGCTGCTGGAGGGCGAGGCATGTGGTAAACATTCTGCACTAGGTGGAAAATGAATCCAGAAAAAGTGTCCCTTATGGAGTGTACATACCAGTATATCACATTGTTTCAGCAGACCACTTCAGTGCTGTTGTGGGGCAAGCAAGAAATACACAATGGTTTGTTCACTTTTGTCAATTCCTGGGTAGTTAGATGAGTCAGTGTCTGGTTACTTCACTGCATGGTTGGAATCATGCTTGGGAAAGAAAACTAGATGAGGTCCACACATATTTTGTCATTAAACAGCAAGCATAGGAATGTTTCTAAGACAATTGTAGTTAATTTAAACATGAAGGGCCAAATGGGGCAGCTTCATTTAACAGGCTGAGATTGGACTGTACAGGTTGCCATAGTTGATGCTATGACTAGTAGCCATAACAGGTACTTGTTGCTATGCTGGTGATGTGGGAAACTGACAAGAGACCAAGAGCCTTTTTGGCTTTCCTTTCAGTGTGATTTCAGGGGAGAAGTAGTTGACAAGGAAAGGCTGACTGGTAAGGCTGAGGAAGGGAGTAATCTGAGCCAGTAATCATTAGCTCTTGTGGGAACCCAAAAAACCGAAGCATCTGCTCAGTCAGAGTTCTGTGTCATGGTTCAGAAATAGAGGTCATTTGGCTTGAATCTATATTTAGCCTTGGAGATGGCAGCCATAACCTCTAAATGGAAGATTTCCTTCTCCCCAGGTGGCAGAATAATTCATATTTGTTCCAGACTCAGAAACCCAGAGAGCTCTCTTAGGGCCACTTGTTCTTTGCAGGCACACATGCAATCTAAATGGTGGAATTATCATCATGGTACCCATTATTCAGATGAGAAAACTGAGGTTAAGGGACTTGGTCAAGGTCACACAGCTAAGTATGTGAAAAGCCAAGCACAAAGCCAGGGTAACAGTCCTCAAATTGTGTGTTTTTACTCCACACCCACAGGGAGTGGTGGGTGGTGATCTGGCACCAATGCTTAGGCAGAAGCAAGCAATATTCAGGCTTAAATTGAAAAAAGTAAGGAAAACCATTAGAAAATTCAGCTATGACCAGAATCAAATTCCGTATGATTATATAGGGGAGATGAAAAATAGATTCAATGGATTAGGTCTGGTAGCCTGAACAACTATGGATGGAGGTTTGTAACACTGTACGGGAGGTGGTCACCAAAACCCTCCCCAAGAAAAACAAATGTGAGTAGGCAAAGTGGTTGCCTGAGGAGGTCTTAAAAACAGATGAGAAAATAAGAGAAGTGAACAGCAAAGGAGAATGGGAAAGATACACCCAATGGAATGCAGACTTCCAGTGAATAGCATTCACTGGAATGAATAGCAAGGAGAGATAAGAAAAGTCCTCATAAGTGAACAGTGCAAGAATTACTGGAAAACAACAGAATTGTAGAGTATGGATCTCTTCAAGAAAATTGGAGCTACCAGAGGAAAACATCATGCAAACTTGGGCACAATAAAGGACAGAAAACTCAATGACCTCACAGAAGCAGATAGATTAAGAAGAGGCGGCAAGAATGCACAGAAGAACTACACAAAAATGGTCATAATGAGTGGGATAGGGAAGATGCTGGGGTCACTCACATAAAGCCAGATATACTAGAGCATGAAGTCAAGTGGGCCTTAGGAAGCATCACTACAAGCAAAGCTAGGGAAGGTGATGGAATTCCAGCTGAGGTGCTTAAAAATCCTATAGAATGAAGCTGTAAAAAAGTGCTGCATTCAATATGTCAGCAAATTTGGAAAACTCCACCATGGCCACAGTGCTGGAAAAGGTCAATTTTCATTTCAATCCAAAAGAAAGACAATTTCAAAGAATGTTCAACCTATCATGCAATTGTGCTCATCTCACTTGCTAGCAAGGTAATGCTCAAAATCCTTCAAGCTAAGCTTCTACAGTACATGAACTGAGAACTTCCAATGTACAAACTAGTTTGAGGAACCAGAGATCAAATTGCCAACATCCACTGGATCATAGAAAAAGCAAGGGAATCCCAGAAATATATTTTCATCTGCTTCACTGACCATGCTAAAGCCTTTCACTGTGTGGACCACCACAAACTGTGGAAAATTCTTAAAGAAATGGGAGTACTAAGTCACCTTACCTTTCTCCTAAAAAAGTCTGTTTGTAGGTCAAAAAGCAGCAGTTAGAATCAGACACTGAACAACTGAAAGATTTAAAATTGGGAAAGGAGCATGACAAGGTGTAGACTGTCAGTCTGGTTATTAAACTTATATGTAGGATGCATCATTCAATATGCTAGTCTGGATAATTCCCAAGCTGGAATCAGGATTGCTGGGAGAAGTATCAACATCCACAGATATGAAGATGACACCACCCTAATAGCAGAAAGCAAATAACTAAAGACCCTCTCGATAAGGAGAGGAGATGAAAAAACTGGCTTAAAACTCAAGATTCAATAAACTATTCACAAAAAGATACTCACCATTCATGGCATCCAGTCCTACCACTTCATGTCATATCGATGAGGGAAAAGTGGATACAGTGGCAGATTTTATTTTCTTCGGCTCCAAAATCACTATGGACCTTGTTTGCAGCCACAAACTTAAAACACACTTGCTCCTTGGAAGGAAGAAATGCTCTGAAAAACCTGGACGGTGTATTAAAAAGCAGAGATTCACTTTGCTACAGAGGTCTGTAGTGTCAAAGCTATGGTTTTTCCAGTAATCGTGTACAGATGTGAGATCTGGACCATAAGACAGGGTGAATGCCAAAGAATTGAGCTTCTGAACTGCGGTGCTTGAGAAGATTCTTGAGAGTCCCTTATACAACAAGCAGATGAAGCCAATCAATCTGAAAGGAAATCAACCTCTGACCCCTGCTGTCTCAGCTGAGGCATCTACTGAGGGCCTCCAGGCACAAAGAACGGATGCTTCTACTGCAAAAGTGCCTAACCATGGCAGCTCCAAGCAAAGAGTTTGTAGCTCCACCCCTGGAGGAAGCTCAGAAAGGCTGAAGGCTCTGTGTACCCTGGGTCCCCTGATACAAGCATTGCATTCTCCCCAGCAGCATTGGAGGCCAAGGAAGGGGCATTTTGGACCCTGGAGGGGGAGGATAACTCAGGGATCCACTGGGGCCACCAGTTAACAAGTAGGACTGGAAAGGACAGAGCAGGCGTATGTGGCAGAGAGCTGATGACTGGGGTGTGGTCACAAAAGGGAGCCAGCTCTGCATGACCTACCTCACTGAAACTCCCCTGGAGGAGAAGCCCAGTGATAAGATCATCTGAGATGGGACAAAGAGTCTATTTCATTACCCCTTAGAATTCCTCTGAATGAGGAGGTGGTGGAGTTGGTGGGTCATCACGAACTCTTCCATGGCCTAGACCATCCCTCAGTTGCTATCCTTGGGGCTGCCTCTCCCCAGCTTCAGTCCTGTAGTTCTGGAGGAAACTGAAAATCATGTGTGTCTTCTGGGTCATGGCCAATGACCATGTAAAGCCAAACATAGGACCCCATGACCCTGCCTGGTTGGCTGATCTGGGGCTGTACGTGTGATCTGAGGTGGGTCATTCAGAGAACACACTTGAACTCTGATGTCTGCAATCTGTTTCCTTATTGGAGATTCCTTCAGGATATAAAACCCTGGGGCAGGTAGCTTGGGCTCCCTCACTAGGTGTAGAAACCTTAAGGAAGAAAGTTGCCAGGCTAAGACCCCCAAAGAAGAGTGAAGGGAAAGAGTGAGGGTGAGAAAGAGAGAATGGATGATTTCTGATTTCTTGGATCCAGTCAATGAGATCTTTATATTTGCTCTGAGTCTTGTGTCCTGGATTCCCCGAATCATTTCAGTAAATCTTCCAATTCTTCGAAGTCGGTTGCAGTTGTTTGCTCTCAACTGTGATTCAGAATTTGTTCTATATCCTTCCCAATCATTGTACACCTCCCAGGTACAAACATAGGCACCCATTTGTTTCAGCACCATTAATGAGTGAAACCCTTTGTTCTTTACTGAGAATAGGGTGTGCAGACCACCAAATACAGTTCACTAGCATCTTGGGCAGAAGTGCCCTAAGAGTGAGTGAGTGTATGTTAGGGGCGGCCATACTGATTCCTGTGCCACTCCAAGCATTTACACTGCCTGTGCCAGGCCAGTCCTGTCATTTCCTCTGTCAAAGACTGAGAAATGCAGTCTCAGGAAGACATCACCCAGGATCCACGTCTCTGTATATGTACTCACTATGTGCTCTTAAAAGATGGTACAGCAGTGGCCTCTAAAATCCTGGGGAGTCAGAGACACACACCAGTCACCCTGAGCCCTTACATGCGACTCCCACAAATATCCAGACCCAGCACAATTCTTGGGTTTATTTCCCTCTTTTGGCAAGTATCAAGGGATTTTCTCATTAGCAGGGGATATGTGAGAGTTCATCCAAAACCAAAAAGGGCCCGTACATGCAGTTGCTGTGAGGAAGGGTGTGGGGGAAGGGAGAACTTGGAGTTGGGGAAACGGAGGAATGATAAAAAGCAAAGTCTTACTGTAGAACATAAGGAACTGTATTCAATATCCAGTGATAAACCACATGAAAGAGAATAAGAAAAAGAATATATATATATATATATAACTGAGTCACATTGCTGGGCAGCAGAACTTAAGGTGACACTGAAGATCAGCCACATTTCAATACAATTTTTAGAAAAGAACAAGAGTGTCCATAGTTCTCATCACTCCCTGTTTCCTCCTGACGCCTGCTACTTGTTTTCTCTGCAAAGAATGCTGGTTCTCCTCCTGCATCCCCACAATCCATGCTTTATTGGAATATAGCTGATTAACAATATTCTGGGTTTCAGGTGGACAGTAAAGGGACTCAACCATACGTATCCGTGTATCCTGGTCCTAAAGACACCCCTCCCATCCAGGCTGTCATATAACTGAGTGGAGTTGCCTGTGCTACACAGTAACTAGTTGTTGGTTATCCATCTTAAATATGGCAGTGCCCACAACACGTTCTTGAAGACTTAACTCAGGAGCTCTGGGAAGCCGCCTTCGGGCCACACTCACCCTCTTTGGCGACTCCAGGTTTGGTTGGGTAACTTACTCTGGTTCCCCATTCCCACTGGTCAGCCCGTAGCCCTCATCACCCCTAGTAAGTCCCCAGTGCCCCAGTGCAGAGCACCTTGGGATGCCATTTGCATGGAATCCATTGCAGTTCTGCCTAGAAACAAGCAACCCTCCATATGGCTCCATGAGTCTGTGCTTTTAGAATTCCTGAAATTCCCTCTGTTCCTCAAAGCTTTCTTTGAGCCCATCAGCCTGCTCTGAACTCCCATAGGGAGCTGACATGAAGCATCCACCCTTTGCTAGGACTGAGCAGTCACTGTGCACCCTGTATTCACCTTAGCATCCAACCTCCCCACAGAGGGGTCAGGTACCCCAACTCACAAAGGGGGCACCTGGCCAGAGCAAGGGGAAGATGGCAGCCAAGAACTAGGCTGACCATGTAATTTATAATCCAAACCCGGAAAACTGCGAGAATGGGAGGGAGAGTGTTAATCCCTGTGGTGGGACAGCACACTGGGACTGTCCCCAGCCATTCTCCTTGTCACATGGCTTATTTCAGGGACTGCTAGTGCTGACTCCCCGGGTTCATGCATCTGAGGTTTCATTTTGAACTGAAGCTCCTTGAACACTGAGGACCTCAGTGTTCCTCTCTCGTTGAGACTCCTACCATGCCAGCATGGTGTGGGGTTTCCACATTTATTTCAGGATGATCAGTGTCCCAGACGGGCCTTTATTCTCAAGTGGTTGGTGTTGTGGGAGTTTCTGGCCCAGCCACAGGGCTCGGCAGCATCTGCAATAGTGCGAAATGGCCTGCAGAGGGCGGCCTTCTCCTAGCAGCAGCCCAAAGGTTATTTTGAGTCCCTATTTGAGAACCACTCCTCAGGGTCCTCCCCTCACCTCGAGGATGTAGGCTCGAGCTGGCACTGAGTAGTTGATGCCATTGATGGTGAAGATAATAGAGGGCAGGTTATTGACCACAAAATATGCAACGTAGTGCTATTAGAGAGAGAGGGAGAGAGGTTGGCCCTGGAGATCCTTCTTGTGTGTGGAGACTGGGAGTGGCCCTGGGGCATGACCCTTCACCTCGGAACCCCGTGATGTAGCACTGATGAGCTTCTGGATGTTATTGATCAGTCTTCTTGGGCCAAGTATCACTGATGTCCCGGTGTCCACAAGAGCCTAGCAGCTGCCAGAACAAGCAATAACCTGTCTTTTCATGGAGATGCTGAGAGACAGTGGAACAAAGCAGGCATCGAGGTCACTCTGAGTCTCCCCAGAGCTGCCCCCTTCCCGATTGTCTCCTAAACAGCCCTTCGTCTCTTGCCCTGAATCTTTTCCCTTGCTCTTGACACGGCACCTTCCTTGACATCCCTGAATGCAGTACTTGAATACACCAGGATCTTTTGTACCTTGACACAAGATGGTTTTCCTTCCTAGAAGAGTCCCCTTCCCTTTGACTAGCAAATTTCTTCTCATCTTCCAGATTCCAGCTTATTTGATATGGTTTCAGGGAAGTCTTTCCCCTGGGGTTTATCTGTCTCCTTTCTTGACACTCTCTGTAGATGCTTCCTCACGTCTAGCATGTACCAAAGTCACAATTCACTATGTGTGTGTGTCATTTCTGTGCATCTGCCTTCTTAGATGTGAAGGCGAATTTTATTCTCATAGCCTCCCTAAAGTGCCTGGCACACAGTGGATGCACAACGCTTGTCTGCTTAGTGAGTGAATGAAGACTGTGAAAATAATGAATGAGAAACATCCAGAGAGCTGTATCTGGTGGGGAACAAATAACCGGTCAACCATAGGGTGAAGATGGAGATTCACAGGGCAGGAGATTCTCATAGTGGTGGGAAAGAGGGGCTCCTCTGGGAGAGGGTGTCTCCCAGCACTGCTTCTACAACCAGCTCGGACCCTGAGACCCTGGCCAGGAAATACATGACTAGCCCACAGAAACGCCAAAGGACAGGTCAGCTTTTGTCTGAGTGTATCACACAGAACCCTATCAGTTATTGCTATTGTCCTCAGGTCACTCCTGGATTCCACCTTCATGATTGTCTCAGTTATAGCCCCTGCTCCACTGTGTGCCCAGGCTGTGGAGTGTCTTTTTTATTACATCTTTCACATCTTAAGACTGCAGCCAACCTCTCTCCACTGCTGGGTAGCTTCTCCAGAAGGATACCAGTTTTCCCCATTTGCTCAAGACTGTCCCTGTTTGTAAACTGACATTCATCTGCACTGAGAACTTGCTTGGTCCCAGGTAGCCCTGGAGAATTGGTCATGTTATAACGCTGTCCAGGCTGGTGAAATCCTCCCTGATCCTGTTCACCACACTGCAGAGTCCTCTGACCGTGCTCCCCACCTCACAGGGCAGCGGGTGCAGCGCTCTCCCAGCTGCACAGACCTCTCTGGACCCTGTGAGGACCCTGGGCAGAGCGCTGGTCAGGAGGCCTGGGGATTATGAACCCATGGGCTGTTTATGTATCTATGTGCTTGTGTGTTTGTTTGTATATGTGTTTGTATGTGTTTATGTTTGTTTCTGTATGTCTCTGACTAGCTATGCATGTTTATCTGTGTCTCTGTGTATGTTTATATGTGCCTGCTGTTTGTTTCCATGTGTCTGTGTGTCTGTCTGTATTATTGTGGATGGTATATATGTTTGTGTGACTATGTGTCTGAGAATCAATTTGTGTGTGTCTGCCTGTGTCCATGTACAGTAGTGGGAGCATCCCTTGGGTTGACCCTCAGAGGGAGAGGCTTACTGGTCTATGTGTACATGCCAGTCACCCACGTGTGTCAATGGCACCCAGTTGAGCTCTCCCTTGTACTAGCGGTGAGCCACCCCACCAAACATCACCACACTGCCTTTCACTCGCTTGTGTAGAGAGAAGAGAGGAGGGGATATTTGGAGGACAGTATCAACAGCACTGTCTGAGAACTTTGCTTCTCCACCCATCAAGGACCTAATAAGGTCCCCATCTACAGATGCAGAAATCAAGGCTAGGAGCGATTGAGATCCACACTGAGGCCTGTTACTGGCTAATGAGTGGCACAGAGGAGGTTAGAACCTGAGTCACATGGTTGGGATCCACCCCCTAAGTCTTCTGAAGAGGCCCTGGACCTCCTGTGACCTGAGTGCTCAGACACCTTCAGAGGACAGGGTGCTGAAGCATTTTCACTTTCCCCTTGTCCACTTAGTCATTTTTCAAGAAAATCAAGGCCTGGGAGTGCTAAGGGTGTGGGTTCAGGTCACCCAGAGCTGGCTCCGCTGGCCTGTGACCTCTACTGTCCAAAGGGCCCCACACTCAGAAGGGACCCCACCTCTGCTCTCCCTGTCTTGAAATGCCTAATATTTCTTGAACAAGAGGTCCCACTCTTTTGTTTGTATCCCACACTTTCTTTTTTCACTGGCTCTTGCAAATAGGGTAACTAGTCCTGGGCTCTCAGTGAAATGCTAATGAGGAAGGGAAGCTACCCACCATCCTTCTCCTTCCTTCCTTATCAAATTCATAAGTAAATCCTATTGCCTTTTCCTCCAACTTATTTCCTGTTGCCTTTCATTAGTCTTCCTCCTCACTCATCCCCCTAGACCAAGTTACTGTTTTTGAGCCCAGGAGCACATTTGTGTTCCAATAAAACATTATTTATAAAAGCCAGTGGTGAAGCTAGGTATGGCCCTAAGGCCATAGTTATCCTGGGTTAGATTATCTTTCAAAATACTTCTTTATCAAGTGTTCTATAATTTTTGTGCAACTGAGAGCATCTTACAGATAATTTAGAAAAAGGATTGTCCATCTCAGACTTACTTGCTCAAGTAGAAGGCAAAGACAGGCTCAGAAATGGCACCTTGATTCTTCAGGTTGTCAAAGTTGGGGATAGCTCCAAAGATGGATAGGTGGGGGTAGTTCAAGCCCAAGATGCCATCAAAACATACACCCTCACACCTGTAGTCTGCCATGCTTAGACCGAATTGCTGGTCAGTACTTACAAGGTCCCCAATCTGTGGGAGAGAAGAGTGTTCCCACTTACAGATATGTGAAGTGGGGCTAGGGCTGGAATAGGGTGTGTTGCCATTAGATCCTCAGAGAAGAATTGAGGCTGGGCTGTACCTTCGGTGGACCTCAAATGGTTAGACCAAGCTGGGAGGGGAATTTGGGTTCCATTTGTGAGAGGCTTTGAATTTTAAAACATCTACCCCTCTGAAAAACACCACCTCAGTCAGTGAGTCAAATTGGCCTCGTGGCTTCTGTACAGGTGGGGCAACCGAGTCAGGCCAGGACCCATCAGTGCCCCCTTGTGGACAAAATGCGCCGAGAGCAAGGCAACCTTCTCTTTGGCATCACTGTGACCTAATGATAGGAATGGGCTGCATTCTCTGTAAGGTACTGTGGATTCTGCATCTGTCCAGGAAGACAGATGCAGAAAACACAGTCTTGCTTGCAGGGATCTATGAAATTACTGCCTGGGAAATTCACTTTTGGGGATATGTGTATATTTGTGTGGGTATGAGAGAGAGGAACTACTCAAGTGTTTGGGGAGGAAGGCCATAGGTTTTATTAGACTCTCAAGGGTCCTTTAGAGTGAGAACTCATTTATCAGCCCCATGACTTATCTGGCCTCCAGTTTCCCAGTCTGGATACCTGAAGCCCTTAACTGCCCCGAGGATCCCTAGATCAGTTTTATTCTGTCCCCAAACACCCCACAGCAACTGCAGCCCTGAAAAGCCAGCCTAGCTCCATATTTTACCATAGTGTGACCTCAGTAAGGCCCTTGCTGTCTGCACCTCAGTTTCCTCACATGTCTCATGAGCTAATCAGACCACCTGCTATGTGGGTTTGTTGCAGGATTAAAACAATTATTACCTAAAAGTGCCTGGAACAGTCTGAGAATATAAAAGTGGGTGTTTTTTTCCCTTCTTCTCGCTCCCAGCAAAATGAACCTTGAACTGCTCATGGGCAGAGAAGCTGCAAGTCCCCACCTCAAGCCACTCCCTGGGTTAGATAATCTGTTTACTCGTGTGTCACCACAGGCACTGCCTCCCCAGGGACAGGATCCTGTGGGTAAGATGGCCAATATCTATGGGATTTAGGTTAGGAAGGGTCCTGCCAGATGGTCCTGCATCTGTTTTGCAAGCAGTGGTAACTCTATAGACAGTCCTGACTCAGCTTTTGTTTACACTGTTACCCACATGGTGTCATAAGCAAGAAATCCCTTCATCCTCCCAGATCCATAGGCAATGCTGAAGGTCTTTTGGGTAGGCTGGAAGGTGGAAGACTCAAGACGTCTGAACCTAACTTGTATAGCTGCAAACAAAAGAGATGAGTGTCATCAGGGCCAAGGGTGCAAAACATGGGTGCAGGGCAAGGGAAAGATGCTCCAGGTACGGGGTGTCTTCACTCACAACAGGTTGGGCTGGTGCAAAAGAGGGATGGTACCCACAAGTCAGATGAGCCTGTGTCAAAGATAACCTGGAATTCCTGAGAGGGTGTTCCAATGGTGATGTTACCCACATAGAGCAACTACAGGGAAAAGGAGGGAGTGGGTTAGTGCAGAACTGGCTACCCTCTATTCCCACACTCATGCCTCCCTCTGGATGTCACATATCTCTTGAGATCACTTTCCAACCACTGTGCAGCTAACAGCCTTTGATCACAGAGGTGCTTGCATTTGATATTTTTTGTGTGTGCTACATGGTATGCAGGATACTCTATAACAGGGCATTGAAGTGGTATCTCCTGCATTGGAAGTGCAGAGGCATAACCACTGGACTTCCAGGACCACTGGACACCCAGGGAAGTTCTGTTGCCTTCATCTGAGAAACTCTGTAGTCTCTTCAAACCCAGCCTTAGTGCCCCCTTCTCCAGGAGGTCCTTTTTGATCAACCCCAGCCACTCCCTCTAAACTCAGACCACATCCAATCAACACCACACAGGTGACCCTTTCATTTGACATGTATTTACTAATATGCCTATCTCTCAGGCCAGTATGGGCATTCTTCAAGACAAAATAAGCCTTTTTTTTCTAAACTAAAAACAGTAACCCATGTGTTAGATTCTTATGGCCTTACACAGAATATAGATTCAGTAACTTTTTACAGCTATGGTTCTTGCATCTATGGAAATTGAATTCCTCTGCCTAGGGATTCACAATTCCTTTGCAGTTTGTTCTACCTTCTGATCAGAGATGGTTCACTCTTCATCTGTAACTGAGTGACTCACTTAGTTCAGAAGGAACTGCTGTTGCTGCTGCTGCTGCCACTAAGTCGCTTCAGTCATGTCGGAGTCTGTGCAACCCCCTAGACAGTAGCCCACCAGGCTCCCCCTTTCCTGGGATTCTCCAGGCAAGAACACTGGAGTGGGTTGCCATTTCCTTCACCAATTCAGGAAAGTGAAAAGTGAAAGTTAAGTCACTCTGTTGTGTCCAACTCTAAGCGACCCCATGGACTGCAGCCTTCCAGGCTCCTCCATCCTTGGAGTTTTCCAGGCAAGAGTACTGCAGTGGGTCGCCATTGCTTTCTCCTCAGAAGGAACAATCTCCCTCAAACTAATGACACATCTTTGACACAGAAATGGATGTTTTCCTGCCACCTGCTAATTTCTGGACCCAGTCACCAAGACCAGAAGTTGAGGATGAGAGTGCCTTTTCCTCTGGGTGGGGCCCCTATGCCCAGGGTTTCCACGTCCTGCAGGAGCCCAGGCCCCAACATCCCACGTGGCATCTCCAAATGAGCTCCAGTGCTAGGCTAGAGCATGAGGGGTGCTGTGGAGTACCATCCTCACAAAACACTCACTTCCATGATGTTCCTCAGGGGGTGAATAGTTATATTTGAGCCACGAGAAGAAATCTGAGACAGTCTATAAGCATGTTCCTTCAGGAAATTTTTCATCATTTTTTTTTCACTGAGGGTATTTCTCATGGTCTTCACTTTTGTTAGAGGTATTCTTTATGGAACATTTGACAAAGAAAACAAAGGAGAAACTACAATTAGTGTCAGTATTAATGTATAACTGTCATTGTAATGGCCCTGTGTATTTTAAAATCATTTTTATGAGGCACATTATTATCAGAATGTTATGCATATGCCATGGGAAAAACATAGATTTGATTACAGGTTCTGTTCTGTAATGTTAGGAAAGCCCTGTGACCCTGTGGGGTCTCAGTCTCCCCTCAGTACAATGGTGGAATCTAATGATTCAAACCCTCCAAATAGAATATTTTGGGCATAAGTGAATTAATGTATATAAGGTACCTAATAAATAGGAAGTCTCACCAATGACAGCCATTGGCATTGCTGTTGCTATCCCACCGTATCCTTCTCATAGAAGCTCAGGGAAGGAGGCAGAAGAGGGATTCCTATCTTCTTTTATAATGGAGGAAATTGAAATGCAAGAGGTTTGCAAATTGGCTGTGGTACCCTGCTGGTCTGACATAAAACAGTTTATAAGTAGCTCTTCCAGTCTTTCTCCAAGTTGAAAGAGAAGAGAGAGTTGAAAGAAGAATCCAGGAGATAGGGAACAAGTTAGGGAAATGTAGAGGCTCGAGAAGGAAGGATAAGTCAAATGAAAAATTAAAAGAAAACAACACGGAGACAAATGCACTCACAGAGACTTCCAAAGAGATGGAGAGACAAATGATAGTGATACAGAGAATTAGACATAGATATATACACACTGAAGTAGAGAGAGGACAAAGAGGACATGCTAAATAAAAGGTAGAAAAGTGCTACTCCACAGGACCACACCTACATCTGCATTGACTCTGCACTGAACAATTGCAAGGACTTCCAATTTCCATAGGTGATGACACAACTGGACCCCAAGAGTTGTGCAACTCTGCAAATCTACACCAAACCCTGGGGCCCACAGTTCCTATAGCAAGGGGCTTATCAATAAGTAAGAGTTGAACTTTAACACCGTCAGGGAAATATTCCATTGCCTTCTAAACCTGATGGGTGGAAGAATAATCAGATGAAAAGAAAAATCACAGAAAGAAATATGATGCGACTTACAGTCCCCATACTTACATGACTGCAATCTGAGAAGGCCACCAGCCCGAAGAGCACAAGCCACTTCATGCTTCTTTCCTGGTTCCAAGCACTCACGAAAGTTCAGGTTCTTAGCATGCAGTGGTGACTGGGAGCCCCTAGTTATATATGCTCTGGCATGCCCTAGTTTAGCCCTTTATGCCACTAGTAGATCTGAGAAAAACACAAAGGTCTCGATAAAATCTGTGCCTTCATCACTGTCCTTCGTGAGGGGACTTTGAAGCTTCTCAGAATACAGACAATTCAACTGTAATCTCTTCCTTGAAGCTTGGCTGAAAAATCAAACTGATCTCCGTGGACATCTAAGAAGATGGAGAACCTTGCCTACTTGGAGAAAAAACTGCTAAGAACATCATGAAAATGGTAACTAGGGGCAATGCTCAACATTCGTGGTTTCATGTCATCCTCCTAGCCACTTCATGAAATATGCATTGCTGTCTTCATTGGAGAAGAGATAGCTAGGAGGATAAGTTGTTAAATGGCAAAGTGAAGACTTCAGGTACAGCCCAGGGACATACAACTGGCCTTAGGTAGTGGATCTAATGGCAGAGATCAGGGGCACCTATGATGCCAGTCTGCATTAAATATTTAGGGCAGAGCAGTACCTCAATTACAGGGTTTTAGTATTGGAAGACATGTCATATGCATCCACAAGATATTTTATATCATCCAACAAATGTAAAAGGAAGTACTGTGTGTTGGGTCATGGGTTAAAGACTTCAAAGTCAAAGTTGATCAAGACAAAAGTTGTCTTTATCTTAAGAGAGACAGCAGTCTAATTCTTACAAACTTATGGCCCCAAGAGGCAAGAGAAATGAGAGTAGGACTAGGTGGCCATGCTAGACCCTGGGCAGCACAGGCCTGACCAATCGGAGCAGCCTTTCCTCCACTTCAACCATGCTGGAAAGCAGGCCACTTGGCCAACTTTTCAAGAGAATCAGAAGTTTGGATATTTATGTATAATCTACTGATTTTAATGATAGCAACTAATTTTTTCCAGAAAAAAACAGTGGGAACACAATCTCCACAATGATGTGCTGAAATCAGCCTTCAGTCTCTACAGGTTTTTATTTCTGGCCTAGAATTGGGAGTGCAGTGGGGACAGAGAAGAATTTAATTGAAGTTGGTTGATTTACAAAGAGACTGAATGCATACTAAACATGTTTTTTTCCTTATTATTTATAAATAAAGATCATCAGGGACATACAAACCAATGAATTTCACTACTGAAGATAAATGGACATATTTCTGATATAGTTTCCTACAGGGTCTATGCCACGAAAAAATTTGTCCACCAAAGCAAACATACAAAAAGATAATTTTGAAATGTCTTCAATATCAAAGAAGACAAAACAGCTGTGGCAGCCAAAGTAAAGACAATCATGTTTAATTACACATCCAGGACTCCCAGGGCCTTTTCCTGCATGGTATCTATCCAGGCCTATCCCTTAAATACAACAGAAGCCTCTTCTTTTGCCAGATGTATTTACATGGGGCACTGTGACTTAATCCTCATTTTTGCATATTGTTTAAATTCAGTTTTGGTGGTTAAATCCCAAAAGGGGACTATGACATCAGTTACAAATGACACACATATATGCCCCTTTAACTATGGTGCTGGAGAAGACTCTTGAGAGTCCCTTGGACTGCAAGTAGATCAAACGAGTCCATCCTAAAGGAAATCAGTCCTTAATATTCACTGGAAGGACTGATGCTGAAGCTGAAGCTCCAATTATTTGCCCACCTGAAGGGAAGAACTAACTCAATGAAAAAGACCCTGATGTTAGGAAAGATTGAAGGCAGAAGAAGGAGAAGACAGAAGATGAGATCATTGGATGGCATCACCAACTTGATGGACATGAACTTGAGCAAGGCCTGGGAGTTGGTGGTGGATAGGGAAGCCTGGCACACTGCAGTCCAAGTCGTTGCAAACAGAAGGACATGACTGAGTGACTGAACTGAACTGTACAAATACAGAACAAAGACTGATAAATCT
>JADEYB020000056.1:3373-48768 GCA_015832495.2 Alces alces
GACTGTGTGGTCCTCATGTGATTCTGGCTTGAAGCTCAGCTCCAGACTCCTAGGCTGCATCCCTGCCCCTTGCTCCCAGGGCTCTCCACCCTCCTCAGTCCCTGTGGCTGTACCACCCCCGGGATACCATCTGCAGTGCCCAGAATCCAAAATGCTCCTTCCTCTTCCACCCTGTCTACATCACAACTGTCCTGGAGGGCTCTAGGAAGAGAGTAGTTCCCCTAAAAATACATACCTTCTGACTGTGCCACTGGAAAGAGACCAGGTCCTCACCCTTGGCCCTGAATGGACAGCAGCTGGACAGATCTTCCATCAGTCAGTCAGCCAGGAGTGTTTCCTGCTTCTTGGGATCTCAGGCCCATGGATGTGGCAACACCTGCATTCAAAATACCTTTCCACCCCACCCCAGGCATCAAGACACATGGGATGCTTTTTCCCTAAAGGACATGCTATTGTTATTTATATGAACCGGTTTTTTTTCTTTATATTAAAATTGGTGAATTAATCATGTATTTAGTTCCAAATTGTTGTAGGTTTACATAAGGATTCACCTGTTCCCTGCAGGCAGCTTCCAGGAAGCACATGGAGAAGAGATGTGAACAAGGACCTGGAGTCTCTCCACTGACCTGCAGTGTACTCGGTGCTGGTGCTCAACAGACAGCAGCTGGTAGGTATAGCTTGTGATGAAGACAGTTCCCCTTCACGTGCTGAGAAGTTTCTGAGGAAGCCAAAGAAGCCTTGAATCTTCAACTGTTTCTAGTCACTACTCTCTACTGGCACTTTCTTTCTTTCTTTCTTTTTTTTCCTACTGGCACTTTCCAATGCAAGATCTGATTTAGTTTCCAAGGCTCTTGGGAATGTCAGGGAGGGAGTCCCCCTCCCCTGACTCCCTCCAGTTCTCTTTCTGCCCTACCCTCTGCAGCGATGCCCGGCCATAGTCTCAGCAGAGTGAATATGTGGCCCTACCTCCTAATGCCAGGGAGTGTAGCCTGGGAGACTCGGCTGCCTCCACAGGATAGAACTTGTCTGAGCACCTGCACAGGTGCCCGTAGGCTCCCCAACAGCCATGACCTTCATGAGGGGCAGGTATCAGACAAGTGACAATGGGAGAAAAAGGACAGTGGGAGTTTTCTTTACAAAATCCAGCAAGGATAAGCACAATGCACCACTCTTCACCTTCAAGGAGGATTCTCCTGCTGCTGCTACTGCTGCTAAGTCACTTCAGTCATGTCCGACTCTGTGCGATCCCATAGACAGCAGCCCACCAGGCTCCCCCATCCCTGGGATTTTCCAGGCAAGAACACTGAAGTGAGTTGCCATTTCCTTTCCCAATGCATGAAAATGAAAAGTGAAAGTGAAGCCACTCAGTCATATCTGACTACTCTGCGACCCCATGGACTGCAGCCTACCAGGCTCCTCCATCCATGGGATTTTCCAGGCAAGAGTACTGGAGTGGGGTGCCATCGCCTTCTCCGGGAGGATTCTGAGGTGTGTGAATTCAAGTTCAGTGCAGTTTTTATTGTTGTAGCCACGCGTTCCGGGAAACAAACTCCCTCAGTAGGACAATGCAGGTAGTGGAGTGCAGCTTATTACACCGGTGGGCCCAAGACAGAGACTCCTCTTAGCCAAGGACCCCGACCAGTTTTTGTGAAAACCTTATATACCCTAAGTGTATAAGTTTCCCTGAAACTAGTCTGAACAAAGGAAAAAGAAAGGTCCAAACAAAGTTAACCCATGATCATATGCCTTAAGCCTAGGTAGTTAACAGTGGACAATTATCAATAAGCCTGTGGTCATACTCCAGTAAGAATAATAGAATGTATGATTCTATTCAGTTACACAGATAATTAAGGTATTCTTTTAGGGGATGGAGAGCCCTGGGGCTCTTCCTTCCGGGGTCTTGGTTTTCTAGTTGGTATGTCGTCTCCATAGATACTGGGCCTATAGCTCAAAGTCCATAGTCCTGCTCAAGAGGGAGTCCTACTTTCAAGATAGAGCCTGTTCTGTTTCCTCCTTCACTATGGCTTTGGGGTCTGACCACCTAGGAAAGCTGACCCATCAGTTGAAGTGTCCAATTGCCAGTTTCAAAGAAGAACCCCATTAAAATCTTACCAGAAGACTGAGGGTGGTAATTGAAATGTCTTCAACTATACTCCCTGAGACTGAGTAGACTATGTGCCAAACCAAATTCACTCATTTCCCATTTGGAAACTTTCAAGTGTATTTAGACTCAGGCAGAAAAACCAGGTGTCTACCTGTTCTGACCAAAGTGCACTTTGTTTTTGAGACCCAGGAGATTTATTGGAGAGAAGATGAACTTCTAAGATGCATGCCTGATTCCAGACTTTCCTCTCACTCATAAGACACCATCTACAGTCTGGCTGTTGACACCACACAGGTTCATTACCATCATCTCCCACAGAAGGAGCCCAGCTTCCCAAAGCCTCAAACGGCCCTGGCTCAGGCACCAACACTCGAGTGCTCCTCCTGGATCCCCACCGCTGTGCCCCATATTGCCTGTTCTGTGGGACAGTGGTACGTCTCCCCACCTTCCTCCTGTGACTGTGGCTACTAGACCATAGCTCTAGGTGTCAGGGTGTCCTGCTTCTCCTAGTGTCCCCACTGTTAACACAGGGCCTTCCACAGAGCAGAGGATCTGTGAAGTTCTGTGGAATAAATGAACCAGTGAGAAGGGGGCTTATTAATTTCATCACTTTTCTGCCGCCACCAACCCCTCTCCCCACCCCTAGTACCTGCTCCCCTTTCCAGCTCCTGACAGGTGCAGAGATTCACTTCACTGCCCCCTCCCACTCTACTGTTGGGTTTTGTGTCTGAGAAGGATGTGACTTAATGACAGTGGGGGTATTTCTGGTGGCCAGGGGCCTCCTACCCTCAATCCCCCCCCACCCGGTAGGCTTTCCACACTGCCCTTGCTTTTTCCTGGCATGGATGTGCTTTCCTCCCTCTTGTAAGTAGAACTCCAGGGTTGTTTGTGCCTATACACCAGCAAGCAAACAGTGATTTGTTATGTCACTCCTGTGTCCTAAGTTGCCTCAAATGAGGTTCAGTCCCACAAAGAGGTTCCTGGCACTGGGGCTGAGCATGGCCCTGGAGATTAAAAGATGCACCAGGGATGAATTCTTTGGTGGACATGGAGTAATAGAGGCTGGTCTGTGCTAGTTAGATCAACCACTTCTTGTTTTGCTCTTTTAATGGGGCGGGCCCATCTGTGAGCAGATGATTAGTCTGAACTTCACCAGGTGGACACTGGGGCATTATCCACTGAGGCTGCTCTGGGAGAAGCAGGTGGGAAAGTGGGCAGGGAGTGCAAGGCTGCTGCCTTTGGTGGCCTTGGCATCACTCAGACATGAAGGTGGACCTAAACACATGGTTCAGCAGAGACTTTAAGTGGGTTCACCCCAGATTCTCCCTCAGAGGCCAAGGGTGTCCAGCAGGAAGGAGTATGGCATCTTCAATGGACCCTCTGGACGGACATGTGTAGGGTGGTGCAGGCACATGGTGTGAGAGTTGGATTCCCATTCCAGACAAGCTGCTTACCAGCTGTGCCATTGTGCACATTACATCTCCAAGCATTTATTTTTTTTATCTGTAAATGGAAATTAATGCTGGTGTCAGGCATATTGAGGGGATTACATGAAATACTGTATTTAAGCTGATAAACAGTCTTACATGCTGAAAATCTGCAATTAGTGGTGGTAGTTACTTGTGGACAGCCAACCACCCTCTAATGATAACCTATTATTTTACTTATTTTGGGGGCATAAGTTACATGGAGTAAAATTTTCTATTTTCAGTGTACAGTGCTAAGTTTTGACAAATACATTAAGCTGTATAACTGCCACTACAAGCAAGATAAGAGTACCTTCTATTGATAACCTAATACTAAAAATATTTTCCTTCCCATGTCTTTAAGTCCAAGAAAAACAGCATCTAAAGCTTTTTTTTAAGAAGCAAGGAAAATACTCATTTATATTTATATTCAATATAAATGTTTGTTACTTGTTTAATATTTTATTAAAAATTATTTTTTTTCATTTATTTATTTTAATTGGAGGCTAATTACTTTACAATATTGTAGTGGTTTTTCATACATTGACATGAATCCGCCATGGGTGTACATGTGTTCCCCATCCTGAACCCCCCTCCCACCTACCTCCCCATTCCATCACTCTGGGTCATCCCAGTGCACCAGCCCTGAGCACTTGTCTCATGCATCAAACCTGGACTGGAGATCTGTTTGACACTTGATAATATACATGTTTCAATGCTATTCTCTCAGATCATCCCACCCTCGCCTTCTCCCATAGAGTCGAGATGTGCATGGTACTGCTTGACTTTCCCACCAAGATACTTCATTACTTTTTTCACCAATATTCATGATACTTTATGTTACAAAGAGATTTTTTTATATTACCCAAGCAATAAATATACTTTCTTGCAAAAAAAGCAAAATCATACAGCCCAGAAATGAAAGGAGCAATCAGTCCACACAGCCTGCCCCCATCCTCCTTCCCAGAGGAGGTAACACTGTTAACCATTCAGTTCTTCTGTTTCCTGCCTTTACTTGCTCCCCACCTTCTCTGTCTCTCACTCAGACACACCGTGCTATTTGTTTATATTCTTTATATTAAATGGGATTTTACTTTAGATTTCAGAGGGCCGGGAAGGAATTCAAAAGCAGAAGAAAGTCTCCCAAGGAAGTGGCAAGGCCCTGCTCCCCTGTCTTCTCCTCCTACACTCAGACACTGCCAGGGAAGGGACACCTGCCACCCAAGTCTGTGAACAGATTGCTTTGAACTTCTTTTGTGAAATTCTCTGAAGAAAGGTGCTACATGAAGTGCAAAGACTATTTTTAAGAGTCAGCACTGGGCATTTGCATAGAGGGCAGAGGAGGCTCAAGATCCACATTTTGGTGTGGCCCACTTCTTAACTGCCCACTTTCCCCGGGAGTGGCAGCCAGCTCCGTGCCTTGTTTTGCCCCTTAGGCAGCGGGGTAGAGCCCCAGAGTGGCTGTCCAATGATGTTGATGTGGGCTGTTTTGAACTGGAGACTTCCTCCCCTAACCTACAGAAAACCCAGAGCCTTTCTCAGTGGTCCTGTCAGTGCTTCTAGATAGTTCCTTATCAGCAGTGTGGAGGACAGATTTGAGGTCCTGGGAGTAGAGAGCAGTTAGAAGATCAGAAAGAGTGAGGGCCTGAATTCAGCCCGTGGCCATAGGAGAAAGCGGGGTTGAGACATCTCTGACTTAGATCTGGTGGACCTTGGTGGCTGGATGAGTGTGGAGGCTCAGGTACTGGCTTGAGTGGGAAAAGGACAGGAGACACAAAGCTGATCCAGTTCTGGCCGGGTAAGAGGCCACTGACATCATTCACGTGTCAGTGGCTCTGGGGAATGTAGGTTCCCTAAGCCTGTGTTCCTGGATCTTGATAACATTGTTGCCTTGATTTTCCTTCCTCTCATCCTACCACCCAGGGTGTCTAACCAAGGGCCTGGCTCAGAGAAAGAGCTCAGAGAGTAGTAGCCTAATTATATCTCTCGAGGCTTCACTTGTAGCTTGGGTTTCTGCAGAGGCCACTGGCTTTGTTCTCAGTTGGCAATGTTGTTTGTGCCCACAGATGGGGTCTATGCAAAGCCCGTGGCATATTGACCAGAATATGTATGAAAGTCATCTTGTACACATGAACAGGTCCCTGCCTGACTGTGCAAACCAGAGCCTCCTCCGCTCCTAACTCAGCTTAAAGAACAGCCTCTGAACCAATTACAACTGCGTGTTCGAACCTTGGGGTGTGACATGGATTATGGAGTTTTCCTTTCCTCCAATTCCTCCTCGAGAATGAACTTGTGTCTTGCAGCATCGAACAGATTTGAATCCCTGAAGCAGGTCAGTGAGCTTAGAACTTCAACTCCACCCCCCAACCCCACACAAGTGTTATCACCCTAGAGTGTTGATCCAATGCTGGCCTCCCCTACTGTCTGCTGGTGCTTGTTCAGGGAAATTAACAAAATTGATGGGTGACAGGGACCCACATGTTTGGGGTGCTGATGTTACTCTTGACAGTGCAGCTGACAACCAATCAGTGGATGCCTCACACGGGCCTCTGGAATACCTGCCCTTTTGCTACGTTCCTTCAGCCTTAACAGCAAGATCGCTGAGAATTCTGCTGTCCTGTCATGGATTGGAGGCTGTAGGTGAGTTGCAGCTGTTATCAGAGACAAGTAAATCACTAAAGCAGTGGGTTGCACTTTCTTCATACCTTCCAGAAGTTGTCCTTTTAAAATGTTATATCCCTCCTCTAAGCGTTTTATCAGTAAGTCCAACCAGAGAGAACCTTTCATGTGTATGTGTGTGTGTGTGAGTGTATATATACATCTACTCCCAAACCCTACCCAACATCTGAATCCCCCTCTAGAAAATCACTAGCTAGAAGTTACCCATCACATCCATCTCTAGAAAGAAAAGCCATTCTCTGGAACCTATCCCCATTCAAATAGTTAAAGGTTGGTTCAGGTTGGAACAAGTATCAGTACTTCTTTCTTTTTTTCCCCTTAAGTTTTTAGTTCATTCCTTTTTAATGGTTGAATAACATGTCATTGACCAACTGAGCTATCAGGGAAGCCCTGCATATATACACATTCTATCTATTCATCAATTATTGTACATTTGAGTTTATATCAGTATAAATTGGTGCACTGGTAGATACCAATATATTGGTATAAACTGGTACATTGGTATTGATATACATATATCAGGAGTGAGCAGGAGACTCTCTGAAGATTAGATCAGAAAAGTCATAGAGAGTCAGTCATAGAGGGCCAGAATAGTCTAGCCTTTCCTGCCTGATCCAATCCCTCAGGGCCTTTCCAAGTTCAACATCATATACATAAAAGCAATGGTGGCAGGGAAGATGGAAGGAGCAGTTTTCATTATAAGTGAAAACACAAGTGTAGACAAACCCACTAGCATGCCCTTGATTCCTTCAGTTCCTCTACCAGCCTGACATCTCTCAGGAAATTGGGTCACGGTTGATTGGCTACCTCCAATGTGCCTGGAAGTGTGGCAGCTCTTGACATGATTCAAGAATTAAGCCCCAAGGTGAGGCCTGCAAAGTTTCTTGAGATGCTGAGCAATTTTGAGTAATGGCAGTTTTAATGTTTTCACAAATAATTTTAAAGCAACTTGTTTGGGATCTGTCCCTATATTGGTCCCTACAACAGCTGTTTTTCTGAGAGCATCGTGGGAAGCTGCCTGTCTGGCTCTTCTCACTGGCACTCCTTCCTTGTAGGGAGCTTTCTTTGCTGGGTTATTTTGTCTACCCTGGGCTACTGACTGCCAATGCTGGAAAGCAACCTGCATCTTCAAGTACCAGGGAAGCAGACATATGGGAATATCCAGAGCTGGGCTCTGAAGAGCACAGAAATGATGGAACTGATTAGAAGCTGATCGCAAATAATAAGTATTCCTATTGATATGAATTTTCCACTTGGGCCAAGGCTCCCAGTTACCTCTGCTATAACAGCAGGATGTGTTTGACGGGCAAGAAAAGCACATGCCCATGAGAGGGTGGTGGAAAAGGCATAAATGAGTGTTTGTGGATGAGCAGCACATGTCAGGATGTTGATCTATTAATACTTATTTATCTAAATGAGAAGAGGCTAAGGAATAGCAAACATCTGGTTTCAAATCATTACTGTGAGCTCTGTGATCTGAAATGGCAGCAGAGGTGACTGAGAGAGTGAAATGCAAGTTATACCCTGCAGTTTAGCTATTGGAGGCTTAAGTCATGGCAAGGGAGGCCATCAATGTAGAACCTTTGAGAGGTACAATAGCACACTCTGGAGCACGGGAGGATCCGAGGGCTTCCAGGCCTCTGTCAAGGAGGAGGATAACCATACAACATGCTTTTCAGGAGGCTAAGTGTTTCAAGTTCATCACAGCTCAGTGAAGCACAAGTTTTAGCCCTGTTTCACAGACTTTCCCAGTTCCATTTACCGAGCCAAATGACAGAATCCTGAGGCTAAACAGCAGCGTCTGGTGAGGTCAGAATTTGCTGATTTAATAAGCCCGCACTTGGCATTTAATATGTATCAGGTGCTGTTGAATGTGCTTTACAAATATTACCTGGTTTTGTCCTCATAACTGAGTCATGAGTTAGGTACTATTGCTATCCATGGTTTACAGATGAGGGAACTGAGGCACAGAGAGGTTGAACACTTACACAAGATCACACAGCCAGCAAGTGGCAGAGTCAAGATTAAAATCCAGGCTGGCTGGAATCAGAGTCCCTGCTCATAACCATGTACTTAGCCAACTCCTTTAAACCTAAGTCAGGCTAAATATTCTCACTCAAAAACAAAAGTGTTTGTTCAGTTCAGTTCAGTGGCTCAGTTGTGTCCGACTCTTTGTGACCCCATGGACTGCAGCACACCAGGCCTCCCTGTCCATCACCATCTCTGGAGTTTACTCTAACTCATGTCCATTTAGTCAGTGATGCCATGCAACTTATCTCATCCTCTGTTGTCCCCTTCTCCTCCCAATTTCAATCTTTCCCAGCATTAGGATCTTTTCAAATGAGTCAGCTCTTCGCATCAGGTGGCCAAAGTATTGGAGTTTTAGATTCAGCATCAGTCCTTCCAATGAATATTCAGGACTGATTTCCTTTAGGATGCACTGGTTGGATCTTCTTGCAGTCCAAGGAACTCTCAAGAGTCTTCTCCAACACCACAGTGCAAAAGAATAAATTCTTTGGCGCTCAGGTTTCTTTATAGTCCAACTCTCACATCCATACATGACTGCTGGAAAAACCATAGCTTTGACTAGATGGACCTTTGTTGGCAAAGTAATGTCTCTGCTTCATAATAAACTGTCTAGGTTGGTCATAGCTTTTCTTCCCATGAGCAAGCATCTTTTAATTCCATGGCTGCAGTCCACATCTTCAGTGATTTTGGAGCCCACAAAAACAAAGTCTGTCACTGTTTCCACTGTTTCCCCATCTGTTTGCCATGAAGTGATGGGACCAGATGCCATGATCTTAGTTTTCTAAATGCTGAGTTTTAAGCCAGCTTTTTCACTCTCCTCTTTCACTTTTATCAAGAAGCTCTTTAGTTCTTCTTCACTTTCTGCCATAAGTGTGGTGTCATCTGCATATCTGAGGTTATTGATATTTCTCCCAGCAAACTTGATTCCAGCTTGTGCTTCATCCAGTCCAGCATTTCTCATCATGTACTCTGCATATAAGTTAAATAAACTGGGTGGCAATATACAGCCTTGACGTACTCCTTTCCCGATTTGGAAAGTCTGCTGTTCCATCTCCAGTTCTAATGGTTGCTTCTTGACCTGCAGGTCAGGTGGTCTGTTATTCTCATCTCTTTCAGAATTTTCCACAGTTTGTTGTGGCCCACACAGTCAAAGGCTTTGGCATAGTCAATAAACAAGAAGTAGATGTTTTTTTTCTGGAACACTCTTGGGTTTTCAGTGATCCACCAGATGTTGGCAATTTGATCTCTGGTTTTCTGTCATTTCTAAATCCAGCTTGAACACCTGGAGGTTCATGGTTCATGTACTGTCGAAGCCTGGCTTGGACAATTTTGAGCATTACTTTACCAGCGTGTGAGATGAGTGCAATTGTGCAGTAGTTTGAGCATTCCTTGGCATTACATTTCTTTGGGTTTGGAATGAAAACTGACCTTTTCCAGTCCTGTGGTCACTGCTGAATTTTCCACATTTGCTGACATATTGAGTGCAACATTTTCACAGCATCATCTTTTCGGATTTGAAATAGTTCAACTGAAATTCCATCACTTTCATTAGCTTTTGTTCATAGTGATGCTTCCTAAGACCCTCTTGACTTTGCATTCCAGGATGTCTGGCTCTAGGTTAGTGGTCACATCATGATGATTATCCAGGTCGTGAAGATCTTTTTTGTATAGTTCTTCTGTGTATTCTTGCCACCTCTACTTAATACCTTATGCTTCTGTTAGGTCCCTACCATTTCTGTCCTTAATTGTGCCCATCTCTGCATGAAAAGTTCCCTTGGTATCTCTAACTTTCTTTAAGAGATCTTTAGTCTTTCCCATTCTATTGTTGTCCTCTATTGCTTTGCACTGATCACTGAGGAAGGCTTTCTTATCTCTCCTTGGTATTCTTTGGAACTCTGCATTCAAATGGGAATATCGTTCCTTTTCTCCTTTGCTTTTCACTTCTCTTCTTTTCACAGCTATTTGTAAGGCCTCCTCAGACAGGGATTTTGTTTTTTGCATTTCTTATTCTTGGGGATGGTCTTGATTCCTGTCTCCTGTACAATGTCACAAACCTCTGTCCTTAGTTCTTCAGGCATGCTGTCTATCAGATCTAGTCCCTTAAATCTGTTTGTCACTTCCACTGTGTAGTCATAAGGGATTTGACTTAGGTCATACCTGAATGGTCTAGTGGTTTTCTCCACTTTCATCAATTTCAGTCTGAATTTGGTAATAAAGAGTTCATGACACTGAAATGTTATGAAGTAATTAGCCTCCAACTAATAAAAATAAATGAAAAAAAAAAAAGAGTTCATGATCTGAGCCACAGTCAGCTCCTGGTCTTGTTTTTGCTGACTGTATAGACATTCTCCATCTTTGGCTGCAAAGAATATAATCAATCTGATTTTGGCGTCGACCTTCTGGTGATATCCATGTGTAGAGTCTTCTCTTGTGTTGTTGGAAGAGGGTGTTTGCTATGACCAGTGCGTTCTCTTGGCAGAACTCTATTAGCCTTTGCCCTGCTTCATTCTGTACTCCAAGGCCAAATTTGCCTG
Source organism: Alces alces (assembly GCA_015832495.2). Lineage (NCBI taxonomy): Eukaryota > Metazoa > Chordata > Mammalia > Artiodactyla > Cervidae > Alces > Alces alces. The sequence goes on from JADEYB020000056.1 coordinate 14,185, forward strand.
TTACTCCAGGTGTTTCTTGACTTCTTACTTTTGCATTCCAGTCCCCTATAATGAAAAGGACATCTTTTTTGGGTGTTAGTTCTAGAAGGTCTTGTAGGTCTTCATAGAACTGGTCATCTTCAGCTTCTTCAGTGTTACTGGTTGGGGCATAGGCTTGGATTACCGTGATCTTGAATGGTTTGCCTTGGAAACGAACAGAGATCATTCTTTCGTTTTTGAGATTGCATCCAAGTACTGCATTTTGGACTCTTGTTGACTACTCCATTTCTTCTAAGGAATTCCTGCCCACAGTAGTAGATATAATGGTCGTCTGAGTTAAATTCACCCATTCCAGTCCATCTTAGTTTGCTGATTCCTAGAACGCTGGTGTTCACTCTTGTCATCTCCTGTTTGACCACTTCCAATTTACCTTGATTCATGGACCTAACAATCCAGGTTCCTGTGCAATATTGCTCTTTCCAACATCAAACCTTGCTTCTATCATCAGTCCCATCCAGAATTGGATGTTGTTTTTGCTTTGGCTCCATCCCTTCATTCTTTCTGGAGTTATTTCTCCACTGATCTCCAGTAGGATATCGGGCACCTACCGACCTGGGGAGTTCATCCTTCATTGTCCTATCTTTTTGCCTTTTCATACTGTTCATGGGGTTCTCGAGGCAAGAATACTGAAGTGGTTTGCCATTCCCTTCTCCAGTGGACAACATTCTTTCAGACCTCTCCAACATGACCTGTCCGTCTTGGGTGTCCCCACATGACATGGCTTAGTTTCACTGAGTTAGACAGGCTGTGGTCCATGTGATCAGATTGGCTAGTTGTCTGTGATTGTGGTTTCAGTCTGTCTGCCCTCTGATGCCCTCTCTGTGCCTACTGTCTTACTTCAGTTTCTCTTACCTTGGACGTGGGGTTATCTCTTCACGGATGCTCTAGCAAAGCGCAGCCACTGCTCCTTACCTTGGACATGGGGTAGCTCCTCTCGGCTGCCACCCCTGACCTTGGGCCCCTTTCCCATTACTCCAGATATTTCTTGACTTCCTACTTTTGCATTCCAGTCTCCTATAATGAAAAGGACATATTTTATGGGTGTTAATTATAGAAGGTCTTGTAGGTCTTCTTAGAGCCATTTAACTTCAGCTTCTTCATCATTACTGGTCGGGGCATAGACTTGGATTACTGTGATATTGAATGGTTTGCTTTGGAAACAAACAGAGATCATTCTGTCATTTTTTGAGATTGCATCCAAGTACTGCATTTCAGATTCTTCTGTTGACTATGATGGCTATTCCATTTCTTCCAAGGTATGCTTGCACACAGTAGTTGATATAATGGTCATCTGAGTTACATTCACCCATTCCAGTCCATTTTAGTTCACTGATTCCTAAAATGTCAATGTTCACTCTTGCCATCTCCTGTTTGACCACTTCCAATTTGCCTTGATTCGTGGACCTAACATTCCAGGTTCCTATGCAATATTGCTCTTTACAGCATCAAACTTTCCTTCCATCACCAGTCACATCCACAGCTGGGCATTGTTTTTGCTTTGGCTCTGTCTCTTCGTTCTTTCTGGAGTTAGTTCTCCACTGGTCTCCAGTAGCATATTGGGCACCCACCGACCTGGAGAGTTCAACTTTCAGTGTCCTATGTTTTTGCCTTTTCATACTGTTCATGGTGTTCTCGAGGCAAGAATACTGAAGTAGTTAGCCATTCCCTTCTCCAAGGGACCACATTTTGTCAGAACTCTCCACCATGACCTGTCTGTCTTTGGTGGCCATACACAGCATGGCTCATAGATTCATTGAATTAGACAAGGCTGTGGTCCATGTGATCAGATTGATTAGTTTTCTGTGATTGTGGTTTTCAGTCTGTCTGCCCTCTGATGGAGAAGGACAAGAGGCTTATGGAAGCTTCCTGACATATTTGTAATTATCCATTTTTGTTGTCTTTATGCCTTGGCACTTCTAAAACATAAAGAAGGAATTTTGTTATGTGAAAATTTATTGTTATTCAGTTGCTACATTGTGTCCAACGCTTTGCAACCCCATAGACTGCAGGTTCCTCTCTCCTCCACTATCTCACAGAGTTTGCTCAAATTCATGCCCATTGGTTGGGTGATGCTATCTAACCATCTCATCCTCTGCAGCTTCCTTCTCCTTTTACCTTCAATCTTTCCCAGCATCAGGGTACCCTTCATGGATCACAGCCTTGTCAAGGCAAAGGGGTTTGTGTAACTCAATGAAGCTGTGAACCATACCGTGCAGGGCCACCCAAGATGGATGGGTCACAGTGAAGAGTTCTGACAAAACATGGTCCACTGGAGGAGGATATGTCAATCACTCCAGTATTCTTGACTCGAGAACCCCGTGAAAAGTATGTGGCCAGACCCCCTATGAGATCATGAGCTGCTCAAGTCAGAGTTCACATGTCATGCTCTGTGGTCCCGGCAGCCACCATGGGCCTTGGCACTCAGTAGAAGATCAGAAAATATCTTACAGATCATATGATCTTATCGTACCAACTTTATTTGGCCCCCAATACATGTCAACATGACCATAAACACAAACAGCAGCAATGACACCAGTTCATTTATGCAAACATCTGTAGAAGAGGTGCCTGATACTTACACAGCCAACACAGACAAACAATTTTAACCTATGGGTAACTTTAAAATGTCCCACTGTCCAGGAAAATCAGATCAATGATGTGAAACAATAAGATAGTGGCAAGAGGGAGCTCCTCTCTCTTGCCTAGTCATTTGTTATAACTAGCTTCTTCATTTCATGAAAGAATTTCTGAGAAGGCCAGATTTGCCTTGATATCCTCCAGATATTTAAGTGCCTCCAATATGGCATATTTTCAAACATGGAATGACAAGCTGAGCCAGTGTCCCCCAAGTGCTGGGGGAACTGTGGTGGCATTTATTAGGAAATGACTCATCGGGCACAATAGGAAGGCAAGTTAAGCCTGGGGCTGGGAGTAGAACGTGCTACAGAATGGTTACAGAAGTGTGAGATGGAGCCCTTCCCTAAAATATTCTCCAACAAGCTCAAATTTTTGAACATCTAATTACTTTTAATGTAGTCCAAATAAGCGATTTTCACCATTTAGAATCCGCCTTCTTGGCATACCCTGAAAAACTGTACCTCAACCTCAGATATGCAGATGACACCACACTTATGGCAGAAAGTGAAGAAGAACTAAAGAGCCTCTTGATGAAAGTGAAAGAGGAGAGTGAAAATGTTGGCTTAAAACTCAACATTCAGAAAACTAATATCATGGAACCTGGTCCCATCACTTCATGGCAAACAGATAGGGAAACAGTGGAAACAGTGACAGACTTTGTTTTTGTGGGCTCCAAAATCACTGAAGATGGTGACTGAAGCAATGAAATTAAAAGACACTTGCTCTTGGGAATAAAAGTTATGACCATCCTAGACAGCTTATTAAGAAGTAGAGACATTACTTTGCCAAGAAAGGTCCATCTAGTCAAGGCTGTGGTTTTTCCAGCAGTCATGTATGGATGTGAGAGTTGGACTATAAAGAAACCTGAGCGCCAAAGAATTTGTTCTTTTGCACTGTGGTGTTGGAGAAGACTCTTGAGAGTCCCTTGGACAGCAAGGAGATTCAACCAGTCCATCCTAAAGGAAATAAATCCTGAATATTCATTGGAAGGACTGATGCTGAATCTAAAGCTCCAATACTTTGGCCACCTGATGCGAAGAACCGACTCATCTGAAAAGACCCTGATGCTGGGAAAGATTGAAATTGGGAGGAGAAGGGGACAACAGAGGATGAGATGGTTGCATGGCATCACCGACTCAATGGACATGAGTTTGAGTGAACTCTGGTATTTGGTGATGGACAGGGAGCCCTGGTGCACTGCAGTCCATGGGGCTGCAAAGGGTTGGACATGACTGAGCAACTAAAACTAACTCTGATCTCAGAGGGCCCAAGTTTCCATGCTGTTTCCATTCTGGAATTCTACCATTGGATTGCCATGATTCTTGCTGAGTGAAAGAGTAAGCACAGAAATGGCATACTGGCTCCAGACGTGACCAAAAATGCTCCTGCTCATATCTCCATGGCAATGGCTAGTCATATCACCCATCCTAACTACAAGTGGACAGGCAATGTAGTGTCCCCTACGTCTGGGATGGAGGAAAGGGAGACAAGATATGGACACTTGTAGTCTCTCCCATAGAGTGATCCACAGTAGGTGCTCAATTAAGAGTGGTCATTATCATTTGTTATGACTAGCTTCCTCATTTTGTGGAAGAGTTTCCGAGAAGGCCAGATTTGCCTTGATATCCCCCAGATATTTAAGTGCCTCCTATATGGCAGATTTTTCAAACAAAATGTCACATTAATCTTAAGAAGAGCATGTAAATGTCAGTCAGGTGGATTTGCATGTATTAAGTAAATTGAACAATTAACTAAATTAATTATAAACATTAAATGTGAATACATTAAACACAAAATTGTTATGAATATAATACAAAAATAAAATTAAAAATCTATATATCTCAGAGAAAATATGGCATACAAAGTCAAAAATATTTACAATTTAGCCATTTACTGGGAATGTTTGCTGATCACTGGTGAAAAGCAAAATAGCATGAATATACTGAAGGATTTATAACATGGGTAGAAGCAAAAGCCCCAGGCCCAGATCTTTAACCCTGCTGTAAAAGACCCAATAACAGCATGGCAGACACCTAAAACATTGAGGGAGGGCTGTATTTTTCTCTGTAAAGAAAAACTTCTGTGAGAAGTGACTGTTGTGCTATTTTTGTATTATCTGACCACTTGGTCATCTAGGTGAATCTATCGAAGGGAAGTACACAACAGAGTGAGCAAACTAAATAAACCCTGCACTCTCAGTGAGAAGACCAGAAGGAGAGTCTCCTGGTAACCAAAGACTGAGGGCAGATAGTGGAGAAGAGCAAATATGAGCAAGGGATTCCAGCAAGTTGTAGGAACTCTTGAGTTCAACCTGAGTTGTGCATACAGGAATCTCACCAGAGACAGAATACCAAAAATGTGGTGAACTGAACCATTGCCCAAGGGGCAGGCTGGGACCTGTGTGATTCACAAACACATATTCACCAAGATAGCATCCTATATCATCAAAACAAATTTTAAAAATTTAAATGATGCAGAGTATGTTTTCTGACAAGAAAAGAATCAAACTAGAAATCAAACAATATGGAAGGAGAAGAAAAATCTCAAAATACTTGGAAATTAAACAACCATCCATAAGTAAAAAAGAGATTCTCACGGAAGTAGAAACTGACTGCACTGGAATGAATTAAAAGGAAAGGGCAACATATTACAATTTATGGGATGCAGTAAAATCAGTGTTAAGAGGGAAAATTATAGCATTTAATGTTTAGATTAAGAAAGAAGAAAGACCTTAAGCAATAATCTATGCCTCCACCTTAATTTAGAAAAAGAAGAGAAAACTTTACCCAAAGCAATATGAAAACAAACAAACCAAAAAACAGAAGAGAAAAAAAAATTGAAATAAAAAATAAAGAGAAAAAATCATGGGGGAAAAAAAAAAACTGGTTCATTGAAAAGATCAACAAAATTGATAAAGTTCTCACCAGATAAAATCAAAAAAGAGATGACAAATGACTAATATCAGAATGAAATATTGACTATCACTACAATTCTACAAGCCCTAAAGATATTGGAAAGATAAAAAGGAAACACTGAGAACAAATCTATGTACAGTACATAAATTGAAGAACTTAAATGGAATTGTACAATTCTTCAAAATCCAGAAACTGCCCAACTCACCCCTGATGAAATGCATAACCTGTATCTACAACTATTAGAGAATGGATATCACATTTTAAATTTTTCTAAAAAGAAAATCTTTAGAACATCAGAAATAAAAAAAAAAAACTCAAGCAGAAATTCTTGGAACCAACTTTATCAGAACTCTGAAAAATAGTCAAAGTTTGTAGCAACTAAGCTATCAACATTGTGAGCTCCTCTGGGTAAGGGTTACTTATCATGCTCTGTGGTTCTGATGTCCACTATGGCCCTTGGCACTCAGTGGGAGATCAGAAAGTGTTCACTAAATAATGTCTTATTCACAGCTCCTGCAATCTGGTTGGATCAGCTCTATTTGGCCCCCAATACATGTAACAGGTCAACATGACCATAAACATAAACAGGAGCAGTGATACAAGTACACCTCTGCAAACATCTGTGGAGAGGTGCCTGACACTTACATAGCCAACAGAGACAGAACCATTTTAGCCCATGGGTAGCTTTAAAAAATCCCATTTTTCGTGAAAGTCTGATCACTGCTGTGAAAGAACAAAATGATGGCAAGAAAGAGGTCATCACAGAATGACAAGCTGAGCCCATGTCCTCCAAGTGCTGGGAGAACTGAAGTGGCATTTAGGAGGAAATGACCAACCAGGTGCAATAGGAAGGTAATTTAGGTTTGGAGGAGTAAAATATTCTGATGACTTCCAGAAGTACAAAACCCAGTCCTTTCCTAAAATATCCTCTGGCACATTCAAGACACAGAGACCTTTGACTCTTCTAACAGGATGAACATTCTGGCCCTTCCCTGAGAGTGTATGTGTTAGTTAGTACAAAAGAAACAAGTGCCCACACAGTCGGAATTCCAGGCCTGGCCTTCCTGTCATTATTACAGAAAAGCAAGTGTATGAAACAAGTGTTTAGTAATTCTGTTTTACTTTTGCTTAAGTCCAAAGGACCTGAGACTGTGTTTGGTTAGCAAATCCACCCTTCTAGCAACAGAGAGGTCAAGACAGTAAGGTGATAGATACTTAAGCACAAAAATAGGCCTAAGACCAAAATTCAGATGGAAATGTAATGGTTCACATGACCATAGATTAGGGAGTCCATAATACACAATGAGGATGCTCATCTGGTGCTTTCAGCTCCTCATCAAGACTTCATGCTTTCGTGGGTTTGGGGCCATGATGTCAAGCAGTCACTGGATGGAGTTTGACCTGAAAGAATAAAGAGAAAACAGGTGAACTGAAAGTGTGTCTTATTGAAACACATTGATCTCAAAATGAGCAAAGAATTGTTCTTAGATGGGAGTTTAAATGGTGCTTTTCTTTTGAGGTATTCATAAGTACATCGCAAACTGAGAACATTTAAGCCTTCCTCATATCCAGTGAGGATAGTATATAAGAAAACAGATCCAAATCACAGATCCAAAAGGAACTGAGGAGGATGAGAGGAGCCCAGGTGTAATCATGTCACCCTGCTGCTTAATTTTCTACCGCCCATAAAAGAAAAGCTTCCCAGGTGGCGTCAGTGGAAATGAATCTGCCTGCCAATGCCAGAGACATAAGAGATGCAGATTTGATCCCTGGGTTAGGAAGATCTCCTGGAGAAAGAAATGTCAACCCACTCCAGTATTCTTGCCTGGAGAATCCCATGGACAGAGGAGCCTGGAGGACTACAGTCCATAGGGTTGCAAAGAGTCTGACACGACTGAAGCGACTTAGCATGTAAAATAAGGTCCACACCCCTTCCTCTGATATTCAGGGTCCCTCTAAGTTGGACAGAAACCCCAATATATTCTCTATTTACACTGTGATCCCATTTATTGTTTTCCATGTTGGAAGACTTCTGTTTCACTGCAGGAAATAGGGCTGAATATTTTTTGTTGAGTTTTAATCTGTGTGACAAGTTAGCCACAGTTAGCCGTGATTTCTGGGCTGGTTATTTAGGAAATGATCTGAATGAGCTTCCTCTCTTCCTTATTTCTGCATCTGAGCTCAAGAGAGGAGAAAACCTGACAAACAATACTTCAGCTAGGTGAGCAAGGTAAATATCAATGGTGATAAATCATGTTGATAGAATGTACCCTTGATATGATGTGATAAGAATGGCACTTTGTCTCTCTGGTCTTCCTCCCCAAAACTCATTACCCCAGTTGAATACTTTGGACTAATACTTCTTTTTACCATGACTGGATGTTGATTTTTAGTAGATACTTTTCTGTATCAATGTAGGTCTGATTTTTCTCACTCAATCTGTTATTGTAATAAGGCAATCCTGAGCTTATGCATTCCCAGATCCATCCCTCATTCCTCCTTGCTCTGTTCTAGATTATACAGGGGCTGACTCCAGCAGGCTGCAATCAAACTTGCCAACGGTTGGCTGCCATTTTGGTTCAGCTAACCAGAAACACCAGCAAGAGATTAGAATCTTGGAAGACAGAGCAATCAAAGGTTTTTCTCCTTCCTCTGCATCAGGTGACTTGTCCTTCAATAGTTCCATATTCTCCATGGCTCCAGCCATTCAACCATGAGGTTGACCCATCATGGCTCTGGATCCAACACCCAGGTTCCAGTAACACGATCGCCTTTCTTTGCCATTTCATCCCAGATGTGACTGATTTCCTCATGTTGCTAATAATTGGGTTTCCCAATTCTCTCCTGCTTGGCTACCTACCACTTTTGAAACCAACCCCATGCATTAAGTTCCCTTCTTGTTAAATATTTACAGTGGTTTCTATTTTCCTGGACAATCCTTGACTGTTATATGCAACCAATTATAATGACTGATTTTCTAGTGTTAAACTCTTTTGCATTCTTGGCATAAACCCAGCTCTGTCACCAGCAGTTAAATATGTTTGTCTCTTCTGTAATTAATAAAAATAATTTATAAAACAAAATACCCCTGGGCTCTGAAACTTTCCCCAAATAAAGTATCTTTCATCATCATCTTCATGGCCTTCTCAAAAATAAATTTTACACTCACTAGTTTTGGGGCATATATTGAAAAATTCTAATAACATAAGTAATAGAGTGATTTAGCCAACTTGTAAAAAAAAATCAAGCAATATACATGAAGTTAAATAGCATGACTGTGCAACAGATCCAAAATGGTACTCAAAGGGAAATATATAGCCTTAAACAGGTGTATTAGAAAACAAGAGCTATTTAAATCACCCAAGAACTTCAGGAAGCTAGGTAATCAACATCATATGAAATAGATAGTAGGTCTACATATGAAATAGTAATAGAAGGTAGGAAAGAATAAAGGTACATGTAGAAATAATGAATTAGAAAGCAGTAAGGCCAAAAAACAAATGGCAATTACTTGAAAATATTTATGAAACAGACTTATTTTTGAAAATATGAAAATATGACCAGATACTAAAGAAAAAAATAACACATAAACAAAATAAGTTAAAACTGTATAAACTATAGATGCAAATGATATTTAACTGATGTAAAAGCACAGCAAATATGTTATATGATTCCCTCAAGAGAAGCAAATGCTGGCCAAGGAAAAGTTTCTACATATGAAAGTATTTCAGGTGATAAACTAAAACTGAATGAGAGAATTTGAAAATTAACCCTCTGCAACCCCCAATAGGTAAATGAAGGTGAGGATCATCAATGACTGCCAACAAAGGACAACAAACATTATGTTCTTCTTAATGGAAGTACCTGGCATCACCTAGGTAGCAGTCTTGTAAGTAAATAAGAGTAAATAAACAAGTTCATCAAGCTTCTGCCTGTAACTACCAATTTAAATAAAGTATTAAATGACATCAAACTGTTTCATTCAACATAATCTGTATTACGGAAAACTTTAAAAATACAAAACCTGCTTTTTTCACAACAAAAACTACAGGGGAAAAAAAAGATGATGCAGGGGAAATCTGTTGATTAAAAAAGACTTAAGGAATATAAAAAATCACAATATATAGACTGTATTTGTGATCCAAACAAACTAAAAAAAAAAAGTAATGTGTAAGGTAAATGTTAAATATTACTAGATATTTGCTTTTGTTAAAACATTCAAATTTTTAGGAATGATCATTGTTTGGGGTTTGTTTTATAAAAGCTTCCTTGTCTGTTAGCAACTCTTACTGACAAACTTAGAGATGAATCATCCTGATGTCTTGGGCTACCTTCACATTAGTCCATTGGCAGAGATATGGGGAAGGTGAGGGTACACTGGAACCAGACCGGCCATGTACTGCAGATGATTGATGCTGGCTGCCCAGTATAGTGGGTCCCTTATGCCATTCTCTACTGCTGTATATGTCTTATAGTTTCTGTTATAAAATAAATTTTTATTATAAATATCATGCAATTAAATTTGAAATTCTAGGTGAAATGGATTTTTTTTTAAAAGACAAAATCCATCCATAAAGAAGCAGAAAACTTCAAACACTACAAACTTTAACTGTACTCAACACCCAAGCTACCTTCAAATGTTCCAAGACAGGCAGTTTGGGTGGTCAATTGTACCAATGGTCAGGGAAAATTAATCTCCATCTTATGCAAACTCCTCTAAAGCACACACAAAAAAGCTGGGAAATTATTTAACTTATTTTCCCAGACTAGCTCTCGTCAACTATAAAACCAGATGAGTACTCCCACTCCTACCATGCAAAGAACACTTGAGCACAGTTCACCCACACAGTGGCAGATATCCAAAGCAAACTAATAGCATATTCAATACAGCAGTGAATTACATGAACAGACAGGTTATGGCTAAAGAATGAAAATACGATTCAAACTAGAAAACAGCTCAATTATAATTCTCCACAATAACAAATTAGGGGAAAACACTGAAGCATATCAATGGATGTAGAAAAGCCTCTGAAATCAATTTAACATGAGTATGACTTTAACAAATAAAGATTAGAAAGGAACTTCCATTTCCTAATATCAAAAGCAGACATACTTAAGTGTGAAAAGTTTGATGCATTCCTATTAAAGACAGGAACAAGTCAAAGATGAATGCTCTCCCTTGTACAATACAAAAATTCACTAGAACACAGAGTTAGAACTGTGCATATCAATGGAAATAAGCACTATGAATATTGAAAAAGATAGTATTTTGTGACTATATGGTCATCTACATAGGGAATTCAAAGAAATTGATACATGGAATACTCAAATTAATGAGACCAGGAAAAACTTTGTATGGCAGATTACTACAGCAAAACCAAGAGCCTTGCCACACACACAAAGCACTAACTATTTAGAAGATGTAATTTAAAAATGCCCCATTCACAACACAAGCCAAAAAATTATCTTAGAAGTCTAACAAAATATATAAAATCTTAATAGAGGCTACAACACAAATTTATAGATAGATATGGGTAAAAAAAAGTCTCAAATAAGTCTCTAGCAGTATACCATATTCATTTATGGTGGGAAACTGTTATAAAAATGTCAAATCTGCTTAAATTATTTATAGAGTTAGTGCTTTACCTGTAGCTCTCAAGATGGTGTCGAAGTATAAGCTGCTGTCTTCTGTTCCCAAAATCTGCCCTGGCAAACTAGAGAAGAGAAAATGAAGCAAATGAAAAGCACAATATTGACAGCAAAAGCTAAACGACAAAACATGAGAAGCCTCTAGAGGAGACTGAATTCTGTGAACAGGATAATAAAATAAAATGCCAGAGCAGAGGACAGGGGTGTGTCTGGGGGCAACAATGTGAGAGATTCCTGCCCTGCCATCACAGGACCAACAGCTGCCAGGCCTGCGAGCTCTGTCCTGTGTATCCAGCACATCCTGCAGTCCAACACATGGGACTCCTCACACCCACTTGCCTCCCAGATGAAGAACTGAGGCCACGGGGCTTGGGCATCTTCACAGGATCACGTGTTAGTGAGGGCCGGGGTGGGCTCAGAGCCCTGGTTTCCATTTCTCTGGAGCCCCTGCCCTTCCCGCCCACCCCAGGCCGTGGCCAGATCAGATTAAAAATTCTTCTCTTCAACATCAGGTTTATATCCAAAGAGCCAGCTGATTAAGTGACAAATCAGAGTACTCACACACCCAATGGGAAAACATTTGGATAATGCATTGAAGTTTTCCAGAAGGATTGCTGCTGCTGCTAAGTCGCTTCAGTTGTGTCCGACTCTGTGCAACCCCATAGACAGCAGTGCACTAGGCTCCTCTGTCCCTGGGATTCTCCAGGCAAGAATACTGGAGTGGGTTGCCATTTCCTTCTCCAATGCATGAAAGTGAAAAGTGAAAGTGAAGTCGCTCAGTCTTGCTGGACTCTTAGCAGTTGGTGGCAGCAGAATCTGGAGAAGGGCAAAGGACCCCGAGAAGGGAACAAGCTTCGGAGAAGGCCCAGGCGTCCTGGGGAGGTCATGAGAGAGGGGGGCTCTGGGCCTAGGGTGGGATGAGGGTTGCTGGCCGGTGGGCTATGGGTTTCTGAAGAAAGACACTGGGTTTCTCCAGGGTCTGGAGAAAGCTGCAGAGTGTGGGGTCAGAAGAGGATGCAGGGCTGTGGTGGGGAGTAGGGGCAATAAGCAGATTTCAGAGATCGGGAGAGGGCCTCGGGCTTGGGGGAGGGGAGAGTGCTCCAAGGAAGAGGGGGGGTCAGGGGAGAGGGCTCAGATCACAGATGAGGATGGAACGACAGGGTCTTGGGAAGAACATGGAGTCCTTGGGATTTCCCAGAGGACTCTGGAGGTCTGGGGAGGGCAACAGGGTGCAGGGAAGGGATATCAAGCTTAAGAGAGGGCGCTAAGGTCCTGGGAAGGGACTCGGGGTCCGGGGGAGGAGTGCACGGGGTAGAAGTGGGGCTTGGAATTGGGTCATTGGCAAGGAATCTGGGGAGGGGCACTGGGTCCAGGGAAGGAATTTAGAAACAACAGAAGGGCAAGTGGACTCAGGAAGAGGCGCGGAGTTGGAGATGGGAGCACCCAGAGTATGGGGAGGGATGAGGGACTGGGAGAGGGCTTTGGGTCCCAGGGAGCAACACAGAATCCATAGGAAGAGCACGGGGTCCTGGGAAGAGACGTGGATTCTGGAGCAAACTCAGGGTCTCAGGGCTGGGGCCTCAGAGGGCTGAGGCAGTGCTTTCCCTGCTTCAGATGGAGTCATTGTCCAGGTCCCAGCAAATGTACCACAGGACCACGCAAAGGATGAGCAGGAACAGAGCCACGAAGATGGCCTTGGTCACCAGAGAGACCAGGGCCTGCATGGTCCCGCCGAGGGGGCGCCGCGAGATCCTGAAGGAGGGACATTGATGAAAGTGGTGCGGGCTGCCACCTGCACCCGTGGAGAGACGCCCTGAAGGGAGGACACTTCTGTGGGCCAGCATCCCTGGGGCGCCTGCTCGCTTTGGGCCAAGGGTGTGCCTGGTCTGGCAGAGATTCCAGGTCCCCTGGACCCCCAGCCCGCTACTCCTTCACCGTGGTGCAGCAGGGAGGCTCTGCCCTTGGCCGTTGGGAATCAAGGAAGCTTAAGTCTGAAGGAGAACTGTCAGGTGCTGCGGAGTACCTCCAGAGTGGATCCAGGGTCTCCTTGAGGAGAGAGACTGGGGAGAGGTGTGGACGTCTCCCCTATGTTCCCCAGGGCATCGCTAAAAGATGATCCCACTCGTCTCTCTGGCACTTCGGGAAAGGACAGATTGGGGAAGTCATACGCTAGTCCCAACCTGTCTCACCCCGTGCCCAACACTACACACTGACAGTTTCCTGCACACAGTGACTGGTTCCAGAGCTGTCACCATCCTTTGGTGGATCTTTAATGAAAAGTGAAAGTCAGTCAGTCATGTTCGAGTCTCTGCCAGTCTCCTCCATCCATGCAGATCTTGAAGCAAGAACACTGGAATGGGTTGCCATTCCCTTCTTCAGGGGATTTTCCTGATCCAGGAATCGAGCCCTGGTCTCCTGCACTGTAGGCAGGTGCTTTACCATGATTCCGAGACACCAGGGGATCTCTATGTCTAAGAAGGGAGGAGCCAAAAGTAGCTGCGACAGGCCAGGGCTGCTTGAACAGATCCCAAGCGTTCTTAAGGACCACCAGGGTGCACCCACTTGTGCCTGGGGTGAACCAAGGCCCATTCTGGCTGCTTTGTCTCCATTGCACTCCACCCTCCCCCCCCCACTCCAACTCCTGCCCTCCTCTGCAGCCCACCAGTGGTTCTGGACTAGCAGCACCCCATCACCTGGGTGCAGAGAAGAGAACCAATAACTGAGGCTCCACTCAGATACACAGTGAGGATCTGCATATTAACGAGATCCCCAGAAAGGGGAGGGGCGTCCCTGGTGGCTAAGATGGTAAAGAATCTGCCTGTAATGAGAAAGAACCAGGTTCGAACCCTGAGAAGGGAATGTCAACCCCAGAATTTCATGGACAGAGGAGACTGGCAGCTTCCATGGGGTGGCAGAGTTGGACACGACTGAGAGACTCACTTTTACTTTCAGGAGGGGGAAGGGGCAAGTCCCCACGTGTTCACTACCCCTTGTGCTGTGGTCCTCTGCCTTGTATAATCTGTGAATGCAGGGTCATTGTGTCTTCCATAGTCAGGAGTGGCTTCCCCAATGGCTCCTGCGTGCCTAAGTCACTTCAGTCCTGTCCTGCATTGGCAAGCGGATTCTTTAACCCCTACCGCCACCCAGTGGTAAATATTTCGCCTGCAATGCAGGAGCTGCAGGAGACGCGGGTTTGATCCCTGGGTCGAGGAAAATTCCTTGGGGGAGGAAATGGCAACCCACTTCAGAGTTCCTGCCTGGGAAATTCCATGGACAGAAGAGCCTGTTGGGCTACAGTCCGTGAACAACTTAGCACGCATGCATAGCCAGAAGAAATCGTGCCTGATGTCTTCAGTGGAGACTTTCTAGAAGCTCCAGTTAGTTACTCACCTAGCAAGAGTCATTCTCAGTTCCTTAGGAGCGTGATTTCATTCATTCTGGAGAAGAAATTTTTTCATGACTGAAGAGTAGGGACCACAGAGAAAAAAATGATCTTAGTGGTTTAAAGGAAAACAGAAGTTAGGACTTCTCTTCCCAGCCTCCACCCCACCTCCAAACCTCTGTTCTTGGCTTTCTCCTACTCTCCAGGTGGTTTCTCAGGTGGAGACAGGCAATAAATAGTGATTTCTGTGCTCTGCACATCAACCTTGCAGTCTAGCCTGTTCTAGTGGGAGGGAGAAGTAGCGCTTTGCCCATGGGCTTGTCAGAAAAGGTGACTGTCAGACTTGCAAGCACTGGCTGCACAGGCCAGATCACTTTTCAGTCCCCCAGCTGCCAACACGCCATTTACCAGCCACCGTCAGGAGAGCATTGCTGTTGGGAGGAATGAGGCCACTTCCAATTTGAGTGAGATCCTACGTGCTCAGTCGCTCAGTTGTGTCCGACTCTCTGTGACCCCATGGACCGCAATTCGCCAGGCTCTTCTGTCCATGGGATTTCCTAGGCAAGAATGCTAGAATGGGGTGTCATTTCCTCCTCCAGGGGCTCTTCCCAACCCAGGGACTGAACCCTCATCTCCTGCATTGCAGGCAGATTCTTTACCACTGAGCCACATTGCAAAATATCTCTCAACAGGCTTAGCTCAGCTCAAGCAGGGAGTGTTTTCCTATGGTCTTTGCTGCTGAATTTCTTCACTTGTCACTGCTCCTCTAAGTTAGTGTACCATGATTTTCTGTGCTGAATCTTTTCCTATGGTGATAGCAACTTTCCTTCCTCTGCATCAGGCCAGGCCAGTGGGACCATCCAGTCTGTAAAATATTAGGCACCTACTGATGAGATGGCTGGATGGCATCACCAACTCAATGGACATGAGTTTGAGTTAACTCTGGGAGTTGGGGATGAACAGGGAAGCCTGGCATGCTACAGTCCATGAGGTCATAAAGAGTCGGACACGACTGAGGGACTGAACTGAACTGACTGTGTACAGGTTATCTAGGGGGTACAGCAGTCAAGGCAGCAATCAGTAAGACTGAAACCAGCATGAGAGACTACTGGAGGCCCTAGAACAGCATGCAAATACCTAGGGCAGAGGCAGGTGTGGGATTTGCCTACTCAGATCTGAGCAAGTTTCAGAGGAGAGACTTAAGAGTGAGGTTAGATATGAATGGCGGAACGGGAGGAGGCTTCGTGGAAGAGCTGACAATAGGAAAGAGAGGGGAAGGTCACTGCATGCACCGCTAACCCAGAAGTGTGAAGTGCAGTCCTATGTGAGAAGTCCCAATAGGGTCATTCTGTGGCCAGAACAGAAGGTTGTGGTGCAGGGAAAGACAAAAGGAACACACAAATGCAGATGCTGGTGGGGGCTCAATGGCTGATAAAAATGAATGAAGCTGCCCAGCTGCAGGAGAAACACCCGCCCGGCACAGGGGCCAAGTGTTGTCTCTGCTTCCCCCATCCCTCCCTTTTTTTTTTTCCATCCCTCCCTTTTTTAAAATTGAGCTGTAAATCCAGAGTTTGATGTTGCCTCTCCCAATTTTAAATGGCTGGCAACCATTGGAGAAATTCTAAAAGCCTCCTTTCTCTCATACTGACATGTGTCCCAGCCCCATTCCTCCACATATGACTCCTTCTGCTTTTCTCTGCTCCCTTTTCCCAGGGTCACACAGCGCCCAGCCAAGATGATACCTGTGGGTAACAGGCAGTGGGATGGGAAAGGGTGAAGGGAAGAGTAAGTGCTATGGTGATGGAAACTACCAAGTTCAGTTACTCTCCAGAGAGGCAAGCCATAAGTTCCTGGTAGTTGCTCTTTCTCTCTACCAATCAGAAGTAGCACCCATGAGACCAAGACAAACAACTGACCTACCAATTTTATTGACATATGTTTTACATACCAGAAAATGTACTCTTCACTCATTTTCAGTGTATCATTCAATGCATCTTAGTACTGAGTATGATGTTTGCTGTAAGTTTTTCTTTATGGATACCCTTATCAAGTTGAGGAATTATTCTTCTATTCTTAACTCATTGAATAGTTTTTATTAAAAAAGGGTGTTGGATTTTGCCAAATGCTTTTCCTGTATATCTTGAGGCAATCCTGTGGTTTTTGTCCTTTCTTTTATTAATATAATACATGACATGATTTTCACATGTTGAAACAACTGCACATCTGGGATAAACCCAACTTGGCTATGGTGTATCTTCCCTCTTATATGGTGCTGGATCCAGTTGATCAGCATATTGTTGAGCATTTTGTACATTTGTCATGGCCTATCATTGTCTTTCCTTGTGCTGACTTTATTCAGTTTGGTATATAATACTGGCTGCATAGAATGAGTTGGGAAGTGTTTCCCCTCTCTTTAACATTTTGGTAGAGTGTGTGAGGATCGGTGTTCATTCTTTTAATATTTGGTAGAATTCACCAGTAAAGCCATCTGAACACAGGCTTTTCTTTGTGGAAAGAATTTTTACGTACTAATTCAAAATTCTTACTTTTTAAAAAACTTTATTTCTTTTATTTTTGGCTGTGCTGGGTCTTTGTTGCTGCCCGCAGGCTTTCTATAGTTGCAGCTAGTGGAGACCACTCTCTTATTGCAGAGCACGGGCCCTAGGGTGCACGGGCTTCAGTACTTGTGGCACATGGACCCAGTTGCTTCATGGCATGAGGAATCTTCCCAGACCAGAGATCCAACCTGCCTTCCCCACTGTGGAAGGCAGATTCCTAAATAGTGGACCACGAGGAAAGTCCCCCATATCCTGACTTTTAATAGTTTTATTTAGATATTCTATTTCTTCTTTTTAAATATTGTTTGAAATATGTCTATTGATACAAATTCATATAGCACACAATTTGTCCTTTTAAAGTGTAAAATGCAATCATTGTTAGTGTATTTGCAGAGTCAGACAAGCATAACCACAATCAATTTTAGAAAATTTCCAGCACACCAGTAAGAACCCAAGCGAATGAATATTCACAGACACTGTATCCACCACCTCCGCCCCCCAGCTCACCCCAGCCTTGTATGTGTGTGTGTTCAGTCGCTCAGTCATGTCTGACTCTTTGCAACTCCATGGGCTGCAGCCTGCCAGGCCCTTCTGTCCATAGGGTTTCCCAGGCAAGAATACTGGAGTGGGTAGCCATTTCCTTCTCCAGGGGATTTTCCCAAGCCAGGGATCCAACCTGCGTCTCCTGCATTGGCAGGCGGATTCTATACCACTGTGCCACCTGGGAAGCCCCCAGCCTTAGGTAACCATTAATCTTCTTTCCTTATCTGTAGATTTGCCTATTGTGGATATTTCATATAAACGGAATCATAATATGTGGCCTTTGGTGGCTGGCTTCCTTCACCTAGCGTGATGTTTTCGAGGTTCAGCCACATTGTCTTTTTTCATTTTGGTCTTCACGTGTTTGGTGTCACATCTAAGAATCTGTTTCTGAAATCCAACATCATAAAAATGCACCTCTGCATTTTCTTCTCAGAATTTTAATGGCTCAAGTCTGGGAATTGATCAAAGGACTGTGACTCTGTTTTCATGATTCAGAATAGACTTTTGTTCATTTGGCCAGTGACATCGCTGCTTATACAGATCAAGTAAGAACTTACTGGGCTTCCTAACTCTTTTACTTCTAGGAAGATCATGAGCAACTGGATAAAACCATAGAGCTGCCCAAGTCAGCCTGTTCTGATTGGTGCTTTGACTCTTCTCTCCATTCCTGTAACCAGGCCCACCTTGCCCTTGGTGGTTGTGTGCTGCCACTTGGCTCCGGCCATCTGGGGATCTAAATACTCCCACTGTATTTAGGATTCCCAGTTCAGTAACTGCAGTTTCTACTGTGAGTTCTGGCCTACAGAGAAGAGCAATCACAGAGTTCTTCAAGGGTGCTGGGGCTCCCCTCACAGTCTTGGTGAAAGGTATGTCTCCAGGACTCTCCCAGTATGGATGAGTGTGTCTTCAATGCCAAATCCACACTAACAGTCAAATCTCTGTAAACCTCTGAATGCCTTCCTCTGTATTAAACCAAGGCAGGGCTGACATTTCCAACTCACTCACTGTGGGCCAACTTTCGGTCCATAGTTCAACCAACCAGACAAACTAAAAAGAGCCCTTTCTAACTCCCAGAGTTGCAATATTAAATGCAGAATCTATGCTTAGTGAATCATTTTTGGCCTGATCTGTCTTTCTGTGGGGAGGCTGATCCCATTGAGGGTCAGGAGACTGCTTCCAATTGAGGGTAAGGAGGATTCTTCTACTGGCAAAGATGACTTGCCAGACTTGATGGACTCAGTGTCCCTAGCTTCATCAGGGTCTCCCCACACAGCTCTATCACAATGTACAGAATCCCATTCTTTCCAAGTCAGCCCCTTCATTTTAACAGGAAACACTCTAGTGGCATAATTCAACTTCTAGTCTAATTCAACCAGTTGCAGGTTGAGCGTTTGCACGTGATCATTAGCAATCTCAACCCAGTATCTACAGGAGATAAGTGTCTGCTTATGATTACACACAGAATCTTTTATGTCTTTTACTGTAAACTGAGCTAATCCTTTTCTTTCACCACTCTTTCCAACTACATTTGGAGCAACCAGAAAGCTTCTCATATCTATCAGTATTCCAAAAATGTTCAGAAGTGTCATATACACAGTCACAGAACACCTTGCACCCAGCACTTCTTTTAAGTGGTTCATCAGGCATATCCAAAGGAGATATTTTTCATATATCTATTGCCATAGACTATCAATGCTGTCTTTACTACAGAGTCATTAGCAACTTTAAACCTAATCAGATTACAGAGCTAATTCTAGAAACCCCAGAAGCATTTGAGAAAACTCATTTTTTTAATTGAAGTATAGTGGCTACACAGAACTATATGTTACAGATGTACAATATAGTGACTTGCAATTTTAAAGGTTATACTCCACTTAAAGCTATTACAAAATATTGGCTATATTTCCCATGTTTTGCAATATATCCTTGTAGCTTATTTTATACATAATAGTCTATACCTCTTACTCCCCTATTCCTATCTTGCCCCTTCCTCCCTCCCTCTCCCGACTGGTAACCACTAGTTTGTTCTCTGTGTCTGTGAGTCAGCTTCTTCTATGTTAATGTTCAGTTTTTGTTCAGTTGCTCAGTCATGTCCAACTCTTTGTGACCCCATAGACTGCAGCATGCCAGGCTTCCCAGTCCTTCACCATCTCCCAGAACTTGCTCAAACCCATGTCCAATGAGTTGGTGATGCCATCCAACCAACTCACCCTCTGTCCTCCCCTTCTTCTCCTGTATTCAATATTTCCCAACATCAGGTTCTTTTCTAAAGAATCAGTTCTTTGCATCAGGTGGCCAAAGTATTGGAGTTTCAACTTCAGCATCAGTCCTTCCAATGAATATTCAGGACTGATTTCCTTTAGGATGGACTGGTTTGATCTCCTTGTCATTCAAAGGACTTTAAGGAGTCTGCACCAACACCACAGTTCCAAACCATCAATTCTTTGGTGCTCAGCCTTTTATATGGTCCAACTCTCACATTCATGCATGACTAATGGAAAAACCATAGCTTTGACTAAACAGACTTTTGTCAGGAAAGCAATGTCTCTGCTTTTTAATACGCTGTCTAGGTGTATCATAGCTTCTCTTCCCAGGAGCAAGTGTCTTTTAATTTCATGGCTGCAGTCACGATCCACAGTGATTTTGGAACCCAAGAAAATAAAGTCTGTCACTGTTTCCATTGTTTACCCATCTATTTGCCATGAAGTGATGGGACCGGATGCCATGATTTTCGTTTTTTGAATGTTGAATTTTAAGCCAGCTTTTCCACTCCCCTCTTTCACCTTCATCAAGAGGCTCTTTAGTTCCTCTTCACTTTCTGCCATAAGGGTGGTGTCATCTTAGGTTACTAATCTGTTTTATTTTTTAAATTCAACATCTAAGTGAGATCATGCAGTATTTGTCTTTCTCTGTCTGACTCCTTTCACTTAGCATATTGCCCTATAAGTCCATCTGTGTTGCTACAAATGGTAAAATGCCATTCATTTTTATGTCTGTGTAGTATTCCATTTTGTGTGTGTGTGTGTGCATGTGTGTGTGCACCACACCTTATTTATCCATTCATCCATTGACGGACACTTAGATTGCTTCCATATCTGACAATTGTAAATAATTCTACTGTGAACATTGGAGAGCATGTATCTTTTCAAATTAGTGTTTTTGGTTTTTTTTGGATATACACCCAGGAATGGAATTGCTGGGTCACATAGCTCAATTTTAGTTTTCTGAGAAACGTCCCTGCACAGTGACTGCACCAATATACGTTCCCACCAACAGTGCACAAAGATTCCCCTTTTGCCACATCCTTGGTACCATTTGTTATTTGTGTTCTTTTTGATGATAGCCATTCTCACAGGCATGAGGTGACATCTCATTGTGATTTTGATTTCCATTTCCCTGATGGCTTAGTGATGTTGAGCATCTTTTCATGTGCCTGTTAGCCATCTGTATATCTACTTTGGGAAAGTTTCTATTCAGTTTTTCTGCCTATTTTTAAAGTTTCTTTTATTTTTTTTCTGACACTATGTTTTTGAGCTATTTATATATGTTGGATATTAACCCCAAATCAGTTATTTGCAATATTTTCTCTCATTCAGTAGGTTCTTTTCATTTTTCCAATGGTTTCTTTTGCTGCACAAGAACTTTTAGGTTTAATTGGGTCCCTATGTTATGCTAAGTCGCTTCAGTCATGTCTGACTCTGCACAACCCTATGGACTGTAGCTTGCCAGGCTCCTCTGCCCATGGAATTCCCCAGGCAAGAATACTGGAGTGGGCTCCAGTTTCATCCATCTCATTAGAACTGATTCAATGAATCCTTTTTAATGGCTGAGTAATATTCTATGGCGTATATGTACCACAGCATATACACCATGGTTGCCATGCCCTTCTCCAGGGTATCTTCCCGACCCAGGGACTGAACCCTTGTCTCTTATCTCTTCTGCATTGGCAGGCAATTTCTTTACCAGTAGTGCCACCTGGGAAGCCCATTTGTTTATTTTTGCTTTTATTTCTTTCACTTTAGGAGATGGATTCAAAAACAATGCTGTTGTGATTTATGTCAAAGAGTGTTCTGCCCATGTTTTCATCCAGAAGTTTGCATATTCAATCTTCATAGGTCTCAAATCCATTTTGAGTTTGTTTTTGCATATAGTGTTAGATAATGTTCTACTTTCATTCTTTTACATGCAACTGTCCAGTTTTTCCAGCACCACTTAATGGAGAGACTGTCTTTTCTCCACTGTATATGTATTCTTGCCTCCTTTGTTGTAGATTAATTGACCATAGGTGCATAGGCTTGTTTCTATGATTTCTATCTTATTTCATTGAGCTGTATGTCTGTTTTTGTGCCAGTACCATACTGTTTTGATTACTATAGCTTTATAGTATAGTCTAAAGTCAAGAAGCTTGGTTCCTCCAGCTCTGTTCTTCTTTTCTTCTTACTTTATTTGATAGTGTCTGGTCTTTGTTGTGGCACATTTTGTTGTTGCACTCTCTTCACTTTCTCTGGTCAATATCTTACAGTTTTCCAAGTACAGGTCTTCTGCCTCCTTAGGTACGTTTATTTCTAGGTAGTTTATTCTTTTTGATGCAGTTAAATGGGATTATTTAATGGTAAATGGGATAATATCCTGAAGTTCTCTTCCTGTTAGTTGCTGTTAGAGTACAGAAATGCAGATCGATTTTTATATATTAACTTTGTATACTGAAACTTCACTGAATTCATCAATGAGCTCTAGTAGTTTTCTGAACCAGGATGCCAGGCATTCTCTCAGCCAGAACAAAAGGGAACCTCAAGCTGCCACAGGCAGCCGAGGGGAGCAAGGGTGGGTGAGCATCTCTCAGGAGTATGCAGGGGCATCCAGGACATACAGAGAGGAAAGGGCAGGTCCAGGGATTCAGCCATTGGCAGGGAGTGCCCTGCCACAATCCTGATAGCTGAGGAGGCAGCCGAGAGTATTTGTGGGGTCCCAGATGGTCTAAAATGGAACTTGGCTTTTTAGGGGTCTGAAGCATCTCTGGGTCACATGGTGGGGCACTGAATAGGGCTTTTGTCTACAAGAAACACTGGACAATGCTATCTAGCTCATCCAAGCTGTGTCTAGCGAGATTTAATTCAGGTGGTGTGTCAGCCCCCAGTTTGCAAGAATCGACAAGGAAGCCCACCCCTCACTGGTGACCAGAGGCTTCCAGCATGGAGCCAAGGTCCAGCGGGAGATCAGTGCTTACGCACCTTAGATGCAGAGTTGCTGTGAAACACAGCACACTTCCCTGTAACTACATGGCAGACATACATGTCAGGAAACTCGCCACCTCCTATACCTCCCCCGAGTCCTCAGGACCCTGTGAGGCAGGTTTCCCTAGGATTACCTGTGTGGGGCAGCAGAGGCTCAGAATGGGTGAGCCAGGCAACTAGGGGTCAGCAGGGCAGCAGTGCCCGGTTTGGCATCTCCTCACCTGAGCCTTCTTTGTCACCCACTGGGCCGGGCGCCTGGGCCCCAGATGGCTGATGCCTCAACATCAGAAGCATTTCTGATTCTGGAAGTCTCAGGGAGATCCTCACCCCCAGGAGCAGAGTGAGGGTGAGGGGCATTAGTAGGGTGGGCCACCTGTGTGCGCTGCCCTGCACAGCCTCCTCTTTGATGCTAGAGCACCAGGCCCCAGAGCAGGATGGCATCTCTCACAGCCTGGAGGCAGAGCCAGATGGAAGTCGCGTGGACGGCGATCACAGGAAAGGGATCCACACTGTTGCATGAAGGCCCAGGGAGACTGCTCCCGCCTGCATGCCTGGGGCTGCAATGTGCAGAGCAAGGCTGGCCTGGGGTGGACATGGGCAGGCTGTGGAGCCCAAAGGATGGCAGCCTGTCCTCCTGTGTCCCTGGGGCCTCACCTGTCACCTCTACAGCCCCCACCCTGGGGCTCCCACAGACCAATGGCAGGGCCCAGAGAGGGTTTGTGTTGGGGACCGGATGCCCGGCCAATGACAGTGCACTGAGGACTGGGTGGCTGTACCCCTGACTGTGGACCCCCACCCTGGACATGGCTGTGCTTGAGCGCAAGGGTGCCATGTCGAACCCTCAAAGCACCTGTGAACACAGAGGAAGTGCTGACTTTGAGGGTCACACGTCTGTCAGTGCATGTCTGCCCAGACCTGGGACTCCAGAACCAGAAGACCATGCCCGCTTTGCATGAGTGCTCCGCCTGAGACTTCACCCTCATGCACAAGTGTCATGGTGCCCCCTGCCATTATGAGCATGGACCAGGAGGCTGACATGCTAACCAGCCTGGGTGAAACCGGCCCTTTATTAGGTCATTTAATGACTGCCTTGTGATGTCAACCCTGAGCAAGCAGAGGCCTTTGGTGAGGGGCCAAGCACCCTTGTGAGCCTGGACTGCTCCTGGCCACTGCACTGTCCCATTTCCAGGAAGGAGGGACGCACCGCTCTCTGCGTGGCTGTGGACAAGGAGGGCCCCACAATGGATGGGGTGCCCGGCTTCTGGGGGACTCCCTTTCTTCCAAACACAGGGCCTCTGGCCCTGGGCTCAGGAAGCTGCGCCCCTCCCTGCGGACCTTTTGGTCGCCCTGGCCCTGCCTGTGCCCACCGCAGCTTCAGGCTGCTGCTGGAAGAGAGCGCTTTCCAGGCTTTGAGGGAAGAGCCTTTGTTAAAGAGGCTGCACACCGAGTGTGCTGCCCTGCCTGGTGGAGAGGGCAGCCTCCTCTCCCTCCCCTTTCCCAGGAAGTGGTGGACCATCGTCAACTGACACTGCTTTGTGTCCATCTGGTGGGAGGAAGTTGGCACTTGTGTAGGCATCAGTGAGGAGCTCTTTGAGGGAATTTTGGAGAGGGTGGGCTCAGACAAGGTATTTGAGACAGACTGCATGAAGAGCTTCGTCTGCCAGCTTAGCTTGTATGGATTTGGCAAAGCGTGCCAGGATGTGCTCATCTCCCTCTGCCTGACCACCCTGCTCATGGAGGAGCTGCCTGTCTGTGTCCTGAGCAAGGTAAAGGTGGAGGAATATCTGCTGGGCCCTGGGGGCGGGGTGGGTGCCAACCTCAGGGCGGCCGGGAATGCTGTGTGTAAAAACAGGACTGGGGACCAGCGTGACTGCCGGAGCTGCCAGTGCTGCGTGCTGCATTGGGGAGTTGCGAGGGGGAGAGCCTGAGCATTCTCAGCACAAAGAAGTCACTGCCTCTACTCTCTTTCTCGGGTAGGGATGTCTGCGTGAGATGACGAAGGTGAGCTGAATGCACAGTAGGGATCAGGTCAGGATACCCAGGGGCCAGGAGTCACTCTGTACCACTGACCCGTGGGACCTTAGATCACAGTTACATTGGGGAAAGAGATGACACTGCTCAAATGCTGGACCTTCCTGTCCTCCAGCCAGGGCACAAATGGGCCAAGTGGAGGCAGGTGGGGGACAGGGTTTGTGTGCCCCCATGACTCCCTCACGGCTCAAACCTGAAAGAATCTGCTAGCAAGGCGGGAGATCTGGGGTTGATCCCTGGATTGGAAACATCTCCTGAAGGAGGGCATGGCAACCCACTCCAGTATTCTTGCCAGGAGAATCCCCACAGACAGAGGAGCCTGGTGGGCTACTGTCCATGGGGTCGCAAAGAGTCACACATGACTAAGTGACTAAGCACATGACTCCCAGAGCTGTGGGGCAGAAGTTTAGTGCAGGGAAGCACAGGTCCTTTCCTGGGAAGTGTCCTGCTCAGCCGAGGAAGTACAGGCCAGGGGTTGACACCTGCACAGAAAGCAGAGAAGCTTGTGCAGTCTGCCTGCTGCAAATGCCAAGTCCCCTCTCTGGGACTTGTACGGATACTCCCGGGCCACTCTGATTCATTTTCCAAGGTCAAGAGGTGATGGTGAGTTAATGAGTCCTGAGGATGTGCAAGCTGTGGCACTGCCTCCTGTGGGACAGGGACCTGCTTTCTCCATGAGGCCTGGGGATGGCGGGGTGAGGGCACCCAGGGGCTTAGCCAAGAGGGTGCTGGTTTCAGTAAGCCTTTTGACACTCGGACTTGCTATTCTCTCTCTCTCTCTCTCTCTCTCTCTCTCTCAGTGAACCCCAGTTACAGTTCTGCTGCAGTCCCCTGTTTGAGAGAGACAGCCCATACCTCCTGGGGAAGATGAAGAGGAGAGGGGGTATTAAGTCTGCATCTCGGCAGGTGGAGGGCAGGCTGGTAGCCCTGGGCGTCCCTCATGTGCCCAGCACTGTGCAGCCACAGGATGGCCTGTCACCCTGCCCTGAGGGTGCCCAGGGGACCGTGAGCCACATGGAACTCGCCCCTGCCACTACCCTAGCTGGGACCTACGCTGTCCCTGCTGCTGATCCAGGACAGAAGCCCCACCCTCCTTGTTGGGTCCTGAGGCCTGGCAGCCCGAGGGCACACAAGCTCCATTTTCTCTAATCCCTGTCCCAACGGAGGTGGCCCTGCCCATCGAGGGCCCGTGGCTCTGTTTCACCTGACCTCCTGCCCAGATGGCTCCTCCTTTGATGGTGGTTGGCCCCACAACTGTGCCCACCCAAATCTTCAGTCTGCCCCCTGGGCAGCTCCCAGTGGCCACGCCGGTGCCTCTGTGCCCCACCTGGATGCCTGTTGTGGCTCAGGCCTGGAATCCCTTCTACTACTGCTCAGGCAGCGCCTCTTTCCCAAAATCTCCAGCCATTCTTTCCTGTAATCCCCACCCCCTTCAGGTGTACCCCCAGAGGGCCCCAAATATGCACCCTATTCAGACAGATAGAGGTGGCCCTTTGGTCAGAATACTGCACGCCAATAAAGAACCTGAAAACACGAGGGATTTCCCACCCAGCACACATCTTCAGCGCCTCCATCCTGGGCCTGGCTGAGCATTTGAGTCCCCTCAGGCAGCTGCTTGCTTGCAAAGTCAAGACAGATAGCAACCCACCCCTGGCACAATATGGGCACCCCGTACACACCTGGGGAAGCCCCTCAGATGCTCTGCACCCGCTTGTTGAAAAGACCTGTCAAGAGCTTGACAAGAGCCTGGTGGAGTGGCTTCACGGGCACAGGGACACTGTCCAGCAGGCTCCTCACTTGACAGATGAGTAGAAATAGGCCTCCCCTTGTTGGTGGCCCCAAAAGAGGCCTACCTGTCCTGAGATGCACAGAGCTGGAGCTTGTGGTCCCTGCCCAAGGCCTGTGGGTGTTCACTTTGGGGACTCGCTGGTGTCTGGACAGCAGGCCCGAGGTTTGGCTTCATTGCAGGGCCTGCATCTGGTGACATTTTCTTGTTTCTCTTTTCTTTTCCTTTTTCAGCTGAGCACTCCAAGGGTGTCATACCTCAGCACACTCTGCTCGCTGGGGTGTCCAGTTTATAACATGCTTTCTCTTAAAAGACTGTCCTAAGGAGCATAGCAAATAGCCCTCCAGGGTCATGCTGCAGAGACAAGGGCTCCAACGTCAGCAGACGGGAGAGCATGCACACCAGTCCACCAGAGCCGAAAGGCTGTATGGACTTGATGGGCTGGCCCTGGACAGTCAAAGTGTCTCAAGCCCCATGCATGCCTGGGTCACCAGAGGAGAGGCCAGGTGGCTCCAGAGGCATGGGTTTACTTCTGTCCCCGGGGTTGCACAGGCGACAGTGTCTAGGAGAGTGGAAATGCAATTCAACCAGACAGGGTGTCTCAGGGCAGGGGCCTGCCTCACAAGTGCTCCAACTAAGTAAGGGTGACCCTGGAGGCCCAACCGGGCAGACCCAGGGGAGCCAGTGATCCATGGCCAACTCACTTCCCACCAGCTCTGCTCTAGCCTTCTTCGGCCCAGTGCTCTTCTTGGGTCCTCAGTGGCTCATTTGCCCCCTGGGCCCCCTTGCTCTGTCCTTTCACAAACAGAGATGCCATGGCCAAACAGGGATGAGGCTCTAAGAGTCTGATTTCTGGATGACAGAAACAAGGCTTAGCCTGTGATGAGCAAACTTGGCAGTGCTCTGGAGTGCCAGCTCTCTGCAGGAGGAACCACCTGGGACTCCGTGGGAACTGTCATGAGGAAAGGCCCTGGGATGGATCAAGCTACAAACCAGCAGGGGAGGCTGATGAGACACCATGGCCTGGGACTTGTCTATGCCCAACCCCACAAGTAAGGCCTGTGACCAGGCAGCAAGGTGCTTAGCCATCTGCTGAGCCTCTGGAAAGGGAAGGAAGGTCCCCATCCCCAGGGTCTGAGGCCCCATCCAGGGCCCCTCCTCCCCTTGAGGACCCATGCAAACCCCACAGACAATGGCCTCTGCACGCCCCAACCTCAGCAAACTTGGGGATGCCCAAGCCTCACTCAGGCAGCACCTCCGGCCTCTGAGCGGTGCTCTGGGGGGTTGTTAGTGGGGCTGGGGTGGCCAGGCCATCATGGGGGCTGGGCTGGACTCCAGTGAGGCTGAGTCCTTGGCCCTCAGGGTCCCCAGGGGCAGGGCAGATCAGCCACCCACCCTCCTCCCAAATGTCTCTCCTTCCTGGGGGAAGAGTCTAAAGTCGCCTGACCAGTGGGGACTTAGAACCCACGAGTTCTTGGCCCCCGAGAGTCCCTCTGGGACACTCTGCATAAGATGGGCCCATGCGGGAGGTGGGGGGGGGCATCCGTGTAGACCAGTGGAAGAGAGCCACCAGGAGATGACCCTGGGGATACCCCAGAAAGGAGTGTGAAGTAACTATGAGTAACCAAGGCCATCTACAGGCTGCTGAGTTCTTGCTAATTCACCTGCTGCTGCTCACCCTCTCCAGCTAAAACAATATCATTCATAAAAAAATTTCCAAAGTGTGGTGACACTAAGCAACCCCCATGGGAAAGTGAGTGGTTCCTTATGCTCCCACAAGGTCATGGGCACAGTAGCCCCTCATCCATCATCTGTGCTTGGACTGCAGCCTTCTCAAGGGTTAACGAGGCCCCCTCCTGAGAGAGGATGAGAGGGTCCAGTTGTCCCAGAACAAAGGGTCCTATAGAATACAACCCCAGCCCGACTGGGACTCCTGGGGGCCCTGGTCCGGGCTGTCAGGCTGAGACCCCACACTCCCCCTCACTTTGTCAGTGAACTTGCAGAGTCAGAGGCTTGGTCTTTGGGGCCCAGTCTCAGGTAGGCAAAGGGAGGGGCCCACGTCCTGTGGAGACTTGAGGTGAGGACCAGAGGAGGCTGAGGGTCCCCAGGGCATGCATGTGCGGCCCTCCCGACAGCCCTGGGGGACCATGGGGCATGGCATCCAGAGGTAATGTCACTGATCCCGATGGGAGTGAAGTGAGGGCCTGGGTCAGGTGCCCGGGTTCAGGTCAGCACAGTGAAAGAACTCAGCTGTTCTAGGAGTCAAGGTAGAACCTTGAGGGGGGCTCTGGGGCCCCAGGACATCCAGGTCAACACTGCTCTCAGCCCTGGGAGACCCTGGCAGGGTTGTAGGAATGAGCCCCCTACTCCCACTTGCCTCTCAGGGGTCCTGGCTGGGGATGGCCTTGTTCTAAGGGGGGCAAGGTCAGGGACAGAGGGTGGTGCTCAGACCTGCTGAGAGTCAAAGTGAAGAGCAGAAGGAGAGTGGAGGAACGCCCAGGGCATCATCTCAGCTCTGGGAAGCCCTGGGCTTGGAGCCCTGGTGTTATGTCCGCAGACTTCCCTTTGGGGTCTCAGTGAAGTGATGGCCTTGGTGTGAGGGCCCTGCTTCTGGTCAACACAAGGGGCATCCCCAGACCTGCCAGGGCTCAAGATGAGAACCTTGAGGGAGGAAACAGGGAATCCCATCGGTCTTGGCATCTGGTGTCAGCTAGGGGAGACTCTCATGTGGACATGAGCATCGGGTCTCAGAGACATTGGAGACTTGATATAAGGGACAGGGCCTCAGAGATTGGAGAGGAGATACCAAATTTTGAAGGAGTTTAGGTGAGGGCCCTGGGGGAGGACTGAGAGGACCCTGGATCCCAAACAGAGGAGACTTAAGAGAAGTTGGTCCCTGCTGTTGGTCCCTGGCACCCCTGGCATAGGATGAGTGCAACAGACATGGTCAGACTTCCTGAAATACGGGTCTCAGACTAGGGACCCAGTATGGGGGAAGAGTTCCTGATATCTGGGTCTCAGATTGAGACCTCGCCTATGGAGTGGGAAATCAGTGGGGCAACTTCCCAGGTCCTGCAGGGCATCAAGTTGAGGACCCTGAGGAGGGACTAGGGGACCGTGGACCCTAATCAGAGCAGACCTCAGAGGAGCCCGTCTCTGTTGTCAGTCCAGGGCGACAGTGCAGTAGAATGAATGAAACAGGCATGGTCTGACTTCCTGACATCTGCGTCTTTGAGAGATTGGGGCCCTGGTATAAGGGGCGGGGCTTCAGTTGGGGAGAGGCGAGAATCCAGGTCCTGCCCAGGGGCAAGGTGAGGTACCTAAGAACAACTGAGGTAACCCCAAAGGAGGATTGACAGAACCCTACAGATCCCTGCCCCTGAAGTTGGTCGTGGGAACCCTTGGGGTGAGAAGACCACACTAGGCCTGTGTGCCTTACTCACGTGCGGGTCTCAGAGAGACTGGGGGCCTCATGAGAGCGGCAGGGCCACAAAATGGAGGACAGGATAATCCTGGGTCCTGCCTGGAGTCCAGGTTCCATGAGAGGAAGGAATGAGGCGGTTAGACCCGGACATGGGGAGGGATCCTTCCCTTTGATGGGGGTCTTGGAGTCCGCAGAGTGGGGTGAATAGGGTGAACAGGATGAACAGTTTCTTGACCTCTGGCTTAGGGGCCTCGAGACCTGAAGTGATCAGGCGGGGGGGTAGGGGGGAGGGTGCTGAGACTTCAGGTCCACAGAGGGTGGACTTCCTGGACCCCGAGGGAGGACTGAGCAGACCCCCGCCCCTGTGGTCAGTGCTGGGAGGCCAGGCAGGATGTGAGGAGGAGCTGAGGACCCGCGGGAGGCCCTGGGCCGGTGCGGCCACAAGTGGGGCCCCTTAGCACTTTCTGTTCAGGCTCACATCTTTTTCTGAGTTTCCATGCAGGCCCCCAGAGGGGAAGGACCAGGTTGTGCCACGGGAAAGGTGAACACTACAAGGGAACCCTGAGGGGACCTCCCACCGCACAACTGGGGTGACCTCACAGGGTCCACCCCTCGTACCATCCCAGAAGGCTCAGGGCTGTGCCACAGGATAACCCCGAGGTGCCCCCTCCATTTCTTTCACAGGAACTCCAGGAACCAGGAGGTGAAGGCAGAAGTCTGAGGCCCATGTCCTAAAGTCAGAGAGCAGAGGAGGTCCAGGCAGTGCTAGGAGTCAAGGTGAGGAGGGTGGCCTGAGTGTGCACCAGGGGCTCCCCACCCCAGAACAGAGGGGACCCCACAAGGGCCTAATTCCCACACCTTGTCAGCCCTGGAAATCTCGGACTGTGCTGACTGCACCCTGGGGAGCCACCCTACTTCCTCCTTCAGGTAGCCAGGGGACTGCCCACCCCAGAGGCATGCCCCTGTGAGGTCTGGGAGCACACCTCAAGGGGAGACCTGTAAGTGGCCTGTGTCAGAAATCCCAAGGTGCGTTGCTCAGCTGAGGCTGCTGACACCCCCTTTCTTCCCCAGATGCATGGTCCCCATCTGTTCCCCTGCCTCACTCCTGGCTGTGGTTTGACCCCAGGCATTGCACTCGTGGTCAGGATGACTGAGCTGAGCAAGTCCGAGGAAGACCTTCAGGACCCAGGCAAGGCCCAGGGCCCGGAGGAGGCGCAGCTCTTGGGGGCTGAGGCAGGGGAGGCTACATCCGCCTCGGCCTCCTCCCCCCAAGTCTCCTGCTCCACCCTTGCGGAGGCCTTGCCCCAAGAAGCTTTGAATGAGATGGTGGCTAACCTGATGAAGTTCCTGCTCTTCGAGTATCGGGCCAAGGAGATGGCCTCCGAGGTGGAAATGCTGAAGAAGGTCCTCAGGGATAACCAGGAGCACTTTTTGGTGGTCTTCAGCCAAGCCTCAGAGTGCCTGCAGCTGGTCTGTGGTGTGGAAGTGAAGGAGGTAGACCCCAGGGAGCACATCTACATCATGGTCCCCACCCTGGGCCTCACCTGCGATGCAATGCTGAGCAGTGGTCAGAGCATGCCTAAGGCCGGCTTCCTGGTGCTGGTTCTCAGCCTGATCATGCAGAATGAAGACTGCACCCCTGAGGAGGAGGTCTGGGGAGCACTCAGCAAGTGGGGATGTTTGTCAGGAGGAAGCACTGTGTCTTAGGGGATCCCAGGGAGCTGCTGACCCAAGTGTGGGGGCAGGAGGGGTACCTGGAGTACCGGCAGGTGTCTGACAATGACCCTGCTGGCTTCGAGTTTCTGTGAGGTCCCCAGGCCTGTACGGAGACCAGCAAGTAGGAAGTCATGGAGTACCTGCTAAGAGTCCACCAGCGGTTTTCCAGGGCCTTCCCACCCCCATCTGCAGAGGCTGTGAGGGAGGAGGAAGAGGAGCACTGACCCAGAGAAGCAGCCAAGCTGATCCTTCCCTCTGAGATTGAAGAGGGAGCAGTCAGCCTTCTTAGGAGTGAGGGCCTGGGCCACTTGGGGGAACCCGGGGTGTAGCATCTTTGTGTTCCTTTTCTCTGTGATGACATGGAAATTCATCTCTGTTTTTTTTTTTTTTTAGGAATTTTTCAAATGTGTTTTTTCAACTTAAGCCTTAATAAACTTCAGTATCTAATTTTGTGAATGACATTGATCACACATGTATTTGTACTTAACCAGTTTAAGGACCAGAGGTTGGCTGTTTTGTAAAAGAGATTGGGAACTCTTGCATTTTA
This sequence comes from Alces alces, assembly GCA_015832495.2. Classification (NCBI taxonomy): domain Eukaryota; kingdom Metazoa; phylum Chordata; class Mammalia; order Artiodactyla; family Cervidae; genus Alces; species Alces alces. The sequence goes on from JADEYB020000056.1 coordinate 46,646, forward strand.
TTTTGTGACCCTGAGCAAGATCACATGGAATTGGAATTACAAGTATTTTGGATATGTGAACTTACTTAGCAGTATATAGTTGGTGGAAGAATTGGAAAATAAAAAACGATTGTAGTGAATTCTCGCTTCTTATAGGTTCTGACTGTCCTTTTCTACAGCTAATCCACTACATCTGTTTACTTAGATTTTGCCAGGTTATTATTTAAGAAAGTAGGAGAAAATTGATGAGATTAATAAGCCCCCTTCTCACTGGCTCATTTATTGCACAGAATTTCATGGAGCCTCTGCTCTGTGGAAGGCCGTGTGTTAGCAGTGGGGACACTAGGAGAAGCAGGACACCCTGACACCTAGAGCTATGGTCTAGGAGCCACAGTCACAGGAGGAAGGTGGAGAGACGTACCATTGTCCCACAGAACAGGCAATATGGGGCACAGCGGTGGGGATCCAGGAGGAGCACTCGAGTGTTGGTGCCTGAGCCAGGGCCGTTTGAGGCTTTGGGAAGCTGGGCTCCTTCTGTGGGAGATGATGGTAATGAACCTGTGTGGTGTCAACAGCCAGACTGTAGACGGTGTCTTATGAGTGAGAGGAAAGTCTGGAATCAGGCATGCATCTTAGAAGTTCATCTTCTCTCCAATAAATCTCCTGGGTCTCAAAAACAAAGTGCACTTTGGTCAGAACAGGTAGACACCTGGTTTTTCTGCCTGAGTCTAAATACACTTGAAAGTTTCCAAATGGGAAATGAGTGAATTTGGTTTGGCACATAGTCTACTCAGTCTCAGGGAGTATAGCTGAAGACATTTCAATTACCACCCTCAGTCTTCTGGTAAGATTTTAATGGGGTTCTTCTTTGAAACTGGCAATTGGACACTTCAACTGATGGGTCAGCTTTCCTAGGTGGTCAGACCTCAAAGCCTTAGTGAAGGAGGAAACAGAACAGGCTCTGTCTTGAAAGTAGGACTCCAACTTGGGCGGGACCGTGGACTTTGAGCTATAGGCCCAGTATCTATGGAGACAACATACCAACTGGAAAACCAAGACCCAGGAAGGAAGAGCCCCAGGGTTCTCCATCCCCTAAAAGAATACCTTAATTATCTGTGTAACTGAATAGAATCATACATTCTATTAAGCTTACTGGGGTATGACCACAGGCTTATTGATAATTGTCCACTGTTAACTACGTAGGCTTAAGGCATATGATCACGAGTTAACTTTGGATCTTTCATTTTCCTTTGTTCAGACTAGTTTCAGGGAAACTTATACACTTAGGGTATATAAGGTTTTCACAAAAACTGGTCGGGGTCCTTGGCTAAGAGGAGTCTCTGTCTTGGGCCCACCGGTGTAATAAGCTGCACTCCACTATCTGCATTATCCTACTGAGGGAGTTTGTTTCCCGGAAAGCGTGGCTACAACAATAAAAACTGCACTGAACTTGAATTCACACACCTCAGAATCCTCCTGGAAAAGGCGGTGGCACCCCACTCCAGTACTCTTGCCTGGAAAATCCCATGGATGGAGGAGCCTGGTAGGCTGCAGTCCATGGGGTCACGGAGAGTCGGATACGACTGAGCAGCTTCACTTTCACTTTTCACTATCATGCATTGGAGAAGGAAATGGCAATTCACTCCAGTGTTCTTGCCTGGAAAATCCCAGGGATGGGGGAGCCTGGTGGGCTGCTGGGTTCGCACAGAGTTGGACACGATTGAAGCGACTTAGCAGCAGCAGCAGTAGCACAATCCTTGGAGGTTAAGAGTAGTGCATTGTGCTTATCCTTGCTGGATTTTGTAAAGAAAACTCCCACTGTCCTTTTTTTTCCACTGTCACTTGTCTGATACCTGCCCCTCATGAAGGTCATGGCTGTTGGGGAGACTACGGGCACCTGTGCAGGTGCTCAGACAAGTTCTATCCTGTGGAGGCAGCCGAGTCTCCCAGGCTACACTCCCTGGCATTAGGAGGTAGGGCCACATATTCACTCTGCTGAGACTGTGGCCGGGCATCGCTGCAGAGGGTAGGGCAGAAAGAGAACTGGAGGGAGTGGGGGGAGGGGGACTCCCTCCCTGACATTCCCAAGAGCCTTGGAAACTAAATCAGATCTTGCATTGGAAAGTGCCAGTAGAGAGCAGTGA
>JADEYB020000058.1:0-12186 GCA_015832495.2 Alces alces
TAGCTCCTTTGTCTCTCTTTTTATCTTTTATGTTTTGTCCTACCTCCTTTCGAAGACAATGGGTTGCTTTTCTGGGCGCCTGATGACCTCAGCTAGCGATCAGAATTTGTTTTGTGAAGTTTGCTCTGCGTTCGGTTATTCTATTGATGAATTTGTAGGAGAGGCATCACATCCACATTTTATAACATCACACCACATTATTTATGACATCACATGCACTGTATTCATGACATCACTCCCCCTATATCTGACATTGCATCCACTGTATCTGTGTCATCACAATCACACTATTGATGATCTCAGACCAACTGTAGGTATGACATCACACCAAGTTAATGTATGCCATCTTATGCACTATAACATTACATCCACTCTTTATGACTTCACACCATTGTAGTTATCACATTACATCCACTGCATTCATGACATCACACACACTATATATGACGTAACACACATGACAACACAAACGTTATATCTGCCATCTCACCCACTACATCTGACACTACATCCACTGTGTGTGTGTCATCAAACCCAGTGGATCAATTATACCACACCCACTCTCTACATGAGATCACACACACTACATGTATGACATCACATTCAGTATGCATGACATCCCATGAATGCTTTATGACATCACACCCTGATATTCATGACATCACACACAGCATATTTATGACATCATACCCAATATATATGATATCACACATACTGCTTTCATGACAACACAACGACTATACCTGACATCTCACCCACTATATTTGACATCACCACCACTGTATCTGTGTCATCACACCCACTGTATCCAGGACATCACAACAAGTATGGAAATCATCACACTTGGCATACATATGGCATCATACACACTCTACATGATATCACATTCACGCTTTATGACATCAATCCTCAGTATTTATGACATCACAACCACTGCATTCATGACATCAGATCTCCTATATATAATATCACATCCATGGTTTATGACATCTCATCCCCTATACCTGTGACATCACAACTCCTATATCTGTAACATAACACACAGTATGTTTGTGAATTCATATCCACTATATTTGGCATCAAACACACTGTGTTAAGACAATACAACCACTATATCTGACATCAAATCCTCCATATCTGTATCTGTGTGATCACACCCATTGTATCGGTGATAGATCACACACTGTATGTATGACATCACACATACTATATATATGGCACATTATGCACTATATACGACATCACAGCCATGATTTATGACATCACAGCCCTCTATTCCTGACATCAAAAGTACTATATCTCACATCACACCCATTATATCTGACAGCACCTCCACTGTATCTGTGTCATCACACTCAGATTATTGATCATATAACCCCCATTGTATGTATGATATCACAGCCACACTATGTATGACATCATATGAACTACATATGACATCATATCCATTCTTTATGATATCATACCACTCTATGACATCACACCCACTGTATTCATGTCATCACACCCAGTATATGTGACATCGCATCCACAGTAGCTGCGTCATTACTTACAGCATATTGATTATACCACACCTGCAATATGTGTGATATCAAACCCACTATATGTATGACATCGTATGAATTCAATAGGACATCACACCACTCTTTATGACATCTCAAGACCCCATTCATGACATCACATACACTCTATTCATGACATCACACCCACTGTATATGACATCACGTATACTATACTTGTGACATCACAGCCACTGTATCTATGACAAGACACCTACTATGTTTTTGACATCATACTCAGTATATATGACATCTCACATGGCATACGAATGGCAACACAACCACTGTATCCGACATCACACACTGCATCTGTATAATCACACTAACTTGATTGATGATATCACACCCTATGTATGTAGGAAATCACACCCACTGCATGGATGACACCATAGGCACTTTATATGACATCATACACTCCTGAAGACATCATGCCATTGTATGTATGTCATGGCACCCACTATGTTTATGACATCATATCCACTATATATGATGTCACACACACTGTGTGTGTGACTACACAAGTTCTATATCTGTCTTGAAACCCATTATAACTGCCATCACATCCACTGTAAATGTCATCACACACACTCTGTTGAAGACATCACACCAACTATGTAAGACATCACAGGTAGCATATGGATGCCATCATATGCTCTATACATGACATCATATCCACACTTTATGACAACAATCTTTAGTATTTATGACATCACATGCACTGCATTCATGACATCACAGGCACTATATATGACATGTCATCTAATGTGGATGATATCACATTCAGTATATGTGTGACATAACACAATGATTGTATCTATGACATCACACAATCTATGTTTATGACATACCCACTTGAAATGGCATCAGACACAGTGGTATGAGAAAACAACCATTGTGTAAATTCACAGCCACTATGTCTGACATCCCACCCACTGTATCTGTGTCATCACACCCAATGCATCAATTTTATCAAACCCAGTGTATGTATCACAACACAGCCACTATATGTATGACATCATATGCAGTACATATATCATCACAGCCACTCTTTATGACATCACACCACTTTATTTATGACATCAAGTCCACTCTATCTGACATCACATCCTCTATATCTGACCTCACGTCCACTGTATCTGTGTCATCACACCCACTCTATCGATGATATCACAGCCACTCTACGTATGATATCACATCCAGTATACATGCGACATCACATCCACTATATTCATGACAGCATATCCACTATGTATGACATCACAACACAGTGTGTTGATGACACCACACTCGGCATATGTATGACATCATTTGCACTACAGATAACATCACATCCACTCTATCACACCAAACCACAGTATTTAGGACGTCACATTCGTATGTATGAGATTGCACCCACTTTATGTATGCCATCTTATGCACTCTATATAACGTCACATCTACTCTTTATGACTTCACACCATTGTAGTTATCACATTACATCCACTGCATTCATGACATCACACACTATATATGACATCACCCACATGATAACACAAACGTTATATCTGCCATCTCACCCACTATATCTGACACTACATCCACTGTGTCTGTGTCATCAAACCCAGTGTGCCAATTTAACCACACCCACTCTCTATATGACATCATACACACTACATGTATGACATCACATTCAGTATGCATGACATCCCATGAACGCTTTGTGACATCACACCCAGATATTCATGACATCACACACAGTATACTTATGGCATCATACCCAATATATATGGTGTCACACATACTGCTTTCATGACAACACAACGCCTATACCTGACATCTCACCCACTATATTTGACATCTTATTCACTGTATCTGTGTCGTCACACCTGCTGTATCCATGACATCACAACAAGTGTGGAGTCATCACACTTGGCATACATATGGCATCATATACACTCTACATGACATCACATTCACACTTTATGACATCAATCCTCAGTATTTATGACATCACAACCACTGCATTCATCACATCAGATCTCCGGTATATAACATCACATCCACAGTTTATGATATCTCATTCCCTATACCTGTGACATTACAGCCACTATATCTGTAACATAACACCCACTATGTTTGTGAATTCATATCCACTCTATTTGACATCAAACACACTGTGTTAAGACAATACAACCACTGTATCTGACATCACACCCTCCATATCTGTATCTGTGTGATCACACCGGCTGTATCGGTGATAGACCAGACACTGTATGTATGACATCACACATACTATATGTATGGCACTTTATGCACTATATACATCACAGCCCTGCTTTATGACATCACAACCCTCTACTCATGAGATCAAAGGTACTATATCTCACATCACACCAATTATATCTGACAGCACATCCACTTTATCTGTGTCATCACACCCAGATTATCGATCATAGAACCCCCATCGTATATATGATATCACAGCCACAATATGTATGACATCATATGAACTACATATGACAACATATCCACTCTTTATGATATCATACCACTCTATGACATCACACCCACTGTATTCATGTCATCACACCCAGTATTTGTGACATTGCATCCACTGTAGCTGCATCATTACTTTCAGTTTATTGATTATACCACACTTGCAATATGTGTGATATCAAACCCAGTATATGTATGACATCATATGAATTCTAAAGGACATCACACCACTGTTTATGACATTACAAGACTGTATTCATGACATCACATCCACCCTATTCATGACATCACACCCACTGTATATGACATCACATATATTATACTTGTGACATCACAGCCACTGTATCTATAACAAGACAAATCTATGTTTCTGACATACTCAGTATATATGACATCTCACATGGTGTATGAATGACAACACCACTACTGTATCTTACATCACACACACTGCCTCTGTGTAATCACACTCACTTGATTGATGATATCACACCATATGTACGTATAAAATCACACCCAGTGCATGGATGACACCATAGGCAATTTATATGACATCAAATCCACTCTTGATGACATCATACCACTTTGTATATCATGGCACCCACTATGCTTATGACATCATATCCACTATATATGATGTCACACACACTGTGTGTATGGCTACACAAGCTCTATATCGGTCTTGAAACGTATGAAAACTGCCATCACATCCACTGTATATGTCATCACACCCACTATGTCAAAAACATCACACCAACTATGTAAGATATGTATGCCATCATATGCTCTATACATGACATCATATCCACACTTTATGACAACGATCCTTAGTGTTTATGACATCCCATGCACTCTATTCATGACATCACATGCACTATATATGACATGTCATCTACTGTGTATGATATCACATTCACTATATGTGTGATATCGCACAATGACTTTATCTATGACATCACTCAATCTATGTTTATGACATATCCACTTGAAATGGCATCACACACAGTGATATGACAAAACAACCATTGTGGAAATTCACAGCCACTATGTCTGATATCCCACACACTGTATCTGTGTCATCACACCCAATTTATCAACTTCCTCAAACCCAGTGTATGTATCGCATCACAGCCACTATATGTATGACATCATATGCACTACATGTGACATCACAGCCACTCTTTATGACATCACACCACATTTTTATGACATCAAGTCCACTCTATCTGACATCACATCCACTATATCTCACCTCACGTCCACTGTATCTGTGTCATCACATCCACTCTATTGATGATATCACAGCCACTCTAGGTATGATATCACATCCAGTATACGTGTGACATCATTTCCACTATATTCATGACAGCATATCCACTATGTATGACATCACAACACTGTGTGTTGATGACACCACACTCGGCATATGTATGACATTAGTTTGCACTACAGATGACAGCACATCCACTCTATCACACCAAACCACAGTATTTATGATGTCACATCCACTTCAGGCATGACATCACACCCACTGTATCAGACATCAAACCCACTGTATCTCTGTCATCACAACCTCTCCGCTGATATCACACCCACTTTTGTATGACATCACACCCACTCTATGTGTGACATCATATGCACTCTATATAACATCACATCCACTGCTTATGTCATCACACTACTCTACTTATGACATCACAACCTCTACATATGAAACCACATCCAGGATGTAGGGCAACATATACACTGTACATGTGACATCACAGCCACTAATCTGTGTCATCACACCCACTGTATTGACAACATCACACCCACTCTCTGTATGACATCACACTTGGCATATGTATGGCATCTTTTGCACTATACAAAATATCTCATCCTCACTTTATGACATCAAACCACCGTTTTTATGACATCACCCCCACTATATTTGACATTGTATCCACTGTATCTGTGTCATCACATCCACTGTATTGATGATATCACACCAACTGTATTTATGAGATCTCATCCACTCTATATGACGTCATCATATCAATTGTATACGACATCACAGCCACTGTATGTGTGTCATCACACCCACACTTTCGATGATATCACACCCTTGGTATGTATGACATCATACCCAATATATGTATAACATCATATACAATATATAAGGCATCACATCCACATTTTATGACATCACACCAAATTATTTATGACATCACATGCACTGTATTCATGACATCACTCCCCCTATGTTTGACATTTCATCCAGTGTATCTGTGTCATCACAACCACACTATTGATGATCTCAGACAAACTGCATATATGACATCACACCCACTTTATGTATGCCATCTTATGCACTATACGTAACGTCACATCTACTCTTTATGATTTCACACCAGTGTAGTTATCACATTTCATCCACTGCATTCATGACATCACACACACTATATAGGACATCACACACATGAGAACACTAACGTTACATCTGCCTTCTCACCCACTGTGTCTGACACTACATCCACTGTGTCTGTGTCATCAAACCCAGTGTATCAATTATACCACACCCACAATATATCACAGCCACTACATATATGACATCACATTCAGTATGCATGACATCTCATGAATGCTTTATGATATCACACCCTGATATTCATGACATCACACACATTATATTTATTACATCATACCCAATATATATTATGTCACACATACTGCTTTCATGACAACACAGCAACTATACCTGATATCTCACCCACTATATTTGACATCACAGCCACTGTATCTGTGTTGTTACACCCGCTGTATCCATGACATCACAACAAGTATGGAAGTCCTCACACTTGGCATACATATGGCATCATACACACTCTACATGACATCACATTCACACTTTATGACATCAATCCTCAGCATTTATAACAACACAACCACTGCATTCATGACATCAGATCTCCTGTATATAACATCACATCCACGGTTTATGACATCTCATCCCCTGTACCTGTGACATCACAGCCTCTATATCTGTAACATCACACCCACTATGTTTGTGAATTCATATCCACTCTATTTGACATCAAACACACTGTGTTAAGACAATACAAACACTATATCTGACATCACAACCTCCATATCAGTATCTGTGTTATCACACCCACTGTATCACTGATAGATCACACACTGTATGTATGATAAAACATACTACATGTATGGCACATTATGCACTATACACGACATCACACACGCACTTTATGACATCACAACCCTCTATTCCTGACATCAAAGCTACGATATCTCACATCACACCCATTAAATCTGACAGCACATCCACTGTATCTGTGTCATCACACCCAGATCATCGATCATATAACCCCCATTGTATGTATGATGTCACAGCCACAATATGTATGACATCATATGAACTACATATGACATCATATCCATTCTTTATGATATCATACCACTCTATGACATCACACCCACTCTATTCATGTTATCACACCCAGTATATGTGACATTGCATCCACTGTAGCTGCATCATTACTTACAGTGTATTGATGGTACCACCCTTGCAATATGTGTGATATCAAATGCACTATATATATGACATTGTATGAATTCTATAGGATATCACACCAATCTTTATGACATCACAAGACTGCATTCATGACATCACACCCAGTGTATATGACATCACATATACTATAATTGTGACATCACAGCCACTGTATCTATGACAAGACACCTACTATGTTTCTGACATCATAGTCAGTATATATGACATCTCATATGGTGTATGAATGACAACACAACCACTGCAAATAACATCACACATACTGCATCTGCATAATCACACTCACTTGATTGATGATATCACACACTATGTATGTAGGAAATCACACCCACTGAGTGGATGACACCATAGGCAATTTATAAGACATCAAATCCACTCTTGATGACATCATAACACTGTTTGTATGTCATGGCACCCACTATGTTTATGACATCATTACACTATATATGATGTCATACACACTGTGTGTGTGGCTACACAAGCTCTATATCTGTCTTGAAATGCATGAAAACTGCCGTCACATCCACTGTATATGTCATCACACACACTCTGTCAAAAACATCACACCAACTATGTAAGACATCACAGGTGGCGCATGTATGCCATCATATGCACTATACATGACACCATATCCACACTTTATGACAACAATCCTTAGTATTTATGACATTACATGCACTGTATTCATGACATCACACACACTATATATGACATGTCATCTACTGTGTATGATATCACATTCACTATATATGTGACATCGCACAATGAATGTATCTATGACATCACACAATCAATGTTTATGACATATCCACTTGAAATGGCATCATACAGAGTGTTATTCCAAAACAACCATTGTGTAAATTCACAGCCACTATGTCTGACATTCCATCCATCGTATCTGTGTCATCACACCAAATGTATCAATTTTATCAAACACAGTGTATGTATGGCATCACAGCCACTATATGTATGACATCATATGCACTACATATGACATCACAGCCACTCATTAAGACATCACACCACTTTATTTATGACATCAAGTCCACTCTATCTGACATCACATCCACTATATCTCACCTCACGTCCACTGTATCTGTGTCATCACACCCACTCTATTGATGATATCACAGCCACTCTACGTATGATATCACATCCAGTATACATGTGACATCATATCCACTATATTCATGACAGCATATCCACTATGTATGACATCACAACACAGTGTGTTGATGACACCACACTCGGCATATGTATGACATTTTTTGCACTACAGATAACATCACATCCACTCTATCACACCAAACCACAGTATTTAGGATGTCACATCCACTTCAAGCATGACATCACACCCACTGTATCAGACATTGCACCCACTGTATCTCTGTCATCACAACCTCTTCACTGATATCATACCCACTTTTGTATGACATCAAACCCACTATATGTGTGACATCATATGCACTCTTTATAACATCACATCCACTCCCTATGTTATCACACTACTCTACTTATGACATCACAACGTCTATATATGAAACCACATCCAGTATGTAGGGTAACATAAACACTATTTATGTGACATCACAGCCACTAATCTGTCATCACACCCACTGTATTGACATCACACCAACTCTCTGTATGACATCACACTTGGCATATGTATGGCATCTTTTGCACTATACAAGATATCCCATCCTCACTTTATGACATCAAACCACCATTTCTATGACATCACCTCCCACTATATTTGACATTGTATCCACTGTATCTGTGTCATCACATCCACTGGGTTGATGATATCACACCAACTGTATTTATGAGATCTCATCCACTCTATATGACGTCATCATATCCATTGTATACGACATCACAGCCACTGTATCTGTGTCATCACACCCACACTTTCGATGATATCACACCCTTTGTATGTATGACATCACACCCAATATATGTATAACATCATATACACTATATAAGGCATCACATCCACATTTTATGACATCACACCACATTATTTATGACATCACATGCACTGTATTCATGGCATCACTCCCCCTATTTCTCACATTGCATCCAGTGTATCTGTGTCAACACAACCACACTATTGATGATCTCAGACCAACTGTAGGTATGACATCGCACCCACTTTATGTATGCCATCTTATGAACTCTACATAACGTCGCATCTACTCTTTATGACTTCACACCATTGTAGTTATCACATTACATCCACTGCATTCATGACATCACACACTATATATGACGTCACACACATGATAACACAAACGTTATATCTGCCATCTCACCCATTATATCTGACACTACATCCACTGTGTCTGTGTCATCAAATCCAGTGTGTCAATTTTACCACACCCACTCTCTATATGACATCACACACACTAAATGTATGACATCACATTCAGTATGCATGACATCCCATGAATGCTTTGTGATATCACACCCCGATATTCATGACATCACACACAGTATATTTATGGCATCATAACCAATATATATGATGTCACACATACTGCTTTCATGACAACTCAATGACTATACCTGACATCACACCCACTATATTTGACATCACAGCCACTGTATCTGTGTCGTCAACCCCACTGTATCCATGACATCACAACAAGTATGGAAGTCATCACAGTTGGCATACATATGGCCTCATACACACTCTATATGACATCACATTCACACTTTATGACATCAATCCTCAGTATTTATGACTTCACAACCACTGCATTCATGGCATCAGATCTCCAAATATATAACATCATATCCACGGTTTATGATATCTCATTCCCTATACCTGTGACATTGCAGCCACTATATCTGTAACATAACACCCACTATGTTTGTGAATTCATATCCACTATATTTGACATCAAACACACTGCGTTAAGACAATACAACCAGTATATCTGACATCACACCCTCCATATCTGTATATGTGTGATCACAGCCACTCTATTGGTAATAGATCACACACTGTATGTATGACATCACACATACTATAGGTATGGCACATTATGGGCTATAAACGACATCAAACCTACGCTTTATGGCATCACAACCCTCTATTCATGACATCAAATCTATTATATCTCACATCACACCCATTATATCTGACAGCACATCCACTGTATCTGTGTCATCACACCCAGATTATCGATCATATAACCCCCATTGTATGTATGATATCACAGCCACAATATGTATGACATCATATGAACGACATATGACATCACATCCACTCTTTATGATATCATACCACTCTATGACATCACACCCACTGTATTCATGTCATCACACCCAGTATATGTGACATTGCATCCACTGTAGCTGCATCATTACTTACAGTGTATTGATTATACCACACCTGCAATATGTGTGATATCAAACCCACTATATGCATGACATCGTATGAATTCTATAGGACATCACACCACTCTTTATGACATCACAAGACTGTATTCATTACATCACATCCACTCTGTTCATGACATCACACCTACTATATATGACATCACATATACTATACTTGTGACATCACGGCCACTGTATCTATGACAAGATACCTACTATGTTTTTGACATCATACTCAGTATATATGACATCTCACATGGTGTATGAAGGACAACACAACCACTGTATCCGACATCAAAGACACTGTATCTGTGTCGTCACACCTGCTGTATCCATGACATTACAACAAGTGTGGAAGTCATCACACTTGGCATACATATGGCATCATACACACTCTACGTGATGTCTGAGACCCTGTGGAGACCTTAGAGAAAGCCATAGTTCCCCGCCTCATCTCGACAGGAGGCATCAAATCCTTTTGACAACTCAAGAGGAAAGCGGAGTTCAATGCTTCTAAAGGAGACGATGCCTGACTCATCGTGAAAATTGATAAGAATCAGAATATCCCTGTGGCAACAGGAAAGAGGCCCTGGGTCTCTGGCCTCACCATGAGAGGCATCCCTATTGTCCTCCCAATCCTCCAGGAGAATCCCGAGGTGTCCGTCGCAACTAGACAGGAGTCCTAACGTCGCTGATCAAACACGAATTTTGAAGAGCCATCCTTGTTGTAAGTCGAGAATGTACCCCAGCTTCCCACCGCAACACGGGAACAAGCATGAGATTTACCCCTGGGCGTGAGATGAGGCCCAATTTCCCTGCATTGCGTGCAGAGCAATTCCGTGTTCCACATCAAACACAAAAGGAGGCTTGACATCCTTGATGGAACTACAGAGAGTCCCCGAGAACACTGTCAAAAGTCTAGAGGGACCCTGAGGTCACTGCAGCAACACGAAAGTGTTCCGTGTACCCTAAATCAACTTGAGATGAGGCCAGATTCCACTGCATTGGCTCCAGAGCTCTCCCGCCTTTCCCATCATACACAGCGAGTGGCTTCATGTCCTTTAGGCAACTCCAAAGATGCCCCGAGAACACTTCCCAAGGCTAGAGGAACACCAAGGTCAGCACAGCAAGTGGACAAAAGCTCCGAGAACCCAATCATCTTGAAATGAGAGCTGATTTCCTGGCTTCAATTCAGGAGGA